>JAXDDW010000043.1:2807500-2982500 GCA_034670385.1 Hoplostethus mediterraneus | reverse complement strand
AGAACACCACAGTGAGGGACACCACAGTGAGGAACACCACAGTGAGGAACACCACAGTGAGGAACACCACAGTGAGGAACACCACAGTGAGGAACACCACAGTGAGGGACACCACAGTGAGTGAAAACTGTCTCTAGTGATTCTATTTTCCTGTATCTGGTTTGTTGTTCCTAAAATCAGAGAAAGAGCACCAGACCAGGAGGAGAACCAGGAGGGATAAAAGCCTCCCAGGCAGAGCTGGATCAGATGTCGGTGGATTACACCGAGCCGGCTGATCCCACCTGCCGCCCCAGGTACTCTTACATACCGGCAGCTGTATTTTGTCAACACTGATGTGATTAAGATGTATGAGCTCAGAATACTGAAAGGGCAGATTGAACCAGCCGGCAACAAGCCAGAAAAACACTGTAGAGCTGATCCACTAGACAGAGACACACTGAGGCACAGGGTCTACAGGGTCTACAGGGTCTACAGGGTCTACGGGGCCTACGGGGTCTACAGGGTCTACAGGGTCTACAGGGCCTACAGGGTCTACAGGGTCTACAGGGCCTACGGGGTCTACAGGGTCTACAGGGTTCACGCTGATCTGCTTCCATACTGCTGGGGATCATGGAAATCAACGTTGAGTTTAGAAACGTTCAATACTGTCAACAAATATGTTCTGCAAGCTGCAACTCCACTTCAGTCTCCAGAGACTAGATATGTACAAGAAGAAGAAGAAGGACAAGAAGAAGGAGAAGAAGGAGAAGGAGAAGGAGAAGAAGAAGGATGAGGAGAAGAAGAAGAAGGAGAAGGAGGAGAAAAGAATAAGAAGGAGGAGAAGAAGGAGAATAAGAAGGAGAAGGAGAAGAAGGAGAAGAAGAAGGAGGAGGAGAAGAAGAAGAAGGAGAAGAAGGAGAAGAAGAAGAAGAAGAAGAAGAAGAAGAAGAAGAAGAAGACTTTGCACTTTTCTTGTTTTCATCATTTTGTCATGTTAAACTTTGTTCTGGTATCAAAGTGAAACAAGTGAAAAGTGAAACAAGACTCAGTTACTGTGAGACGAACATTTAAAAAACACTTTCCCTGCTCTCCTCCTACTCTCCTCCAGCTCTCCCCCAGCTCTCCCCCAGCTCTCCTCCTGCTCTCCCCCAGCTCTCCCCCAGCTCTCCCCCAGCTCTCCTCCTGCTCTCCCCCAGCTCTCCCCCAGCTCTCCCCCAGCTCTCCTCCTGCTCTCCCCCAGCTCTCCCCCAGCTCTCCCCCAGCTCTCCCCCAGCTCTCCTCCTACTCTCCTCCTGCTCTCACAGAGTCGCTGGAGCGTCGAGAGCAAACAGAGCCCAAACGTCAGGCTGCAGCAAAACACACAGCGAGCCCATCAGCACCACAGTACCACCATTCAGCCATTCAGCCATTCAGCCATTCAGCCATTCAGCCAGACCCAGACGGCAAACACACCCCGCAGGCACGCCAGGAGTTGCAACACTCATGGAGAGAGAAGAGGAGGAGGAGGAGGAGGAGGGCCTGCAGGAGCTTGTCGGGGTGACGGAGATCTAATAATAACTAAAGGAGAGATAGCTTGACGTTTTTTTTGTCTGATGTTTCTTTAAGAGAGACAGGCCACGCCCCCTAGAGGACGGCGTGGCCCGGTGGCAGAGACCCGGCTCACATGAAAGGAAGGACACACATACACACACAACACTGAAAACCTGCCCCCTACCAGTCACACACACACACACACACACACTGGCCATCTTATACACACACACACACACACACACACACACACACACACACACACACACACCCAGCCAGTTAGCTTCAGATAGCAAGGCAGATAGAGGCTGGACTTACAGTGTGCCACCATGATTCAGTTTCAAAGTTTGTTGGTTTTGAGTGTGTGTGTGTGTGTGTGTGTGTGTGTGTGTGTGTGTGTGTGTGTGTGTGTGTGTGTGTGTGTGTGTGTGTGTGTGTGTGTGATCCTGGAGACAGATAAAGACGTTGTGTTAGATCAAAGCCGTTGTTTCTCGGGGGGGAGGGAGGGGAGGGGAGGGGAGGGAGGGGAGGGGGTTTCAGGGTTTCAGCAGCTAAAAATTCCTGGATCTCCCAGCCAGGAAAATCTCTCTCCACGATCTCCCCAGTTTACAGCATCAAAGTTTCACTGTACTACAGTCTGATGAAAACAAGGCTGCGCCCACATCACAACACACATCTGTACAAGTTCACAAGCTGAGCGGGGCCATGTGCACGTTCTCATCTCAGCAGTCTGCACGGTGCAGCGAAAGTGTCTCAGCGCATCGGAAGTCAAAAGAACAATTATACTGCGAGCTTCACACCCCGACTAGCAGATGGAGAATACACTTAAAGGTCTATTGTAGAAAAGTTTTTACACACATTAGGCAACATAAGCCCTTCTGTTCTGTGGGTATGGACCCGGTTGTTCAATGCTTTCTGTCTCGGGGTCCCGTTTCCATTTGGATCATGGTTTTACAGAACGCTTGAACTACTTTCATTCCATTTCCAAGAGGAATTGTTGGGAAATAAAATAAGTTTTTCTCTCTTTTCAAATGCTGCAAGTTAGCAAGGACGGGTCTGGCCTAACCTAATACGCTCATTGGGCTCTGCTGTTCACGTTCAGGACATCACTGTCTGTAGAAATAATAGGATTTCCAGTGGCTGGCAACTCCTCCGACCCGATCTGATGTGGTTAACGTCCATGTGGTACCGAGCAGAGCAAGACAAATACTCCTTATCTGCACGAGAGTACATCTTGAAAGTTGCCTACCCAACTCTGAGCGCACGGTGCACGCACACGCACACACACACACACACACACAACTGTCTGTCTTCAACAGAACTTGAAAGGAGGAAAGGCGCCGTGCACCGGGCAGACAACGCCATATTTAGCCAACTTTGTTCTGCAGAGCATTGTTGAGTGTGAGCTCAGACCACAGGAGAGATTCAGGCCAACTTTAATCAACTCAACGTCTCGAGCGATGAGCGGCCCGACGTTAAGTAACTTATTCAGAGGAATTTCTGTATTTAGAAAAGTCTGCCCTTGATTGTTCTCATCATCTGAACGTCGCCTCTATTATCCAGCTTGTTTAACTACCCGTTCTCTCTCCTTCCTTACAAGGAGCTTCACAACAAACCTTTTGTTTCGTAAAGGAAGAGATGGAAATAGGAAGGGGAGATGAATGTGATCGTTACACCTCGCGTCAACATTTTCTGTGTTTCTGCTCTAAATCCAGCGCCAGCTCCCAGGATGCACCTTGACGCTAGGCTAAAGTTCATGGAAGTCTCGCTGTTAACATAACTGCTTTACTGCTGCTGCAACATTGATGCAGCTCAAACAGGAAATCTTGGAAAAACTCTCTTTGTAAAGGATGCAGCAACTGAAAATGAAACAAATGAAAACTCACTGATAATGTCAATTTTAAAAAGTAAACAAGACAAAAATGTCATAAAAACAGATGTTGACTCATCTATTTCTATCTAAAAATATGAAAAATGGGTGATTTTATTATTATTTATTTTATTTATTATTTATTTCTTTGCACTGATTAGTTAAGTTAATGGCTACAGTACAGAGATCTACCTCTCAGCTGATCATTATGAAAGAGTGTGCCTTTCCAATCAAAACCCTCTGATCGCCTGTTGAATGGGACCTGACTTCCTCTGCTCCTGCTTCCCCTGCTGAGCTTGTTAAGATATGTTATGAACATTGTTGGTAATTTCCTCCCGGAACAGGGAGAGATTACAAAAACAACAAGAACAAAGAAACAACAATATTGTGTCTCATTCATCCAGGCTGAGACTGTAGATAGATCTACGATATCAGAAGAATAAATTGTCTCTGAAGCGATGGAGCTGTATTCCACCGGCCCTGTCAGAAGCAACGATAAATAAAACGTGTTCTTGGCTCGTCTCTCCATCATGTCTCTCCGTCACCTGCCTGCCAAGCCAGATATGATCACCATGCTACGATGCCATCCATTTATCCTCCTTTAAGAGATACAACTTACTGCTAACACCCCATGAAGAGAACAAACACAACACAAACAGAGAGAGAGAGAGAGAGAGAGAGAGAGAGAGAGAGAGAGAGAGAGAGAGAGAGAGAGAGAGAGAGAGAGAGAGAGAGAGAGAGAGAAAGAAAAGAGAAATGGGTGCTGGAAAAAGAGAGAGAGAGGGGAGAGAGACATATGTGTTAAGAGACATTCACATTCCAACATAATTTTGTCATCGAGTCTACTACAACACCACCCACTCCACACACACACACACACACACACACACACACATAAATAAAACACACACTCATAGAAAACGCCATCATTCTTCTGACACACCAAACACACATTTACGCACTTTCCCTGGCTGAGTTTCCATCACGACTGATTTGAACCAACACGTCTATCAATTATGTACGACCAGTCCAGCAAAAATAGTGAGCGTGACGCGACTGAAGCTCTTTCACCCCATGGGGTCCGGCCCGCCGGCCCGACGCACAAACAATGTGATTCAATCCCCCGGGTGGTCTCTGCAACCTAGAGCACCCGGCCACCCGGTTGCATGCAGCGATTTATCTGAAACTCCCATCTAGAGCAACTTAAAATGAGTAGAAAAACACAGTGGAAGTCAAGACTCGTCAATCACGTCGATGTTTTTGTCTTCAATAGTAGTATTACAGTTTCCATCCTGTGCAATAACACAAGAGTGAGAGATCACAGAAGAACAACTGGTCGGTATAAAAGCATAAAAACCTAAAAACCCACTTCTGTTCTGCACTCTGTGATGATAAAGGGTCTTTAAAAACCTTTATTTAACCAGGAAAATGGACAAACACAGTCTATATATATACAGCAATTACAGCAATGAGGAGCTGCAGCGGGCTATACACATGCACATGCACACGCACATTCACATGCACATCCACATGCACATTCACATGCACATCCACATGCACATTCACATGCACATTCACATGCACATGCATATGCACATGCACATGTTGGGGATCAGTGGGTGTATGTCGAGGGTGTTTGACCAGTAGTTGTTGCCTATATTGTCCCAACCTGCAACCTCCCACCCACAAGCTCCGTTCTCTAACCATCAGAGCAGCAGCTTCCCTTGTGGCTTCACTGACACGATGCCGTCCATCCACTGTCCGGGGTTTGGTCGCGTTGTGGTCTAGCACACAGCCAGCATCTCCACTGTGGAGCCGGGCCAAATCTGGCTGGACCACAGCTGAGGGAGCCATGCTTCCTGATCTGACCAGACCGAGTCTTAACTGGTTACAAGCTACAACCAATGTCCCAAGGACTTTATTAAGCTTATCAGCCGCCACGAGTACCAATCTGCTCAACACTATGCTTAACATCATTCGTTCTGCCTAGTACTGGCCGATTGTAGAACAGTTACAGAGTTACTGAAATTGTGTAACAAAGTGAGCAGAATGTTCTTTTTCATGAACGGTGACATTTCAGCATTTTCATGTTGGTTTGCTTACCGGTAATAAACCAGCCGGTATAAACAAATAATGCCTTCTGGTCACAATTTCAGATTAAAATCCATCTAGATGAACACGTGTTGCAGTACCTAAGTAAATGTATTTAAGTAGGACACTCCAGTGAATGAATACATGTGATGAATATGTTCATTCACACATATTTATCACATATACATATATATTATTTTGTTAAATCCTGTTGACCTTGAATATTTACTTGATTATTCTTTTGTTGCAGAAGCGACAGTGACAATTTTGTTGCGCTTTTATTTTGAAGGCAGCATGGCCTCCAGTATTATTCTGTCTCTGGCTCCTTCTCTTGCCACAGCGAGCACTTTGCTTCTCTGAGATCAAAGAGTCACCTCTCATTTCTCCTCCTGTCAGAGAAGTATTTTATGGTGCCAAAGTGCAGCTCGTTACCGTCTCAGTATCGGGACGCCGACTCCAATACTCCACATACTATCGGTGCACCTGTAAAAAACACTGTAAATTGCGGGAAAGGTTTTTTAATAGTAATTACAGGTATTAAATCAAATCTGCTTCACAAAATAAACGATTGGAAGAAAAGAAAAACAGCCGTTTGATTCACTGCTCTCACTGCTCTACTGAAACTAGATGTTGATTCAGGGCACACAAGATACGCTTCACTTCCAAATCACAATGTTCTTTGGCTGGTTGGTTTGTAATGCAGACACAAACCAAACCATGGCATACCGCGGTTAACCACGGCTAAAACGTGATTAGGAATAAGAGCTCCATCTCTTCCCTCTCAGAAGTCTCGCTGTCCCGCCTCTGAAAATAAACCCCACTAAGACGGAGTGAGCCTGAATTCATGGACCTCTTCAAATAGGTGGGACTCAACACCACCGGCCAAATGCCGGTAAATTTTTCTGTCGGGGTTGTACCAGTAACCATCGAGGTCTCGTTCTATTAGATGTATTCATTTAGACGGCTGGTAAAATGGTGAAAGCAGACGATGAGGTTTGGGTTCACCGGTCCCCATGGCCGGTGGATAAAGAGGTTAGTTTCCTGACTGAACATCTGCCTGGGAAGGAAGAGCGTTCTTTAACCTTCATCTCCTCAGCACTGTTACTCACTAACTCACCGAGTGTTCGTACCTGGGAGCTGTTGGCCCAGAGTAGTGGAGGAGGCCTCATTCAACATGATGAAGATGTTGTTTCTTTAATATCCAATATGTTATATTTTTATCTACATCTTATTCTTTTCTGCTGCAGTAACCACATTTCCAATCCAGATCTATAAAGAGCTTTTATTTTTGGTCAGTTAGCAATGAAACTGTGGGTCTACAACTATGTAAAATAAGTACTTCTATGGGTATTGGTACTGAACAGCAAAAGTTTCCATACTTTTCCAGACATTTTGTGCCATTCCCAAACCATGCAATTTTTTTGCAATTGATTTTCCTTACTTTTCCAGACGTTACACACATGTGCAAGAACTGATTGTGCCTGTATTGGTTTAAATCATGCAGGTCTGCCAGTACCTTCTGCTGTCTCAGCCCTGAAGGATTTCATAGTAACTAATACAGCAGTAAATCATGAGGAGGCAACATCTGCAAACTCTGCAGTGTAAACAATGTGCTCTGTTTTTTATAAACTGAGTGGGCGGGGTTTAGATAGATGGTGGATAATTGGGTGTCCTAAACTAAACTAAACTGAGCTCAACTAAATAAATAAGACGGCCATTATCGGGTGGAGTACTGAACTAAAGATGACTTAGAGCACAAAGTTTAGAAACACATCCATTAGGTGAGAGCAGTTTGGAACTTCACTCCTTATATAACTACACTCTTACATAACTGACTTGTTGACGTGTGATTTGCTGCAGCAGACCCCCGGATCGCCAGAACCTTGCAGTGGGATGCATCACTTTATCAAAATCTAATCGATCCATCTACGCAAACAAAGAGAGTCCACAGTCCAAACACAGGAGGGGGGACTGAAATAAACTGTTTAATGTGTTTGGTCCAGATGGTTCTACTGAGCGTGCTCGCAACACCCGACTCACGCTCAGTCAGCGGGGAGGGGTTCGACGCCTTACGGTCAAGATAGCTGTCATTTACAATCCCTGCACAGCTGGTCAGGGGTTTGAACCGGTGACCTTCCGTGCACGAGCTAAGCTGAGCTGAACTATCAGACGATGAATCCTAGGAATTGATTTAGAAAGTGATTCATTCTAGATGATTTGTATCTCGCTGATCTCCAACCAGCCAGTGAGGTTGTTCAGGATGATGCAAAGGGGATGGAAACTCCCATGGTAATAGAAATCATCAATATACTTCAGAGTTGTTGTTTTCTGTTCTGCAGCACATCGGTTCTTTCTGAGGGATCCATTACAGTCTCTCTTCTTATTTAACTCTTTAACGTGGTGAGGAAATATCCACCTGAAATGGATATTTCCAGTCTGATATCAGAAAATGTTTCATGGATCTAAAGCATCAATGGGAACCGTCATGTTTTGGTGTCAATCAGAATCAAAGAGCAAGAGCTTCTTTCTAGACCGACGATCAACAATCATACAGGAGAAATCCATCAGAGGAGGAGAGAGACCAATTCCTCCACTGACAGTAGATAGACCAGAATGCAATTCAGTAGCAAGATAGACCAGAATGCAACGGAGTAGCCAAGATAGACCAGAATGCACTGCAGCAACAAGTTTTGAGCTTTTTCTCAACTGGAAACAACTCTTGCTCTCACTACGGCTATCACTATCACCCACAACTAAAAGCAACAAGGTCACAACCCTTCTCTCGGGGGGGTGAAAGGCATTCTGGGAAACGTAGGAAATCACTAGCCGAAGCAGAGGTAGACGAGGCACGTTGAGGGAAAGTGGACGCACACAAACCTGTATGAAAAGGACGTTCCACCTTATCACCATCTCCCTAGTTCAACCACTGAGTTCTCTATAAGATGTGGAGCTGAGAGGAGTACTGCCCCACGCTGGGCCCCTCGATGTTAGCTTAATATCAAGAGCTCACTCTCTCTCTCTCTCTCTCTCTGTCACACACACACACACACCACACACACACAAACCAAGAAAGTATGGCCTCAGACCTGGCAAGCAGCACTCGACTTCTTGGAGCAGCTCTCACTCTCTTTAATTTAAAGTTGATTGCTGTGGGCCCTCTCTGTATGACTGGTGAAATATGAGCATGGAGAAGAGAGTATGGAGGCCTGGCCTGAGTTTAGCAGTGTGTGTGTGTGTGTGTGTGTGTGTGTGTGTGTGTGTGTGTGTGTGTGTGTGTGTGGTTCTTGGCCAGAGTCGGGGCAGAGATTGGACCCGACTGCAGGGAATCAAGAGCTGAATAACAGCACCTTTCTCAGACTAGTGGCCTCAAACCAGAATGAAGTGGACTGAGGTGAGCTCCACTGATCTGAAGTCAGCTGGTCTGAAGAGAAAGAGAAAGCGGACTAGACAAAGTTTGACTAAACACAACTGAACTGGACTGTGCTGAGCTGAGCTGAGCACGGCTGAAGAAACGAAGCTCAAAACTCACGCAGGATTTATTTTCTATTTTTATCGTGAATATGAACTGAGTGTGGTCAGATACCAACGTCAAGGTACGACGATACCGACATCAGGTATGACGATACCGACCAACGTCAGGTACGACGATACCGACCAACGTCAGGTACAACAATACCCACATCAGGTACAACAATACCGACGTCACGTCAGGTCCGATAATACCTACGTCAGGTACGATGATACCTAAATCAGGTACGACGATACCGATGTCAGGTACGATGATACCCACATCAGGTACGACGATACCAACGTCAGGTATGACGATACCAACGCCAGGTATGACGATACCGATGTCAGGTATGACGATACCGATGTCAGGTACGACGATACCCACATCAGGTACGACGATACCGATGTCAGGTACGACGATACCGATGTCAGGTACGACGATACCCACGTCAGGTATGATGATACCAACGTCAGGTATGACGATACCGATGTCAGGTATGACGATACCGATGTCAGGTATGACGATACCGATGTCAGGTACTACGATACCCACGTCAGGTACGATGACGCCAGAAAAAGCCTGAACTCCTCAATCAATAAAACATTAAAACAGTGCCGATGAGACAAATATGAGCTGACTGAGCTGACGGTAGGGTCGTGGGTTCGATCCCCACATGGTGTCATCTACTAGTGTCATCATGGTGTCAGTGCTAAATCACTGTAGGGTCAAATATAGATCAATGATGTCAATGATCAATGTTCCTGCTCGGCTCAGAAGTGAGTAAAAACCAGAACTGCTGATCTCTTTGTTTTTCTTTGATCTTAATTGGGTTCGACATAATTGGCCACAGTTGGATTCCTGGCGTCGTCCCTTGTTGTCAACTGTGATCCCTTCCAGGCTGTTTTGTCTGTCTCTAACACACACACACACACACACACACACACACACACACACACACACACACACACACACACACACACACACACACACACACACACACACACACACACACACACACACACACACACACACACACACACACACATCTAGGATTTCAGCACCTTGGACTCGGCCTTCGTGTCTAGACGGTAGTGTGATATTAACCACACTCAGATTGTATTCTTCCTAGGAAACTAATCCATGACCTCCTTCAGCCGTGGACAGAGGGGAGCGCTTATGAAAAGGGGTGAGAGGGGTGAGGAGGGGTGAGGGGGGAGATGAATCTCTCTTTTTAGCATGAACTTTGACATACATCTCTCTTAAATTACGAGAAGACTGTTGGTTTTCTGTTTTCTGATTTTGAGCAAATCGACCTCCTTCTCCTCCTCCTCTCTACCTCCATCTCCTCTACCTCTACTTCCCTCCTACCTCCATCTCCTCTACCTCCACCTCCCTCCTACCCCCTCGCTCCTCTTCGCCACCTCCATCTACCTCCCCTCTCCTCCCTTTTCCTTCTCTCTCCCTTATACCTCCTCTCTCCTCCTCTCTCCTCCTCTCTCCTGCTCCCCAGACGCCTCCAGGCTTCGTCCTTCCGTCTGTTTGCATTCCAGTTGAGCTCTATTTCAAGTCTTGATCACTCAACTAGCTGGAGGAGGAATGCACATCTGTAGTAGGACGCTCTCCCCCCCCTCCCTCTCTACCCCCCCTCTCTCTCTCCAGCTGTATTATGGGTACATTAACCTTTACTGTCTCCCTGGAACTGAGTGTGCACATGAAAATAAATAATAAAGATGTTGTTTATCTCATCAACAGGTAGTTTGGATGACTCACCGCTCAGTCGGTTGAATGCTTTATTTACCCAATCAGGAAAGTGTGTTCAAGTGTGTGTGTGTGTGTGTGTGTGTGTGTGTGTGTGTGTGTGTGTGTGTGTGTGTGTGTGTGTGAAGAAGAAGAAGAAGAAGAAGAAGAAGAAGCATGTCTCTGTAAAGCAAAGATGCCTGTGATGTTTTGCCCAACAACCAATAAACACACACACACACACACACACACACACCAGTACAACACATACCACAATACCACAAACTAGTAGTCTTCCTAATCAAAGTAATGATTTCCAATGTATCTACTATATATATTCTAACAGTTTCATCTGACAAACAAATAAAATATTTCAAACTTTTCCCTAGTTTCCACTTTCCTCTCTATGGTTCGTTTCAATCTGATCCTCACACCACAGCTCCACCAACATGTTTACCGAGAGTGAATAGAAACCCTGATAGAATAACAGTAGAGTGCTATATTTATATGTGTGTTAAATAACACGTGTTCAACAGGGCGCTACTCTGGATCTTCACGAAGTCAGACAAGCATGACACATCCTCATTCTGAACAACACTGGAGTAAATACCCGTCCCGTCCGGTCCCGTCCCGTGTAGTGGAGCGGATCAACTTTTTTTTTTTTTTTTCCCCCTCTCAACATGGGGTCGATCCGACCGCTTCCTGCGCGCGGGCGCCCGCCCCTGACTTCAACCCATTTCAATCACCAAACTTACCTTGGAAATCTCCGCGAGTCAAACGGGCATTTTCATGTTGTCGCCTTCCATGATCGGGACTTCGTCGAGCTGTTCTTCCCCGGAGAGACTGGCGGCGGAGCGGCGGGGTGGGAGAGCAACAGAGTCGGGGACGAAGGAGGAGGAGTGGAGGAAGGAGGCCAGACAGAACGGCTCGCCGCATCATTGGAGGAGCGTCCTGTCCGTCAAGCCGCGCAGGGGGCGGGTCCTGACTGGGCCACCACTGATCCGCAGGTAATGTGGAGGGGAAACAAGGATCCAGCTCACCTGCGGCAGGGTGTTAGCGGTGCTGCGGTTTGAATTCGTTGTTTTTTATTTGGTTTTGTTTTTTTAAATGGGAGTTTAACTTTTTCTGTTTAGTTTTAGTTCGTTTTCTAATGTTTTTTTCAAAAATGCAATTTAGTTTCTATTTTCAGAGATGTTTCGTTTTGGTTTCTGTTATATTGCGTTTCCGTTTAAAGGGGCAATAAGTAAGGTATTTACTGCTAACACAACATGATAGTATATCTACAGGGTTGTTGGGTTGTCACTATTAAACAATTATTTCAATCAGGTGGCTTTCAAAAAAACGTGTTTGGGAACAAAAACACAAGCAAAAGTATTACTAGTATTACTATTATTCCAGTGAGTATGGTGATGTAAAACCACTTTACTAGCTTAACTACAGTCCATTGTGAAAATAGGACTTTTAAAAAAAATGATTTTTCATCAAATACAAGCCACCATCAACTGGGCCAGAGACCTGTCGGTGTTGATGTGGAATGTGCAACATGTGGAATTGGTGTTGATTTACTACAGTATGTGCTGCTTTGTTATATGTTGTTTGTTTTCATTATGGAGGCAGTTATATGTGCGCAAACACTTGAGTCCAAGACAAATTTCCCCACAGGGACTATAAAGTATATTGTATTGTATTGTATTGTGTGTAATTTCTTGGTTATCAATAGAAGTTCATAAAAGTCAAAACAAAACAGTCAAAATACTAAAACTCAAAAGGTCATTAAGTAGTCTAATGTAATGACCTTTTAAGTTTCCGTAGTTTGACATTTATCTGCCAATTGTTCAAACAGTTTTATCAGCCGAGGTGTCATAGATGTGACTCATTTCTAGATCGCCGCCCACATTTTATTTTGTATTTATCAGGTTTGGAGGCTGTGATTACAGGTTTAAGTTTAGTTTAAACTTTTCCATACATTCCAGTTTTTTATTTTATTTCAGTTTACTATTTTTTTTCATCCTTTTAATATTAGTGGAGCTTTATTTTCTTAACAGATATAAATCATGTCTGGGTTTACATTTAAAATGATGACTCATGTTATAAAATGTTCTTTTAAATCACTGTATTGTAGTCTCTGGTTGTTCAAAGCAGTACATTATTTTTTATATTATATTTTGTATAAATGTGACCAATTTCCTTCACATAACTGCCAGAATTACTTTTCATGTAGCTTTAGAGCTGCTACAAGTTCTCTATATTCTCATCACCTGTTTCCCAACAGGCCAATCTCACAAAACCCTTCATCCACTACCTGCTCCTCTTGATCTGGCTGACCCTGTCCTCAAACAAGAGGGCAAGAAGAGATCAATAATCAATAACACAACGAAAAAGAAATCTATCAATCTACAGGACTCTCCTCAAAACTGATCATAAATGTATCAACACTATTGGCGCTCTTTGAAATGGTGCTGGAAAGGATTCAGATCTCCATTAAATCACGTATAGAAAATAATGAAAATTCCTGCACAAAAAAATCACCTCTGCTTCTGCTTCTGTCTTTTATTTCCTGGTGGTGTTTAGTAATGTCCTCAAAGCCTCAAAGGTTTTGGGTGCAGAGGTGGAAAAAGTACAGACATATTTTACTTCAGCAGAAGTACTTTTAAGTAGGAGTACATCTTTAAAAAATAAAAATAAAAGAGCTAATTTCATATTTCCAATTCAGTTTGTTGCAATGATTTTCTTGAATCAACTGGATGACTTTTCACTATTTCAAGATTCTGTCACTTGATTAAACAAATTAAAACCAATGAAAGTGGAGTAGTAACAAGTTATTTTACAACACTGGAAGGTTTTTGTTGACTGAATGAGGGTGGTTCCTTTCAAAACCATTCAACATGTTATGGTAGACAAAGTCCAGAATGTAGTTGTACGTTGTCAGATGAACTCACTACCGGAAAGTCCAAAATGACACGTCCTTCAGTAAACAGGACTAACTCTGTCCTACTGCTCCTAATGTTCACAATTGTTTTCCAAGGACTTCTCTGTTACGTAACCGTTTTAGGTCACAATAATATTGTGGGTGTGTTGAGGCATTGACCCTTGCACTTGCCTGTAATGTTGCTGATCTAGGAACTTCAGTTTATTCTACTGTGGCACTCATCATTTATCTAACTAGGACGTCCCATTGATGTAAAATCTCTCTTTTAAATCTCTACACAAGACAGATCAGCTAGATGCTCTTACCAAGACTGCCTCCAGAAATCAAATCAAGTACAATAACTGTTCAATAACTGTTCAATAACTGGAAGGTACGTACAAAAGCCTCGTCTGTTTTGTCAACGCTAACGATAAAAACAGTTGCTCGCTCGCCATGTGTTCCTTTTTAGGCTCTGTATCTGTGGAGCAGCACTGACCTCTGACCTCCTGCGAACCGAGGAACGGGGGGGAATTTGGCCATTTTCATTTCAGCCAATCACATTCCTCTCAAAGTTTGAGTTTTATGACTAACTGGCCGGGGAACAACATGAATGCAAACAGTGACGGTTGGTGTCCAGTCCGCTCTCCAAACACAAACAACTCCTACATCAGTTACTCTTGTCAGAACGGGGGGTTTCCCGTCAGCTGGTCCTGCCACCCCTCCACCCACAGCACCAGGCTGGCTGCAACCAGGAGGGCAACACATGAGACAGAGGCAGCCAGAGTCTGTTCGTCTGTCTTCCTGCGTATCACTTTATCACTTTATCTCTCTATCTGTCTGTCAATTGTCTTATTATCTGTCCATGTGTTTGCCTTCCTGCTTCCCTGTCTGTGCAGCTATCTGTCAATCTGATGTTCTGACTGCCTGCCGGTCCTCATGACTTCTTTCTTTCTTTCTTTCTTTCTTTCTTTCTTTCTTTCTTCTCTTTCTTTCTTTCTGCTTCTGTTTATCTGTTTCACTTTGTTCATCTGCCTTTTTTTCCTGTCTCTCTATTCTTCAATATACCTGTCTGTCTGCTCCCATCTGTCTCACCCCTGTCCCATCGTTTGTTACTTGTGTCACTTTCTTTATCTCGCTCTACTTTTGCTAGGAAGACATCGTAACCAAATGTAATAATAATACTAATCCTAATTGTACTACTACTACTAATAATAGTAACAATAATAATGTATTTGCATAATTTGTAATAATAATGTAGAATATTTCTAGTATGTTTTAATCGGTCTGAACTCTGGGTTAACAACTTGATTTTTATTGCATTGATTGCATCTTCCAGCCTGGTCGACCGTCTGTTGCAACATATCAGATGGTGTTGCTTCCCTCTGTTGGACTTTCTGACTCGGTACATGTCGGTAGTGAGGAGCATCTTTCTGCACAACAGACAAGCGCTCCAAACATGTTGAAGAACAAAGATCAATTTTATGGGACAAAACAAACTTGGAGGAAAAACTTTTGATTCTTTGGAAATGTCAAATATTGCCTTTAGGATTATATGAGCAAGGAAATAGATCCTGGAGGAACAACTGTTGAAATAGATTAACTAAATGTGCACTGGGGGTGATTGTTGTGTGATCCTATGGCAAAGTCAAATAAATGGCAGATAACAATATATTACTATTAAATCAATGTCATAGATGTCCAGACACATACAGGTAAGAACTTTGCTTTTTCTAGATAAACATTATATACTGTATATCTTCCAAATAAACTCTTCTACTGTTTGCCTGGAGGATCATTTATTTTGAAAAATAGAAGATCAAACTTTGACTCACTGAAACTCAGACATGGTGACTCTTCTTCAATTAAGGTTTGACAGGGACAATATAATTTCTACAGTTTATACAAAAACTCTTAGTGGTGAGAATGATGGGCTAAAAAATCACAGACAAATAGATATGTGGTGAACAAATTTACCTACGGATACCAATAAAGTAACTTGAACTTGAACTTGAACTTGATAGGAGCTGTAATAATGTGATAATAATGCCATACTTTATTATTCCCTGTAGAGAAATCCTCTTTCCTGTTCCCCCCTCCACTAGAACAATTCCAGTGATTTGATGCCATGTTGACTGATGTATTTTGGTTTGATTTGTGTGTGTAAAGTCTATCTTATCTTTTCTTTTATTATGTGAAATTCCTTCTATGTCGACCTTTTTTTGTTTTTGGTGTTCTAATTTTGTGCACATTTTGTAATAATGGTCGTACTTTTATTTGCAAAACATCACAAGGAACATTAGTCTTATTCTGAGCCTCTGTATATTTGAAAACAATATCATTAATATGGATAATATGGGACTGATATACGATCTTGTGTGACCTCTAGTGGTGACCAGTAGGAGTTGCCACAACGTCCATAGAAGTTACCTCCTCCTACCTCCTCCTACCTGTTAATGTGTAATATTCTAAAATTGATATGTTGCATTTTGAAAATGAAGTCATAAATAATTGACATAATGACAAACAACATTGTAAACGTTACCTAAGAACTACAGCCTTTAAAGGCCATGATTCACTGGGCAACTTTCTGGGCAAGTCTTATGAGCAACTTTGCCCCAGAACCTGGCTTGTTGTCTTGTTGCCAGGAAAAAGTGAATCCAGTTTTACCTCGTGCTTCACTTTGTTTCCTGTTGCTGAGTGTGTGTGAACGTGAGAGGGTTGAAAACTCAGAAACCGCTGAGAGCATCATCACCCTAAAGGTTTGGTTCACGGACAAGTTGGTGATCAACAACACTGATTTCAGAGATGGGGAATTATTGAAGGGGATGAACAGGAAGTGGCTGCCAACTCTCATCTCATCCAGTGTTCGTCCTGTTCAGCCACTCTCCAGCTCAACAAGGTGTTTAGTCAGAGACACATTCCAACAAAACTGATATTTCCAGTTGCTGTGTAAACCCTTGAGGCAGCCGGGGAGATACAATAGCTCTTTCTTTCTTTCTTTCTTTCTTTCTTTCTTTCTTTCTTTCTTCTTCTCCTATTTTATCCATATGTATCTGTGTTGATGAAAAGCTTTCATACAGTACTATTTGATAACCCTTGTATGAAGATCATTATAGAGAACGTGTCTAGACTCATGAGTTGGCAGGAATATTTTCCAGCCACCTGAGGGAGGATCTGAGGCACGTTCTTGTAACTGGCAGCTTGATGGCCTGGGCTGATGACGGAGAACCATAAAGGCTGCAAATTGCTCCATTAAATAAACCAGCATCTCCACTGACACACGACTCTGAACGTCCAGGCTGCAGCTTTCTCACATGACAGCCCTTCCAAGGTGATCCCCTCCCAGTCTGGTCTGAGTCGATAACATCGTCTCTGCAATGCCTCGCTCTTGACTTGTTTCAAATCCTCTGCATCCTGTTAGCAACCGTTGCGTTTGCAATACTTTAGCTTGATTCCAGAGAGATGAAACCAAAACAACTCCTGAAACGTTGGAGATTGCAGGAAGCTGTGAAGGGTTTCCTCCAAGGTTCATCACTGGTAGTTACTTCTGTTGGATCCACTACAAATAGATGGTTGAACAGAACGAGACATTGAGGCAAATAGAAATAGAATATAACTGATTGGTGACGGTCAGACATGGTCAGGGTGACTAGTTTTACTATGAGGTTGTAGGGAGCCTGGTGACAGAAGGTTAGGGGATTAGACTGAGACGGTCTCAGATTATAGCACACACACACACACACACACACACACACACACACACACACACACAAACAAAGATGGCGAAGTGGTTAAGATATTTGATTTAAGATATAATGGACATACATTATGTGGGTTTGAAGCATCCAACTTCACCTCAGGGATCAAAAATATAGTCATTATCTTTTATAGAGGCAAAGAATAAAAGCTCAATATTTTGCTTGACATTTTGGGGGTTCATATTTTTATACAGTCAGAAACAATTCTTTATCTTTTTTCATTTATGGTGCGCAAGGATATGGTTTCTCTCTATTTTTATTTAATTTGTTTATTTGGGACAGTTCAGAGGAGACACAGGAGAGACGGTGATAATCCTCTCAGGATGTGTCACTCTGTCTGTGTGTCAGCCAGTCGGCCAGTCAGAGATCTTTCAAAATAAACGTCATGATAAAGCTTGGCCCGATGCGGGCACGCTCTGAAATGCAACTTTCCTTTTCCACTCTGTGATGTCTACGTGTTCATTCACTGTTATCAGACTAGTGTGTGTCCACCTGCACCGCGTGATGACAAATGTTCTGGATAGGGCGTTGACGTACAAGTGATGCATGATGGGACCCTGGTGAGTGCTAGCTTGCATTTCGACTCGCTGTCTGCCAACAGAATTCACCAGCTGAGATTGAGTCAGACGTCCACAAAAGCACAATGCTCACCTATGTAGGGAAACAGACAAATGTACGTGCACGCCCACACACACACACACACACACACACACACAAGTGCACAAGCGCACATATGAATGCAAACACACCCACACAAAGAGCCCGACCTCACAAGGGCGCACACACACAATGCAGTGTGCATGCATGCATGCACGCAACCACACCCATCCACCCACCGGCCCAGCCTTACACCCACCCAGTTTACACACACACACACACACACACACACACACTCCCACACTAATCCCTGTGTGGCGTCATTGCCAGGCAGCGGGTGGGTGTGGTTTAACTGGCTGGTTCAACATTCCAAAGCTTAAATACTGAACAGCCACTGACGCTCGCCACTCTAGCCCTCCCTCCCTCCCTCCCTCCCTCTCTCGCTCTCTCAAACGCTGTTGCTCTCAGTCTGGCTCTATCGTTCTGTAGGTGAAGTATTATTGTGTGTATAGCTTATTGCACTTTTTACTTTAGCACTGGTTCTGCTCTTAGATGCTTGTTTGGAGAGGGGATGCACGTGTAGTTCTCTTGCCTACCGACGCTGAATGCACTTGCAATTGTAAGTGGCTTTGGATAAAAGCGTCTAAATGACTGTAATGTAATGTAAAGGAAGATGGTTAGTGATAACTACTGTAGATCTCTCTTTGTCTCCCTCCATGTCTCTCTCTCTCTCTCTCTCTCTCTCTCTCTCTCTCTCTCTCAGCAAAAGTAGTCCCTCCCTCTTTCTCATTGGGTCTCCCGTCACAGGAGCCACTTGTGGTAGTTTCGTCAATAAATCTTGCCTGTCCCTGTTTCTCATTGGACAGTGGTGATGGTGCAGCGTGGCGGCCTCTCCTCCTGCTCCCTCTGATCCTGATCTCTTGGTTTGAAGCGAAAGACTCTGCAGGACTTCTGAAGACGCCTGCTGGGGATTGCTCCACGATCGGGTTGAACTCAACTCCACACCAGGGTCTGACTGGAGGTGCATAGGTGGGCATCAGGTGGGCATCTTTTTACAGTGATGTTTTTTCCCATGTTACAGTGTGCCATGGCTATACTATAGTAGCTGTGTTAGATCTTCATTATAGGCTACAATTTACTCATGAAGCAAAACATGTTATAATATATAGGAAGAGGAAGAGGAAGAGGAGGGAAACACTTATTATAGTGTTTAAATATATCACATTTTCTATAATGTAATTGTAATTGGAAACTATTTTTTCTCATCTAGAATGAAAGGATATTTGACAGTCTGTGGACTTGGATGTATTTTAGAACTGTCTGCCCAGGTGTGCAGCGTGACCAAGAGCATCTGCGTAGCTGCGTTGCTTATTGGGGCAGGGAGCGCTGGTGCTGGGGGAAGCACCGGGGCTGGCTGCTGAGCAACACGGGGCGGAGGAATCCAAAACACTCAGTTGTCTAGCAAGCGCGCGCGCGCACACACACGCACGCACGTAGACACACGAAAGACTAGACAGATAAGTCTGTCTCGTGACAGCGCGACACAATCAGAACTCACACCATAGAAAACTCAATAAAACTAAATCAGTGTAATGTAATCTAACTCTGCTGGATTAAAAGCCTCTCGGATGCGCGTGGAAAATAGAAACGAGATTGATTGACAGTTACGTTTTGCTGTCTGAGTTTGTGGGACCGAACGAGCCAATCAGCAGTTAGTGGGGAAATATTACTTCATACATTGCGCCTACACGGCTGGCTGACTCCTAAGACAGGCTCAAATAAATGAACATTTTTAAATGTATAAACAAAATCGTATATATTTGTTTTGGGGGCGGGGCTAGTCGGGGGACAGCTCGGGACTGGGAGGACCGGCCTCGCGCCACACACAGCTCAGCTCAGCTCAGCTCAACGCAGTCCAGCCGCTGATCTGAACAGGCTGCTCGGTGTGCTCCTCTCTGCAGTGACCTAGTTTACAGCCCGGCCCGGTCTTCAGCGGTCCAGCGGAGAAGATGTCTCCCCACGTGTCGGTGCTGGTGTGTCTGTCCGTTGTCCAGCTGTGTATGGGAGACCAACCTGTCCAGGAGGAGATCATCACAGTCAGTAAGTACTCAGTATTACTCCCAGGAAGTACTGATATGAAGAGCTGTACTGAGACTAACAACCACTGACACTTTTACAGTCACGATATGATTTTTATAGAGATGTGAAATGAGAGTTTAATTTTTTAGTTCAGTAAGTGGCAGCTCAAATCAAGAATGGGGTCTTAAATGTAGTGTATTTAGTCTCACTGTGGTAAGTGGGCCCCAACTAGAAACCCAACCCACGTGAAAAGCTACAAACACACTAGTAATGCTTCCTGAATTTTATAAATGTTTTGATGATAAATAAAGTTTCATTAGATATCCACCATTTAAAATAGTGTTACTGACTCTGATCAAATGATTTTAACTCAACATGGAAACACATTTTAGTTCAGATATTTGAAGCAACACTCAGTTTTTAAATTTTATTTATTTTATATTGACAAAATGAGTTTTGCTCAGCACCAGCAACCCTACCAACCCTACCAACCCTACCAACCCCCAGCAGGTCATACTTATTGAACCTTTAAAGACAGAAAATGTGTAAGGAAACAAAAAAACAGAAAAGGAGTCAAAGAAAGAAGCTAAATTTACACAGTAAAAAAATGAGGAAAAAAGACAATACAAACAAGTGTAGCAAACACACTCGGCTGTGCACGGGGTGACGTATGTTAGTCCGCAGAAACAGGGAATGCAGGAGGAAATGACTCAACCTATGACAACAGACCGCTGGGCCAGACGTGACAGAGCATCCAGAAACCTCTCAAACAAAATGCTTCCTTTGTTGCACTGCAGTTACTCCCATTTGTTCTTTTTGTGGCTGTATTATTGTCAATATGAAATAATGAAAATAATAACACTTTATTTTGTACATCACTGAACCAAAACAAACCAAACAACACATGAACAGAAAGACCGTGAAATTATAGAGTAAGAGAGGTGAAGTGAAAGAAAAAGCCTTGTGCAATAATAATTACACTGCCAGAAAAGAAAAGAGCAGAACATTTTGAGTATTAACAGCATCAAAGCCTGATGGCAACTTATTGCTGTGTATTGTAATAAAAAAAATATATGACGCAGTTGCACAAACAAACCATTTTCTAACCATTTTTAAAGTTAATCGTTATTTCTAAACTTACCTCGTAAATACAATGAATTTAAAATTTAATTATGTCCATTATTGAATTATTGTTTTCCCTAATAATATCTATATAGTACTTGTATATATGCTTTTTTTATTCTTCATGTCTTCGTTTCATGGTTTCCTCCTTCAGCTCCCCTAACATGGGCGCTCTTACTCTGACAGGGTGTGCCTGTATGTGTTGTGTATTCACTTACACTGTCGGTTGCTAGTGACTTCATGCTACCGCCTGGTTGGGTAGAATGAGTCAGTAAGGTTGGTTTGGCCACCGGTCTGAGAGAGCTGTCATTGGTCAGATGATCTTTGGTTTGCAGTTTGGCAATGAAAGCTTATCCAGCAGGGTCCATTAAATACCCCTCAACACCAGTGGCTTCTATTAGTGCAGCGGTGGAGGATTCGCTCAACATATCAAAGAGTGTGGTTGGTTTAGAAATGCTGCCCACCAGGACCACCAGGACCTAGGATCTAATACCCTACAGTTACAAGTATACCAGTATACCGGTGGTTGGGTTTCACTTCTTCCCTGTTAGATTTCCTCTTGGTTCAACATTGGTTTGGATGAAGATCATAACATTTGGACAAGATTTATCATTCCTGCCCTGAAAAATTTAGATCCAACATCACATCTTTGTTTTTTTCTCCAGATACAGTCGGGTCCAGAACTGTTGTTTCATCATTTTTCAAAAACTAATACACACGTTTAGTCTAAGATTATGTAATAAAAATACTACTACTACTACTAATAATAATAATAATAATTTAAAATATATTTATTTGCTTTAACTTCTTTCAAAGTTAAATGGTGTGAACAATTTCTTCTAAGCTTTTCTCAAAGATCTGAAAATGTTAAAGTGTATCAGTTCTAAATAAGAAGTTTCAGGTGAGTAAAACATTTTATTAGTTGTTGATGAAATGACTAAAACAAACAGTTCTCGGTCGTGGACTCAGACTTTCAGGCAGATGTAGCAAATTTGGCTGAAATAGCAAAATTTAGACTGAAATTTAGACTAAATTTACTGACTGGCTCACAGGTGGACTAGATCTTTCATGGGCAACTAACCCTAACCCTTTCATGGGCCACCCTAACCCTAACCCAACCCATGCAGCTACAACCCCAACCAAAAGAATTTCAGTATTGGCTTCAATGGATCATGCTGAATGTTATTGTCTCATGCTCTAAGTACTGTTTCTTTCTACATCACCCTAAACCCTTCATCTCATGGCTAAAGATTCTGGTTGGTCAGGAGATGCTTGGCACAGAAACGGTACCAACTGGGACTGATCGGCACCACAAAAGTAAACCACCAGTGTGGTGGCAATTAACAGTTGGGAAGACGTCAACCATTCCATGTTTCCACGTTAAAGCTCCTCTTGGTCCTTCTTTACCACAAAAAAAATAGTAAATCAGGTTGAGAATCCAGCATCATCTGATAGAGGAGTTTGGTTTGGCAGAGCGGTGTGGATGGTTTGGCAGAGGAAGGATGGACGGTAGTGTGTGACTGGCTGGCTCTAGGGTTTGGTTTATGTCCTTAACTGATGTTCTGGTCTGTTCCAGCTAGTTGGAACAACAAATTGCGAGGCTGAGGCAGCACAAAAACTCAGGAAGGGTGACATTATTACAACACTAACCTGCTGTTTGTGCGTGTGTATGACTGTGAGGGATGTCAGTGTATGAATAAGCACCGGCGTTTTTGATTGCATGCTTTCATGCCTTTTACCCTGAAGTAGATTTCACTGTATTGTGCTGTACTGTCAGTCTTGTGTAATTATCTAGAATACATACTGTACATTTCAGTGAACCAGTGTTGTACTGCCACTTGAGCCCTAGTGTAATTATGTGTGTATTTAGTCTGACTAGCCTGTTATGTGTGTTTCCTCCATAGAAAATGTCCCTCTACTGGGCAGCTGGTTTGAAAGGAGCCCAGAGTCAGCTGAGGTTCAGATGGCAGCTCGCCACGCTGTGGAGACGTTCAACAGCCAGTCCAAGGCCAAGAAGTCCTTCAGACTGGTCTCCATCACCTCTGCTCAGACTCAGGTTAGATCCAAGAAGTCAATGAATTTCATCCACTTGTTGATAAACTGTTCATCTGATTCTGTTGCACACATTTGGTTTACTCTGTCAGCAGCAAGGCCAGCATTTTCCATCAACAGAATTTTTAGAAGCTAAAATTTGACAAAGGCATTGTTGTTATACAGTTAAACAGGCAGAGCTGCAGTGGAACTAGGAATAATCTCATTTCCTCGAGTTAAACCACAATGGGCCGAGCCAAGGAACCACAGTTTTTTCAGACTTTCTGTAAGAGGAGCTAGTTAATATTATGAAGCCTAGCGCTCTTGATACTAACTGAGAAAAATGCAATCTAGCCATACTAAGTTATCTAGGTTAGCTAGTTAGCCTAGATGACCTTTCAAGATCAAACTAGCCTATAGGAATATGGGTAGGAATATGGGTAAGCTAGCTAGCTAGCCTGCTGGCCTTCCAAGATCAAGAATGAATGAAAAAATAAATCATTGTGATTTCTATTTTTATTTATATAGTTCTTTCATTGCCATTCAAATTTGCCAGCTAGTTAATTTGCTAACTCCAAACTGTGGTTTGGCTCCGCCCACTGGAGATAATTCTGCCTCCAGAGCGACTCTGCCTCTGAGAAATGTTTGTAGGACTAAAACCCCAGTCTGCTAACATTTTAAAATCAAATGTAATCATTTGGACTGTGATTCTCTTGAGACAAATTTCATAGCACATCTGAGCTCACAGTGGACACAGCGCTGTGATGTACTATCGACTGTAGACAATATCACTCATCTTAATGTGGAGTCCCTGTCTGTCCTGTCATCTCACCAGGTGACCAACATGATCAACTTTAAGATCGAGGCAGTCCTGGGAAAAACCAAGTGCCTCAAGGCTCCAAGCCCTGACGTGGACACCTGTGCTCTCGGGAAAAAGGTGAATCTAGTTTGTATGAGTGTGAGTTTGTGTCAGTGATGATGTCAGATGATGTCATGAACCTGATGATGTCATTAGCTCTCGCTGTTGTAATCACCAGTGGTGTTCATACTTTTTATTTCTGACTTTCCTTATCCTTAAGTTAAAATGGTACCCATACCAATATTGGGTCAGAACACATATGCATGTAAAAAACTACATGTACATCCACATTATGGGATTGAGAACATGTAAGTGTGTGTGTGTGTGTGTGTGTGTGTGTGTGTGTGTGTGTGTGTGTGTGTTTGTGTGTGTGTGTGTACTGATGCCTCCTGTGGTTACTTATAATTGAAATTCCAGACTTTTTATAGCATTATCCTGCTGATCCTGCAGACATTTAACCACATTCAGGATGCAGACATTTTACAACACACACACACACACACACACACATACACATACAGCAGGAATCTGCAGCCATGCGTGGGTTAGACTTCACTCTGCATCACAATGGTCCTCTGTGTGAGTGTTTTATTGGCCCACCCTGATCGCTGACAAGTTAAATTCTTAAATTGCGTCTTGCTCAAACGTCTTTGTCATATAAAGCTCGCCTTAGGGGCAGCTATTACTTTTTTGTCATCAACGTCTTTAACAACTGCCATCATTTCTGTTGAATTCAAGTTTTGCTATCAATCCATCATCAGTTCTCATTTTGGAACAGAAACCTTCTGACTGTGCTGCAGTCTCAAAATCAGAATACATCTGAAGTAGAAGAAGGAAACAACACTTAAGTACATTTCCACCATCCTCTTCCTGCAACAAGTCAACCCTCTTGCTTTCATAGACCACCTTTGTCACATTTCCACATCCTCTTCCTGCAACAACTCTTGCGAAATTTCAGAGGATGGTGCGAATGTAAATCAGCATTAGAGACATGTTGGAGTATAGAAAGCGTAGTTTAGAGTATTTGTTTTTCCCAAAGATAAAAAACACAACAATGGTTCGTTTTTGCATATTTCCGAACTGTGCCAACAAAATGTTGAGGAAGACTTTAGACTCAGAGTGGGACTTCTCCTTGAGCTAGACTTTAGTTTTCTGGTTAAAAAAAGGTCTATTTCTGTAGCGATCTTTTCAGTAATGGTGTCAGACACACGAATAACAATCTGAGCCTGTCAGTGGCAAAATCAAGCACTTTTAGTGGACGTACTTTGACCACACGGCTATGCCCCTACAGATTACTTTGCAGCCATTGAACCCGTTTCACGACTGCCGACTGAGCCGATCTACCGGAGCAATTCCGAAACTTTTTGGACCTATTTTGCGGTATAATAGGCGATTTTGTGGATATAGAGGCCTAGGTTTAAAAATCCCAGAATTGTCCTTTGACAGCACCACTTTACTTCAGCACCGTCCAATATTTTGTTCAATTTGAAGAAATTGGCCCATTTCTTGTGACTCTAAAATCTGTGTTGTTGTTGCTGTCACAGTATTTGACACTTCCTCGTGAGACGGATTCATTTTGGATAACCCATTTAAAGATAAGACTCTGAACTATGTGCTACTGTCGTTTCCCCCTCTGCAGCGTCTGTCATGCCACTTCGAGGTGCGTCTCAACCCTCGCAACGACAAACATGAGCTGGTGAAGTTCACCTGTAGGAAGATCCTCAGCCACAGCTCACCCTCCACCACATCCTCACCCTGACACCCCCCCACCCAGCCTGCAGGCGGAGAACTCTCCTCATACCACAAATGTTGTTCTATAGCTTTTTTTTCTTACACTTTGATATAATATTGACAATGTTTTGTTTGAATAAATGTTTTGCAACTGAATTGAAGTGGTGAATGTGTGGTTTGGTGGATTTGGTGGTTTTTGAGAGGCGTTGGATGTTGTTCACATTGAAAACAAAATCTTCACTTGTTGATTTCTGGCTTTGCAAGATGATTGTAAAATGAAATGTTTACATTACAAAATGTTATATATCCCAAAAAAAAACAGTTAATGTAATTTCTTAATGTTTTCAAATATGTACATCTAAGCCTAAATGTCAAATATGTAATATGTAATGTCTAGATGTCTTGGAGCCAAACTCGTCAATATTGATTGAAGAGATACAAGAACACATGAATTCTTAAATCAAGGTTTAATTGATTGGTTTGGTTCGGCAGCTCATGAAGGTTTGAAGAGAAAACAGCAGGTATCTTCTTAGCATCATTTTCTATCACATCTCTGAAAAGAGAAAATGATCCGGCATCAGATTCAGGGTCTGTTTTTTTCCCCAACATGACAGATTTTCATGAATCAAGAACAAATGAGATGCAATGAAAGATTGTAGAGGAAGAATCTATCCTGGGTTGACCCTGCAGGACTACTTCACTGGCCGTAGCGTTAAAAAGTAGAAATGAATGGGGATATTGTAACACAACAAGTCTCTTAAACTGATTGGTTATGAGATATTTCCAATAACTGAAAAATGACATTTATAAAATTGACAAACTTTAAATAGCATGCACTTGTAATGTCGTGATTTTGAATCTGACTCAAGACCTTGACTGCATGTATGACTGCATGTATGACTGCACCCTTCCCCATGTCTGTCTGGAGGAATGTCTTCGATCTGATGCCCTAAAAATAAGCTTCAACAAAACAACAAAAGAAGGAACATTTTACTCACTGCATTGATACAGCCTATTGATCCTGAGGATATCAATATCCGACATGTCCTCCCTCTGTCCTATCTGTACAGAGGAATTTGGAATGGGAGTAATGGTCTCTGCTCCATACTCGGTTGTGAAAGCAGTCCTAGAGAGATGAAAAAACAAAGAAATTCATATACTGAAAAAATGTCCTTTGTCTGAGTGTGATGGAATATGTTCAATGTCCTGCTGAAAACTTGTATCTTCCAAAATGTTTCTCAAAGAAGTTTTCTGACTGACACCTTTCTTGACCTTTCCCGGTGCATTATCAATAGTTCATCAAACTTCTTTTTAATCCAATGTGAGCTGCCAACCATAGCGGGAGAAGAATAATTGAAGATGCAACGTTTTTGCGGGACTCTTAACAAAGTGAAAAACTGAATGCTTCATAAAGCATACTGCTTCATAAAAACCATCAGAACGTGTTAAACATGATCAGTGCTGTCAGTGATATCAGGACGAGACGTTACCTCCCGTAGTGCATAATGGACGAGTAGTCATACGGGGTGTTCAGGTTGTTGGTGTCCGCTTTGTGGAAGTTGTAGGCAGTTCCTGTGGAATACAATAAATGTGACTTTGTGTGCAGTAAAATACCATAAAACATCCAATAAAGACCCAAAGGCCTGTTACAGCGCTCACCTGCTGGGATGTATTTCCAGTTGATCCTGACGTAGCGGTCCCTGTCGCTCCTGTTTTGCTCGTGGTGGAAGCCCAGTGCGTGGAGGAGCTCATGCTGGATGATGCCGTGGTGAACGCAGCCCTGCACGGACAGGGAGAGCTCCTGCTTCCCTCCATCTCTCCCCAGGCTGGACCAGCACCTACAGGGGGAGACACAGGAGATGTCAGGTTGCTGGAGGGTCTATATCCATATATCCATGTGTTCCCATGTATTGACTGGCGACTGGTGACTGGTTGGTAACTTCTATACACTTATTTCGTGACCATTAACAGTATGCAGCCCTTTACAAAAGAGAAAGATGCTGTCCCTTGTCCCTTGACTCGCTTTGTGCATTTGCTGTAACATGACTAGAACCAGAATGACTCGTTTTAGTTCAAATTCAAGTTCAGTTTGCACCAAAAAAAGTTTCATTAATGTTCAGCTTTTGCTACTCAAACATCTCGACACAGTCGAGGTTTTGTCCTAAAGTAACCACATATTATACCTTGTGGTTTAACTCTAGATGAATGCTTCATGGAGTGGAGTGCGCTGCAGCTTCATGCTTTGCCTTTACATAATTATCTTACTTCTGAGCAATTAACCTGCACATTCCTAAGCAGAGCGTTAAATGACTCACAGTGTCAACACGCTGTGAAAAAACATCAACTCCACAGAATGAGGGAGAGGAGAATGTGATGACCGCGGTCGCTGACTGCAAAAAAATAGCTTTTATATAAAGCACTTTTCCAAAACACTGTTACAAAGAGCTTTGGGGTAACTAGGCAACACTACCGCTGGCCAGACGGACGGCAGGACGGCAGGACGGCAGGACAGCAGGACAGAGTAAAGAATGGACGGAAAGTAAACTGTGATGTTTGAAGGGTTTTCTGTCCTGAAGCTTTCCTCAACAACTCCAACTCATATTGTAGTAAAGGAACATTACAACTAAAATAATGATTTCCTTCTGCAGCATTTGACGTCAGAACATTAGATAACAAACAGAAAAGCTGAATGTCACCTCCTGGTTTTTGTTGGTGTTTTGCCTTCTTTTTATTTCTTTAATCTCTTTCTTTTATTCCAATTAATAAACAAATAAACAAATAAACAAACAAACAAATAAATTAATAATTATTGCCCTGACCCTTCATATTTCAGTATCAATTCAGAAGACAGATCCACTATCCATACAGATATGGATCTGTGGATCTGGGTATCCACTCACCCCAATTGGCTCTCGATGCTGATGTAGTCCGACTGGCTGCTGTAAGGAACGAACCGGATGCAGGTTTTCTTGTGGAAAGTCTTCATCGCTGTCTCAATCATGACCTTTTCAGATTCATCTGCAATGGGAACAAAATGATCACATGAACTCATGCTGCAGATGGAGCGCTTCACTCACTGCACTCATACATCACTTGGGAAGAAAAAAGGAAAGAAATATAGAAACTCAGCCAAATGCTCTGGGGCGGTGAGCAGAAGTTCATATTTTTTATACTGAGTCATGTGCATTATAGTATCAATTTCAAATAATATAATATAAATAAAAGTCTATCATCTTCCCATTAAGGCTCTTTAGTGGCCACTGTGGAAACCATGATGAACCAGCAACAGAAAAAAGTTCATTTAGTTGTATGAGCCTTGAGTGGCTGACAGGCACACAGCCAATATGATGTCTTGTGCTCTACATTGAAGTGTATTTGCTGTTCATTTTTAGTTATTTTCATGGCTACAACTACTCGTCATAATATAAAATACTGGAAAATAAAATGAAATGGATCTTCTTTTTTGTCATCCCGACTTCTCTCTGGACACTTTGTTGTGCTTTTACTGCAATTTCAGAAATGTATACCCTACGCAAGTATTGACTATTTAAATCTAATCTCAAGTATAATGTCAAGAAACTGGCAAATATATTATCCTTGTTAACCTTCATGATCAACAACTGAATCCAGGGGAGGGAACGACTTATTTCAAGATACTGTCACACATTTCTAGAAACAGAAAACTGCAGTAGAAATGTCAAACCATCTCCCCCCACTTTATCACAATTATTTTCGCTTGTCTACATTAAAGGTATTGCTAAAACACATATTTATAGTGTATGTATTGACATTATTATTTGTGGACATTACTTTATATCACTTACAGAAGTAATCGTCGATGGTGTATGGTACTTCGACCAGGCCGTTGGAGGACTTTTCCCATTTGCAGTAGTCTCTCCAGCACTTCCTGGCATTTCTTGTCTTGGACAGAACCACGTCTCCTTCCACCAGCATGTGGCTGAGACCTGGAGTCAGATAATAAGTGGTCAACGAGTTAAATAGACTTGTAATATAGGGGTACCTACAATGTATTAGAAGTCTGTTAACAAGTGGAGTACATAAAAAATGTGATCATAAGAGTCTCAATTCTTCTTACCTTTATTTGCCTCGAGAATTCTTGAAGTGATGTCCAAATGTTCAGGCTCCTTGGTCTCGACACCTGGAAACAGAAGAGTCAGTAAACCTAATAAAGTTACCCAATACGGTGTAATGGGACTCGTTGACCACTTATGATGAGAGAAATTAAGTATTACTACCAGTCTCACCTTCCTCACTGGGTTGCACCTGCAGAGAGACAAACCCAACGTGAGTCATGGAAATATACTTAAAACATAAAAAACCTTTTTAAAATATTGTATTTTTGGGATTTTGCCCTGAATGTTTTTTTATTGAACTACATTGAACTATTATGTTCCTCTATATGTTGTAGTGATTTATGTGTTTTTTATGTGCTTTTTGTGTGTTTTATTTTATAAAATATATTCTTTGTTTTCTGTTGTTTTATTTTGTTTTTTGTAATATGGTTTTATTGTCTCCTTGAGACAATAAAGGTTGAAATTGATGTTTTATCCTGGTTCCTACTGTTTTGCAAGATTTCAAAAATGCATGGTTGTTAGTCTGAGTCTGAACCTATGTCTTCTTAGTTACTGAAAACCTGATTTTTAGCTACAGTATTATCATCCTTCAGCAGTGTCATTTTTCTTAAAATAGGTGAAAAAATGTTAACAATGGAGATAATTTAACTTTCAGTTAAAAACCCTGAATTAAATTGACATTATCCTGAAATGTGCCTCGTTTCAACATGTTACTGTTTTTTTCAGGAACCTTCTGCCAGTTTATTTAGCTTCTTAAGTCTTAAAAAGTCTTAAAAAAATAAGACATACCATTAAATAAAAGAGTAAAATATGTTTTTGGCAGCGCAGCAGCAGGCTTCTTACCAGTGAGTTGGTCTGTGCAGCAGAGAGGCCCAGCAGCAGGGCCAGGACAGAGAAGAGGCTCAGGTCCATGTTCCTCAGGTTGGTGGTGGTCGTCTGGATGTTGAAAGCTCAGGAAGATCTTTGCAGGTCAGTGACTAGAACAGTCCTATTCCTGCTTTTATACAGTCAAAGAGGGCAGGGACCGCTGCTGTAAATACACTTAAAGTCAATACGTTGACCCCTAAACAAGCTTTTTAACACAGGGATAAGCTCCAACAGGAACCTCGCCCAACCATTTCAGATCTTGTAGGTGGCGATCAGACTGGAGGTGAGAAGCTCCACGTTGTGAAGCGTGTTGTTCTTAATTCATGGAAAACTCTGGAAATGTCTTGAGTATAAGAGTGATTGGCGTCTTAGAAATCACTGATAACGTATTAAAGTCAGGCTGGGTGGACAAGCTGCTGTTTCACATGCAAGTCATTGGGTTGACATCAAATTATCACACATCCATGGAGGTCCTAATCCACTGTGAACACACACAAGCCAATCCAAACAGTCAACCATGTACCGGTTCACACCCACGGGTGTGAAGTCAATTAATAATGAAGCAGGGTTTATGTGAAATGACTCAATCACACATTTCTTACTGATGCAACTTCTACAACTTTAAAATCACTGATATATAAAATTTGCTAAAGAAACACTGATTTTTACTGTTTGTACTACATTTTAGTAAGTTCCTCAAGTACGTATTGTTAAATTACCTAAATAACCAGTAGAACCAGTAAAAATATTCTGCCAGTCAAAACAAATGGCAACATCTTGAAGTAAGGCAGATCACTCTACTAGTATCAAGTTTTTGTGTTTTACCTATAGAGTCCTATAAATCTCCACAGATTTGTATTTCCCAGAATACAGATGAATGATGTCTTGATACCAATGACATCACCTTATCGGTATCCTCTTCTGTATTGTGAAGAATTGAAATGTTTGGTGAAAACAAACTGGTGAGCAATACAACATTGCTCCTCAGGAAAAGGCCAGTTAGTTTGATGTTCTTGTTTCAGTTATTTTACTGGAGATGAAAATAATTGTATTTGTATTGTATTGTATAATTGTTTTTTGTCACCAACTTGGATCCCCCAACCCACCAGATGAGAGGCGGGGCTAAGCAATAAACATAATAGATTCACATCAAAACCACACATTTTTATGTGTTTTTTTTATATAACCTATTTTGTAATGAATGTAAAATATTAAGAATTCATACTTTTATAACCGCATGAAGAGAGCTATGAAGAGAAACTGCTGTATGAACAGCCAAGTGGATTGTACACAGAACGATGGGGCGAAGCAGCAAAAACCCCAAGACCATACTAGCTCGGGATCCTTGATGTAAGGGGCCAAAACACCAGCTGCTGAATGGAAACTCCTTTCATGAAACAACCAGTAACCATTTATCCTCATCGAGTCAGTCGTTGTTCGTCAGAGGAAAGTTTGTTCCAGTGTCTGGTAATACGAGGCGTCTGGCAGGGATTAAAAACTCCTCCTAGAGGGAGCTCTGCCCACCGCTCACTCCGTCCTGTATTATCTAACTAGGAGGATGCAACTTTCCACTAGTAAGCAGTAGTTCCCTTTTGCGAGTGTGTCTTTACTAAAATTATTACTGCTCTCTCTATTCAAAACAATTCTAAAACTACGAGAGCTAAATTAGAGGCTGTCATCTCCTAGCAACCACATCCAGCACCATCCTGGAGGTCCAGCGGAGAACTGGCTGTGTGCAAATAATGGCTAAATATAAACACAAAGAAGAGACAAAACGCTGCTGTGGTGCTGTGGTAGCTAGCTAACTAGCCAGCAGACTAGTTTAGGTACTGTTGACATGGGACTACTAGCCACTGCTAACGCTAGCTTCTACTAGATATGTTAGCGAGTGTGCTAATCAGATGTGTCAACAACAAGACAGTGATGGTTAGCTGACCAGATGCTATGGTAAGCTAGCTAACAAGCTACATCATCTAAACACTAAATCAATCAGATGGATCAGAGATGAAATGATCAGTTCAATCAGACATGTTACAGAAATAAACCACGTTTATTGAATTCTGTTTAGAGGGACAAGTTAGACGTTCAGAAACACAACCAGATGTTCACAGCTACTGTTGTTAAGAGCTGAGGACCTCCAATATGGCTGCCAGAGGTCAACTGAAATATATATTCATTCATCAATATCTCATCTGCAGCCTAACGTTCCCCAGAGGATGGAGGGGCTTCATCAGATTAACACTGTAATGGTCTGCTGACAATTTAGATTGTCACTGTAGGTTAAAAAGTGTGAGTTAAAACGCATCATGTGACTGACTGTGGTGCGATAACGTTCATTGGGGAGAGTTTGGCCTCATCACTGCCAAGGGTGGGGCTGTGATTCCCACTGGGGCCACAGTAGATAAAACTGCATGTAAGTAAGTAACGTCCACATTTAAAATAAATACTTATTTCTGTGACTTGGACATTTTAAGGACAACCATCTTCGTGGTATTGAGAAAAAGAAAAACAATCAAAAAGGCCTCCAAAGAGAGTCTTTAAATTCAGACAAGTTTTAAATTCAGTTGTTTATTTTTCTTAAACATAACATAACATTGTTTTACAGTTATTTACACACACAGCTTACAATTGTATTCCTGTATTTACGTTGCACTTGACACGTTTCCTGTGAGAAATAAAGGGAATAAAACAGACCAGTACAGAACCAGACGGGTCCCAAAAACAAGATATCCACTTTGGGAGATAAAAGTCAGAACCTGAAGTTCATCATTCAATATTTATAAAACATAGATGACCCAGTCAGGTAAAAGACTTCAGTTACTACTGTCCCTTTAAAAAGCACCTTTCAAAATAAATTAAGACAATCACCTTGTAAGAGCGTCACATTTCTGTCTCATCCAACCTGCTGTGAAGTTTTCTAGGACTCGACGGGTAAAACCTCTCTGTGTTGGATTTCTTTTATTTGGAATAAATGCCCAAACCCATGAAGAAGAAAACAGAACCCTCTAGGACCGAAATACAGGAAGTAGGGGAGATGATTGTCTATTGATTTCACGGTAGTCTGATATCAATATACACTTATTAATTTACAGTCCAACATGAAGATGGGCATGTGACATGTCTACAAACATTGGCTCAACTGTTTGAACATTAAGTAAGATGTAGTACGCTCAATATTACTTCCCAGCTGTGTACAATGTTTTAACAATATTTAACTGACTATTTTTCAAGGTTGGTGAATTTGGAAATAAGTCAGTTTTCATTCCAAAACACCATCAATTGCTTTTGGGGAAAAGAAACGAGCAAAACTCTTTTCAGGAAGACAAAAACCTGAATCTATTTTAATCTACTGTACATTTTCAGCAGGTTGGCTCGGTGCACGGCCGATACGTGGGAGACGATGTCCACTGGCAATAAATACAAAACAAAAGGTGGATAAAAGGTTTTTATAGTACACTCATCATAAAGCATCCACAGAGTCTGTCTGCATGTAATTTCCTCTGCCTACACGTATGAGTCATCCGCTGCATCTGATTGGTTGTTGCCATTAACTGGACATTAAGCCAGCAGCAGAAGGAGCTGGCAGTTATATTTACTCCTTATTTGTTTTGAGATGTTTGTTTTAATCTCATCTACACAAATGAATGATCTCTTTTTATTATTGTGTTTCATCATTTTTTGTCATTTTGCTTGTATGTTTATCACTCTGCTGTAGTACCTTACCAACATTTGGAGATTTTTCTTAAATTCCAAAAAATATGAAGTAATTGGTCTTGTGCTTGTCTTTGGAGTGGTGAGAGAAACATCCAGAAACGTCCATCCCTCTGTTTCCATTATAGTGAATGACTTGTGTTGTCTTGGTCCCGGTTCAGTTTGAGTCAAACACTGGTCTCAGCGTGAGGGGACATCTTACAGCTCAGGATATGGGACAGGAGTCTATGCTGGTGTTGGTACCTGACACACACATAAAGAGTAAAGCAACAAAAACACATTTAGGACGTTGGCGCCATCACCTGGCCTAGCACTGTTACTATATTCATTTTGCAGTGGAAACAAATGTCCAATTTCCTCAAGACTAAAAAGCTCTCACTTCTCTCTCCAGCACCATCAGATAGAACTAGCAGGTTCACAAACTAAACTCAAACTAAAAAGTCCATAAAAGCAAACAAAAGACCCTGGAAATATTCATTTTTCAAACATTATCGATGTGGACCTGACAATTAGGCCACATGTTCTCATCTACATCACATTTGATGTCTTCCATTGCGATGCATTGAGGAAAAAAATCTTCTGGAATGGCGAATCCATCCCTGGCAGTCCTCTGTGCGGATTGCCATGCATGCAGCATTCATTAGAGCATCTTACACGAACGCCACGTCCCCTGACAGGGGCCCCTCTACCTCTACCCTATACCTTTACCATGACCTCTTTCTCTTCCTCGTCCTCGCTGAGGTTGTTGGTGGCGGCCTCCTCTATCCATGCTTGGTATCAACTTCAATCTATTGACCTCTTTTATAGGTTGAGAACTACTTGATGAATTGTGCACAGAGAGTTCACACAGGTGCTGACGATATTTAAAATTGAGAGAGCAGTTTCAGTAGGCTGCTACTAAGTGTCTGCAATGTGTTGACATGGTTATTCAATTAGGTATCGTGTCTTTCTCTGAGAAGTGTGTTAACTATTTTGAAAAGTGTGTAAAAACTCAAAACTCAAAGAAAATTGTGTGAAAGCAATGAGAAATAGTTAACCCATTCGCCAGAGAAGACTCTTGCTGTGCAAAGAAGGTATGAGCATTAGATTAAGTTGACCCATGATTCGCTAAATGTGTGTAAGCAATCAAGAAAAACTGTAATAATATTTGACATTTTTTTAACGTGTTCCTTAAATGTAAGATTTGTGACCACACCAAGATACTTAAACTGTTCCACCACATCAAGGCTCTCTCCATTGACTAATACACATGGTTGTTTGCCCTCTGCTTTTCTGACGGGAGAAAAACATACATAGTCTTTTTTATGTTGAGATGTAGACATGATCCTTTGAGCCAGTGGGATTCAGGTACCAAAAACTGTTGCCCCCGAAGCTGCACCTTCGGTGTATGAATGGTTAGATTCCCCTGATGTGCAGGTTGGCACCTTACATGGTAGCGCCTTGCCATCAGTGTATGAATGTGTGTGATTGGGTGAATGTGGATGTAGTGTAAAGCGCTTTGAGTGGTCGGAAATGACTAGAAAAGCGCTATATAAGTACAGACCATTTACCATTTACCATTTACCATAGCTGCAGACAGTGCTGCAGCAGCTTCTTGCTTTGTTTTCGCATGCACATATAATACTGTGTTGTTAGCATATAATTGTACTTTAACATTTGGGCAGACCTTTGGTAGATTATTGACATAAAGACTGAACAGAATTGGTCCCAAAATAGAGCCTTGTGGAACCCCAACTGAACAGCTGAGGTAAAGTGATTGTGAGTTTCCTATCTGTACAGTTTATTTTCTATTTGACAAATATGATTTCATCCAACAGAGGGCACCATTAGAGAAATTAAAATGGGACAATTTCGAGAGAAGTACATAATGGTTTATCGTGTCGTGACGATGTTTTGTTTGAATAAAGGTTTTGCAACTGAATTGAAGTGGTGAATGTGTATTTTGGTGGATGATGACACATGACAGGGTCTCCTGGTTTTGGAGAGGCGTTGGATATTGTTCACATTGAAAACAAAATCTTTATTCATTGATTTCTGGCTTTGCAAGATGATTGTAAAATGAAATGTTCCATTACAAAGTGTTATATGTCCACTCTGCAAAAAAAATGTAATTTCATAATATTTTAAAAGATTGACGATGACAGCAACTTTTTTCAAATATGTACATCTAGGCCTAAATGTCAAATATGTAATATGTAATGTCTAGATGTCTTTTGGAGCCAAACTCGTCAATATTGATTGAAGAGATACAAGAACACTTGAATTCTTAAATCAAGCTTTAATTGGTTGGTTTGGTTCGATGAATACATCAACAATCATTGATTAAGTTCGTTGCAGCTCATGAAGGTTTGAAGAGAAAACAGCAGGTATCTTCTTAGCATCATTTTCTATCACATCTCTGAAAAGAGAGAATGATCCGGCATCAGATTCAGGGTCTGTTTTTTTCCCCAACATGACACAGCTTTTCATGACTCAAGAACAAATGAGATGCAATGAAAGATTGTAGAGGAAGAATCTATCCTGGGTTGACCCTGCAAGACTACTTCACTGGCCGTAGCATTAAAAAGAGATGAATGGAGATATTGTAGCACAGCAAGTCTCTTAAACTGATTGGTTATGAGATATTTCCAATAACTGAAAAATGACATCTATAAAATTGACAAACTTTAAATAGCATGCACTTGTAATGTCGTGATTTTGAATCTGACTCAAGACCTTGACTGCATGTAACCCCCCCTTCCCCATGTCTGTCTGGAGGAATGTCTTCTATCTGCTGAAGCAGAAACGCCCTACAAATAAGCTTCAACAAAACAACAAAACAAAATGTAATGGACTGACTCCTTTACTCACTGCACTGATACAGCTTATTGATCCTGAGGATATCAATATCCGACATGTCCTCCCTCTGTCCTATCTGTACAGAGGAATTTGGAATGGGAGTAATGGTCTCTGCTCCATACTCTGTTGTGAAAGCAGTCCTAGAGAGATGAAAAAACAAAGAAATTCATATACTGAAAAAATATCCTTTGTATGAGTGTGATGGAATATGTTCAATGTCCCGCTGAAAACTTGTATCTTCCAAAATGTTTCTCAAAGAAGTTTTCTGACTGACACCTTTCTTGACCTTTCCCGGTACATTATCAATAGTTCATCAAACTTCTTTTTAATCCAATGTGAGCTGCCAACCATAGCGGGAGGAGAATAATTGAAGATGCAACGTTTTTGCGGGACTCTTAACAAAGTGAAAAACTGAATGTACTGCTTCATAAAAACCATCAGAACGTGTTAAACATGATCAGTGCTGTCAGTGATATCAGGACGAGACGTTACCTCCCGTAGTGCATAACGGACGAGTAGTCATATGGGGTGTTCAGGTTGTTGGTGTCCGCTTTGCGGAAGTTGTAGGCAGTTCCTGTGGAATACAATAAATGTGACTTTGTGTGCAGTAAAATACCATAAAACATCCCTAAAGACCCAAAGGCCTGTTGCAGTAACTGGACAGACAATCAGTCACAAGTTAGGGTGTAAAGTCTCCACTAAATGTTATGGTGAATGGTATGGTATGGTTTAGTTGTACCATGGACACTTAAGGTACATCTTAACTAGTAGTGTCAAGGGACCACGAACCAAAATATTGTCAACAATGTGCACGCCGAAATCAATTTCTCCTACCCCGTTTAGTGGTAAGGTGACTAGCCCCACCCCCGACTCACCAACACATACCAGGCCACAGTGCTCACCTGCTGGGATGTATTTCCAGTTGATCCTGACGTAGCGGTCCCTGTCGCTCCTGTTTTGCTCGTGCTGGAAGCCCAGTGCGTGGAGGAGCTCATGCTGGATGATGCCGTGGTGAACGCAGCCCTGCACGGACAGGGAGAGCTCCTGCTTCCCTCTAGTTCTCCCCAGGCTGGACCAGCACCTACGGCGGGAGACACAGTAGATGTCAGGTTGCTGGTTTGATCCCCGGCAGCAGCAGGAGAGTCTATATCCATGTGTTCCCATGTAATGACTGGCGACTGGCGACTGTTTGGTCATTTCTATACACTTATTTAGTGACCGTTAACAGTATGCAGCCCTTTGCAAATGAGAAAGATGCTGCCCCTTGTCCCTTGACTCACTTTGTGCACCTGCTGTAACATGACTAAAACTAGAATGACTCGTTTTCGTTCAAATTCAAGTTCAGTTTGCACCACAAAAAGAAATGTTTCATTAATGTTCAGCTTTTGCTACTCAAAGATCTAGACACAGTCAAGGTTTTGTCCTAAAGTAACCACATATTATACCTTGTGGTTTAACTCTAGATGAATGCTTCATGGGGTGAGCTGGAGCTTCATGCTTTGTCTTTACAATATCTTACTTATGAGGGAGAGGAGAATGTGATGACCGCGGTCGCTGACTGCAAAAAAATAGCTTTTATATAAAGCACTTTTCCAAAACACTGTTACAAAGAGCTTTGGGGTAACTAGGCAACACTACCGCTGGCCAGACGGACGGCAGGACGGCAGGACAGCAGGACGGACATATAGTGGAAGTGGTAATAGTGGTGTCCAGTGGTAATAATAATTTAAATGTATTATTATTATTATTATTATTATTATTATTATTATTATTATTGCTCTGACTCTTCATATTTCAGTATCAATTCAGAAGACAGATCCACTATCCATACAGATATGGATCTGTGGATCTGGGTATCCACTCACCCCAATTGGCTCTCGATGCTGATGTAGTCCGACTGGCTGTTGTAAGGAACGAACCGGATGCAGGTTTTCTTGTGGAAAGTCTTCATCGCTGTCTCAATCATGACCTTTTCAGATTCATCTGCAATGGGAACAAAATGATCACATGAACTCATGCTGCAGATGGAGCGCTTCACTCACTGCACTCATACATCACTTGGGAAGAAAAAAGGTAAAGAAAGAAATATAGAAACTCAGCCAAATGCTCTGGGGCGGTGAGCAGAAGAAACAAGGAAAACTGCAGTGGAAATGTCAAACCATCTCCCCCCTCAATTGTTTTCGTTTGTCTACATTACGTGATACCTATTGCTAAAACACATATTTATAGTGTATGTATTGACATTATTATTTGTGGACATTACTTTATATCACTTACAGAAGTAATCGTCGATGGTGTATGGTACTTCGACCAGGCCGTTGGAGGACTTTTCCCATTTGCAGTAGTCTCTCCAGCACTTCATGGCATTTCTTGTCTTGGACAGAACCACGTCTCCTTCCACCAGTATGTGGCTGAGACCTGGAGTCAGATAATATGGTCAAATGTGGTCAAAATGTTAAATAGACTTGTAATATAGGGATACCTACAATGTACTATAAGTCTGTTGACAAGTGGAGTACATGAAAAATGTGATCATAAGAGTCACAATTCTTCTTACCTTTATTTGCCTCGAGAATTCTTGAAGTGATGTCCAAACGTTCAGGCTCCTTGGTCTCGACACCTGGAAACAGAAGAGTCAGTAAACCTAATATAGTTACCCAATACGGTGTAATGGGACTCGTTGACCACTTATGATGAGAGAAATTAAGTATTACTACCAGTCTCACCTTCCTCACTGGGTTGCACCTGCAGAGAGACAAACCCAACGTGAGTCATAGAAATATACTTAAAACACATAAAAACAATTTTTTGGATTTTGCCCTGAATGTTTTTTTTATTGAACTACTCCTACTGATGTTCCTCTGTGTGTTGTAGTGATTTGTTATGTGTTTTTTGTGTGCTTTTGTGTGTTTTATTTTGTAAAATATATATTCTTTGTTTTTTGTTATATGGTTTTATTGTCTCTTCGAGACAATAAAGGTTGAAATTGATGTTTTATCCTGGTTCCTACTGTTTGTGTGATGATCAAGTTACACATGACTCATGACTTAGCTACAGTATTATCATCCTTCAGCAGTGTAATTTTTCTTAAAATAGGTGAAAATGTTACTAATAGAGATAATTTAACTTTCAGTTCAAAACCCTGAATTAAATTGACATTATCCTGAAATATGCATCGTTTCAACATGTTACTGTTTTTTTCAGGAACCTTCTGCCAGTTTATTTAGCTTCTTAAGTCTTAAAGTAAAATAAGACATACCACTAAATAAAAGAGTAAAATATGTTTTTGGCAGCGCAGCAGCAGGCTTCTTACCAGTGAGTTGGTCTGTGCAGCAGAGAGGCCCAGCAGCAGGGCCAGGACAGAGAAGAGGCTCAGGTCCATGTTCTTCAGGTCGGTGGTGGTCGTCTGGATGTTGAAAGCTCAGGAAGATCTTTGCAGGTCAGTGACTAGAACAGTCCTAGTCCTGCTTTTATACAGTCAAAGAGGGCAGGGACCGCTGCTGTAAATACACTTAAAGTCAATACGTTGACCCCTAAACAAGCTTTTTAACACAGGGATAAGCTCCAACAGGAACCTCGCCTCACCATTTCAGATCTTGTAGGTGGCGATCAGACTGGAGGTGAGAAGCTCCACGTTGTGAAGCGTGTTGTTCTTAATTCATGGAAAACTCTGGAAATATCTTGAGTATAAGAGTGATTGGCGTCTTAGAAATTATTGATAACGTATTAAAGTCAGGCTGGGTGGACAAGCTGCTGTTTCACATGCAAGTCATTGGGTTGACATCAATCACACATCCATGGAGGTCCTAATCCACTGTGAACACACACAAGCCAATCCAAACAGTCACCCATGTACCGGTTCACACCCACGGGTGTGAAGTCAGTTAATAATGAAGCAGGGTTTATGTGAAATGACTCAATCACACATTTCGTACTGATGCAACTTCTACAACTTTGAAATCACTGATATATAAAATGAGTTACTGTTTTTATCACATTTTAGTAAGTTCCTCAAGTACGTATTGTTAAATTACCTAAAAAACTAGTAGAAGCAGTAAAAATAACCTGGGCAGTCAAAACAAATAACAACATCTCTACTAGTGTTTGGTGAAAACAAAGCTCATTGATGTTGTCTGGTGAGCAATACAACATTGCTCCTCAGGAAAATGCCAGTTAGTTTGATGTTCTTGTTTCAGTTATTTTACTGGAGATGAAAATAATTGTATTCATTTTGTCATCAACTTGGATCCCCCAACCCACCAGATGAGAGGCGGGCCTAAGCGATAAACATATACACTTCTCATAGATTCACATCAAAGCAGCAAAAACCCCAAGACCATACTAGCTCGGGATCCTTGATGTAAGGGGCCAAAACACCAGCTGCTAAATGGAAACTCCTTTCATGAAACAACCAGTAACCATTTATCCTCATTTAGTCAGTCGTCGTTCGTCAGAGGAAAGTTTGTTCCAGTGTCTGGTAATACGAGGCCGTCTGGCAGGGATTAAAAACTCCTCCTAGAGGGAGCTCTGCCCACCGCTCACTCCGTCCTGTATTATCTAACTAGGAGGATGCAACTTTCCACTAGTAAGCAGTAGTTCCCTTTTGCGAGTGTGTGTCTTTACTAAAATTATTACTGCTCTCTCTATTCAAAACAATTCTAAAACTACGAGAGCTAAATTAGAGGCTGTCATCTCCTAGCAACCACACAACCACATCCAGCACCATCCTGGAGGTCCAGCGGAGAACTGGCTGTGTGCAAATAATGGCTAAATATAAACACAAAGAAGAGACAAAACGCTGCTGTGGTGCTGTGGTAGCTAGCTAACTAGCCAGCAGACTAGTTTAGGTACTGTTGACATGGGACTACTAGCCACTGCTAACGCTAGCTTCTACTAGATATGTTAGCGAGTGTGCTAATCAGATGTGTCAACAACAAGACAGTGATGGTTAGCTGACCAGATACTATAGTTAGCTAGCTAACAAGCTACATGATCTAAACACTAAATCAATCAGATGGATCAGAGATGAAATTATCAGTTCAATCAGACACGTTACAGAAATAAACCACGTTTATTGAATTCTGTTTAGAGGGACAAGTTAGACGTTCAGAAACACAACCAGATGTTCACAGCTACTGTTGTTAAGAGCTGAGGACCTCCAATATGGCCGCCAGAGGTCAACTGAAATATATATTCATTCATCAATATCTCATCTGCAGCCTAACGTTCCCCAGAGGATGGAGGGGCTTCATCAGATTAACACTGTAATGGTCTGCTGACAATTTAGATTGTCACTGTAGGTTAAAAAGTGTGAGTTAAAACGCATCATGTGACTGACTGTGGTGCGATAACGTTCATTGGGGAGAGTTTGGCCTCATCACTGCCAAGGGTGGGGCTGTGATTCCCACTGGGGCCACAGTAGATAAAACTGCATGTAAGTAAGTAACGTCCACACTTAAAATAAATACTTATTTCTGTTACTTGGACATTTTAGGACAACTATCTTTGTAGTATTGAGAAAAAGAAAAACAATCAAAAAGGTCTCCAAAGAGAGTCTTTAAATTCAGACAAGTTTTAAATTCAGTTGTTTATTTTTCTTAAACATAACATTGATTTACAGTTATTTACACACACAGCTTACAATTGTATTCTGTATTTACGTTGCAGTTGACACATTTCCTGTGAGAAATAAAGGGAATAAAACAGACCAGTACAGAACCAGACGGGTCCCAAAAACAAGATATCCACTTTGGGAGATAAAAGTCAGAACCTGAAGTTCATCATTCAATATTTATAAAACATAGATGACCCAGTCGGTAAAAGACTTCAGTTACTACTGTCCCTTTAAAAAGCACCTTTCAAAATAAATTAAGACCATCAATCACCTTGTAAGAGAATCACATTTCTGTCTCATCCAACCTGCTGTGAAGTTGTCTAGGACTCGGCGGGTAAAACCTCTCTGTGTTGGATTTCTTTTATTTGGAATAAATGCCCAAACCCATGAAGAAGAAAACAGAACCCTCTAGGACCGAAATACAGGAAGTAGGGGAGACGATTGTCTATTGATTTCACTGTGGTCTGATATCAATATACAATTACTAATTTGTACTCCAACATGAAGATGGGCATGCGACATAATGTCTACAAACATTGACTGAACAGTTTGAACATAAACTAAGATGTAGTACTCTCAATATTACTTTCCAGCTGTGTACAATGTTTTAACAATATTTAACTGACTATTTTTCAAGGTTGGTGAATTTGGAAATAAGTCAGTTTTCATCCCAAAACACCATAAATTTCTTTTGGGGAAAAAAAACAAGCAAAACTCTTTTCAGGAAGACAAAAACCTGAATCTATTTTAATCTACTGTACATTCTCAGCAGGTTGTCTTGGTGCACGGCCGATACGTGGGAGACGATGTCCACTGGCAATTAATACAAAACAAAAGGTGGATAAAAGGTTTTTATAGTACACTCATCATAAAGCTTCCACAGAGTCTGTCTGTATGTAACGTCCTCCGCCTACACGTATGAGTCATCCGCTGCATCTGATTGGTTGTTGCTAATGTTGTTAATGTTGTTAATTGGACATTAAGCCAGCAGCAGAAGGAGCTGGCAGTTATATTTACTCCTTATTTGTTTTGAGATGTTTGTTTTTTTAATCTCATCTACACAAATAAATGATCTCTTTTTATTATTGTGTTTCATCATTTTTTGTCATTTTGCTTGTATGTTTATCACTGTGCTGTAGTACCTTACCAACATTTGGAGATTTTTCTTCAATTCCAAAAGATATTAAGTCATTGGTGCTTGTCTTCGGTGTGGTGATTTCTTGTTGTTGCAAGGAAGAGAAACATCCAGAAATGTCCATCCCTCTGTTTCCATTATAGTGAATGACTTGTGTTGTCTTGGTCCCGGTTCAGTTTGAGTCAAACACTGGTCTCAGCGTGAGGGGACATCTTACAGCTCAGGATATGGGACAGGAGTCTATGCTGGTGTTGGTACCTGACACACACATAAAGAGTAAAGCAACAAAAAGACATTTAGGATGTTGGCGCCATCACCTGGCCTAGCACTGTTACTATATTCATTTCTGCAGTGGAAACAAATGTCCAATTTCCTCAAGACTAAAAATCTCTCACTTCTCTCTCCAGCACCGTCGGATAGATATAATCGTGGTGTTTGCAAGTACAATAATTTGAGGAAGATTTTCTACCCTGTGAAAAGTGTTATTTTTGTATTACCACTTATTATTTGTGTCAAAAGTAAAATCTAAACTTGTTGCAGAAGCAGAAGCAACTACATCACTGACTCAGTTCTTCCGTTCCTGCAGGATAAAAACCTAGAAGCTATTCCATTAGTTGCAGTTGGAAATGCAGTATAATTTAGTGGATTTACAGCAACATGTCGACGGGACCTGAAATACCATTTAATCTACAGCAACATGTCGACGGGACCTGAAATACCATTTAATCTACAGCAACATGTCGACGGGACCTGAAATACCATTTAATCTACAGCAACATGTCAACGGGACCTGAAATACCATTTAATCCAAGTTATTGTCTACAGCAACACATCGGGCTACTAACTTCCTAATGACCCTCTGTATCTCTCGGCTCTCCTCTTCTCCGAGTTTCAGGAGAACCTGCTTCAGGATGGGAAGCTCCAAGTTCAGATACTGGGCCACCTGAGAGGAGGAGAGGAGAGGAGAGGAGAGGAGAGGAGAGGAGAGGAGAGGAGAGGAGAGGAGAATAAATATAGGTAGCATAAATAGCATATACCAAACAACAAAATGTTTTAGGGTGGATTTTTCCTGAAGTCATCCTCAGTCCTCTAGACTAGAGGACTAGAGGACTAAAGGGACTAGAGGACTAGAGGACTCACATCATTGCTGACTTCATGTTCATCCATGTCCATCAAGAAGATCTTCATGATGTCATCGGAGGGCCCCTGAAGTATTCGCTCCCACAGGGGTTGGTCGCTATTATTGAGCTTCCTCTTCTCTGGACACACACACACACACACACACACACACACACACACACACACACACACACACACACACACAGTCTTATGTTTCCGTACACACCTACTGATCCCATATTTCACAGATATTGACAGTTAAAACAGACAAGCCATACCTCCACTCTGGTGGACACAGTACAGGGCAAACTCCTGAGGATCATTCTCTATCTGTGGAAAGAACAAATAACATCGGGTAACCTGGGGCATCTCACCTGATGGCCACTAGGTGAAGTAAAATGTAATTTTCTTTCAATTCTTGAATGGTAAAAATCCTGTTAATCTTTGAATAACATCCAATTCGTTTCAGTGTTGGAAGATACTCCAAAAATAACAGTTTAGAGGTAATATTTTGATGTTAAGAAATACAAATCTCTATATAAACTTATTTTAAAGTTAATAAAAAAAGTAACATTTGTTTATTGTGTAAGTTATGAAAGTGGGCGAGTAGCCTTTTAGAGAGAAGACCGACAGATCGTGACTCGAAGAAAGCTTGTGAGGAACACTTGCTGAAAAACTCACCTTGAACTTGCTCAGCAGCTGCTCGATCACCTGGTCGGTGGTCATCCTGCTGATGATACGAACCTTAGTTGGAGTACCAAAGGACGGAGTGAAGACAGCGGTCTGGAGAGAGGGGATGCAGGGAGAGAATCAGAAACACAATGTACTGTAAACAGCTTACCCACTACTGAAATGTGTCAAAACATTTGATGCTAAAAAAATCCGGTAATCTCACATCGTCTTTCATCCAATCACCACACCCGTTCTAAGACCTAAGGTGGCTGCTGATTGGCTCCCTATGGTAACTACTTGCCACAGGCAGGGAAAACAACCACGTCCAGATGTCAGCACACCTTCATCTCCCAGTTTGCTCACCATGTTGCAGAAACGGTCCAGTATCTTACCATGTGGGCGATGCTGTTCATGGCCTCATTGTACTAAAACTGATACTGACCAGCTTGTGCTGCAAGAAAATACCTGCAGTCTGGCAAGACTTCAAATCTCATGTGTGTTAACTAGAGGCAGGAGAGCTGTACTGTGTTTGAAAAAAGTGGTGGACCACAACAGACTCCAGACCTTCTACTCATCGCCAGGATCCCTCCTAACTGATGAGGATGCTGTTCCAGGATCATCTTCAAGTAACTAAACTACATAATAATAAACTTTAATTCAACATCGGCATCCAATAAAGTGCCAGACACAGAAAAAGCCATGAACTGATCAGAGACCTTATAGTTGTAGAAGTGTCCATTGATAGAAAAGCGGTGCTGTCTCTCCTTCTCCCTCTGCGCCGCCGACTTGCTCCGCCCTCTCCTCCTCTTAACCAATGATGCGTCACTCATGCAGCGAAACAGGTTTGACTCCGCCTCCAGCTCTGAGGTCTTGGGCCTGGTGGGACGCAGCGTGGTGGTCTCGTAAACGACGGGGGGAGCTGTAAGAGACGGAGATGGATAGGGAGCATCACAGACCGGCTGGGCGGGTGAACAGGAGCAGTTTACATCACAGACATCACATTACAGGATTTCTGGGATTTGAAGTTCAAATTTTTCAAGCAGTTCCCTCTTGCTGCCATTTGGAGCCACCAAATTGCCTTGTGTAGCTTTGAGTGTTGTAGTTTAGTTCAGTCATACAATGAGAAAGCATAGAAGCGATAACCACCTCCAGGCTGTTTCTAGCACGGATGAATTCCCCAAGATTTCGTGACCTGGAAACCGAGTTATACAGGATGATCTAGAGTAAAGTTCAAAATGTATGGGAAAAACAAACACCTGCATGACTGTCCCCTGCTGCCTCCTGGGGCGTCTCCTCCATCTTGTCGATGTGGTGAAGGTCGTGGTACTCTCCCCAGCGGGTCATCCCCCTGGAGCGAGACGGAGACCTCGATCAGACGTGAAGGTACCTCGTTTTATAAACCTCAATCTTGACTACTGACTACTGCTGAAAGAGGCATGATCTGATATGATCGATACGTTTAAAAGCCAACCATATCTTGCATGAAAGACATTGCATTACAAACCAGCACTCTGTTTAGAATTCTTCCCCATCGAAAAGCACCTTGCATACAAGTATATATTTCAGATTGTGATTTCCTCCCATACTCACTAGCTCTGTGATATTGACAACATGAGGTATAAAACCTTGAAAACAACCTCTTGCTCCCGAGAGGGCTGACTGGACTGGTGGGGTCGGGTGACAGCAGGTTGGCGAAGGGAAGCGTCTGTTTGTCGTCCTGTATTTTGAGCCTGATGGGTCTCCGTACTCCCCCAGCAAATGTTCAGGAAGCCTTCCACGACCACCTCTCCATCTTTACTCTATTACACAGACAGACAGACAGACAGACAGACAGACAAACAAAAGGTATGAGGTTAAAAAAGTCAAGTTGATTAGCAGCTATGAAATACTCAAAGCATCCCGGTGCATTTGATCTCCAAAATCTAGTTTTGTGAAGTGAGAAAATGTTTTTTCACATTTTACAATGGTGGTGTGACAAATGTCAGCAATTAACTAGGGTGAAGAACTGAAAGGCAACATTTGAAACACAAAGTTTTAGAGAGAAACCTGCTGATTTTCTGAAAGAAAATATAATCACACAAATGTAAACCCTCAAACAGCTTTGGCAAACGGTTGGACTTGTTGCCATACGTTTGTGGCAAATCTCTGGTGGCAGTCTGGTGAATAGTTGTTCTACTGTTTGTCATAAGTATATAACATCATAAAATTTTTTTCACATTTTCGGCGCTTCCAACTTTGTGGCAACAGTTTGGGGAAGGCATGACTGTGTCCCTGTGCACAAAGCCAGGTCCATAAAGACATGGTTAGACATGGTTAGACCAGTTTGGTGTGGAGGAACTGGACTGGCCTGCACAGAGCCCTGACCTCAACCCCACTAAACCTTTGGGAGGAACCAGAACTCCGATGGTGAGCCAGGCCTTCTCGTCCAACATCACTGCCTGACCTCACTAATGCTCTTTTGGCTGAAGGGGCACAAATTCCCACAGACACTCCAACAAAAAAGCCTTCCAGAAGAGTGTCCAACTCCATATTAGTGCCCATGGTTTTAGAATGGGATGTCCAGCAAGCTCATATAGGTGTGATGGTCAGGGGTCCACTGACTTTTGGCCATATAGTGTAGCATCTTGGGCCAACAGGCACTGCAAGGGGTAAGAAACCTGGCACCATAGGAGGAGGGCCCTGGGTGTAGAGGAGAGGAAATGCTGGTACCAAATAGCTCTTCACTCGATGGGAGATTTCACCGAACCCCATGTTGCAGGCCCGCTGGACAGATGGAGGCAGAATCGCTGCTGACTTTCTTGTCCGGCTGACCGGTCTGGGGTCCTTCGACTAGCTAGCATGCTGTCTCTCTGCTGGGTCTTGGAGCCGATGGTGATCCTGGCCGGTTATCTGCCACCATGGGGTAATAAGTAGTGAGCGCTGATGTGCCGCCCCCCTCTATTAGCAGCCCGGAGGACAAGCGCTGAACGCCCTGAAACAGTACCTGTGTCTTCCTCCTCAACCATTTAGTGTTTCACAGGAAAAGGTGCAAAGGTACCAAATTAGCTCTGAGCTAGCAAGGGTGTGGTGCTGATACTCTAGAGACAAAAACACCTGTCATATGATGTCATGGCATTGTTGGCAGCAGGTTGTACCAGAGGCCTCATGGGACACTATTGGTGAATCTTACCCGCAGCAGCATTAGCGCTGCAGGCTAGCAACAGCTTTACCACTATTAGCAAACTATAGAAAACAACTGGTGGTGCAAGTTTGTTAGTACAGATCTGGTGCAATTTTGGAGCTAACTTTGCCGCTAACATTTTGGAAGGTTATTTGGGGGTTTCTGGTGGAAATATAAGGTTTCTTCAAGACAACAATGTGAAAAGGTCATAATGACAATGAGTGTTTATGGCAATAAATCATACTGGTAAGAAATACAATTAATTAATGATTAATAGAATAGAATAGAATAGCTACCTGATAGTAGCCGAGGTGCAGTTGAGTCTGGTCCTTTAGGAAACAATTGTAGGTATTCAGCAAGGACAGGAACTCTGCCCTGAAATGAACACAACACGACATGAACACAACACGACATGAACACAACACGACATGAACACAACACGACATGACCACACAACACGACATGAACACAACACGACATGAACACAACACGACATGAACACAACACGACATGAACACAACACGACATGAACACACAACACGACATGAACACAACACGACATGAACACAACACGACATGAACACAACACGACATGAACACAACGCGACATGAACACAACACGACATGACATGAACACAACACGACATGAACACAACACGACATGAACACAACGTGATATGAACACAACACAACATGAACACAACACAACATGAACACAACACGACATGAACACAGCACAACACGACATGAACACAACACGACATGAACACAACAGGTTTTGCTGATTTCTGGTTAAATTGGCCTCCCAAAGTACATAACATCATATTCTGTCTTTCTATTTAGAAAGTGAAAGTTAGTAGCCTCTACCTGTGTGTCGAGGTGTGTGTCGAGGTGTGTGTTGAGGTGTGTGTAATGTGCATGTGCATTGGCGGTCGTATGAATTATCATCTGATCTTTCTATTTTTGTTTTTGCACTTGGTTATGACAAATCAAGGAGCTGGAATACCACACAACTATCATCCTCTAGTATCTGTACGCAGCAAGTCTGCTTCTAGGACAACAGTTTGACCAAATCTGTTGGTGAACGTTGTGGTAAACAAATTGTTTGTAGTAAACAAGTTGTTTTTTTGACATGTACAGAGTTGAGGATGGTTGAAAACACAGCATGTCAGAAGTCCTGGTAAATATCCAAGCGAGAGGCAGCCCAGTGTGACCCACCTGGACAGGCTCCTCCCATCCCCGGCTTGGACCACTGGGAGAAGAGCTGCTTCATTCATCTCAGGGAGCATCTACTGCTGTTGGGAGACACACAGGAGAACACGTTCATCATGTTGTAGCAGCAGACCTGGGATCAGACCTGGGTCAGACGAAAAGGGTCGCTCCAAAAAAATGAGATATTCACCATTTAAGAAAAACTGACGGCAGCCAAATGATTTCTGGCTTGAAAGTAAAAGACATTTAAGGTTACTACTTCCAAATATTGACTGATTTCAGGTTCCATTTATTTCCCCAAAGCCTGGGATACCAGACAGGAGAGTACAACGAGCTCCTTGAGACTGACTCTGCGTGACAGCCAGTGAGGTAATCTCGCCAACTGACCCGCCACTATCTGAACTGTGTGGTAACCTCAGGCCTGGTCTGAAGTCCACCAGACACTAAGCAGTGATCCCACAGTGCTGGTCCAGGAGGAGCTGTCCAGCTGTTGAAAGGTTAAACCAACCGGCTCCTACAGTGAAAGCACCTGACCACCATGTTGACCTGCCTGAAACACGACCTGACGCATCGATCTGCGAAAAAAAAACAAGCCGACTGCAGTTGGATTCTTACCTCGTCTAACATGGCGAACGAGAGCCGTCTCCTTTCTCCTCTTTCTTTGTCTCTCTCTTTCTTCTTTCTGGGCTTTAAATATCTTTCTCTGCCTTCTTTCTCTCGCTCTCTCTGTGGTTTGTGTTAACTCTCTCTCTCTCTCTCTCTCTCTCTCTCTCTCTCTCTGCCTTTGCTCTTTCACTTTCTTTTTTTGTCCTCCTCTCCAACAGATTTAATAACAGTACTCCACCCAGTAACCGGTGATGACAGTGTAGTCCCGAGCGTTTGTTTATTTTTCGGTCACAGGGCCGGCAGCCGGGATCCACGTGGCTTCGCTCGCCCTTTCTTTCCTTTGGCTTTTTTAAAGATGTTTTTATTTCTTTCCTTCTGTTCTCGTAAAACTTCTGAGAGTGACGCAGCGCTCTGAAAGGACTGGGTCTTATTTACAGACTCTCTCTCTCTCTCTCCCTCTCTCTCTTTTCTCTCTCTCTCTCTCTATCTCCCTCTCTCTCTCTCTCTCTCTCTCTCTTTCTCTCTCTCTCTCTCTCTGTCTCAGCCTGTTCTTTGCTGTTCAGAGGAATCTCAGGTATTCAGCAGTTGTCACTCCACTGCAACACTGCAACACTGCACACACACACACACACACACACACACACACACACACACACACACACACAGCTGTCGGTTCACTTCTGTTGTGTGGGGTGTCACATGCCAACCATTGTGCCCCAGTGTGAAAGAGAGTTTAAAGCTGCACTATGCAACCCTTTCACAATAAAACGACAATAAATAGCAACCTGTGTCGTCATGCCTGAATCCCCCCCATTTGCCTGAAATTGGCTTTCCGGCGTGCACCGTTTGTTGTGCACGTGGCCTGCAGTGTGCTGATCTATCAAGGTGAGGCTAGAGGCCGCAGAGCAGGAAGTCACAGCAGCAACAACAACAACAACAACAACAACAACAACAATGGAGGAAAGCACGGTGAACATCAGCGACGCTTTAGATAGATGCTGTTTCAAGGTAGACGGCTTGGAGAGTGACAGGTGCTGGGGTGGGAACTTGACCATCTGAGGGGGAGGAGGGCGGGACTAACGGTACACTTCCTGTCTCAAGGTGAATAGCTGCATATTGTAACTTTAACTGTACAACAGTCAGACCAGAGGGTGAATGAGTCGTAACCTAATGCTCAGACATCTATCAACATCTATCACCTGGGTGCCCTTGAGCAAGGAAATTGTTGCGTTGGAGCTGCTCACTGGGTCATTCTTGACTGGATCTGAGTGAGTGTTAAGTGTTGAAAAGGAGCAGATGTGCTCAGCGAATCTTCCCCAGGTAAACAAAAGTTGAATGAGGATTTATGAACACTATAACTGATGCCTTGTGAACTAGGAGCCCTGAGAGGAAACCATACACAAAGACTCCTTGGTCATTTTCAGACTGTAGCTCATTCATCTGCCCCGTCTCACCCTCACACCAGGCAACTGAACAAATAGAGTGAGAACCATAAAGTCTGATAACTCAACACACCCCTTTTCAGTTCAGTTTATTAGGACTGTCCTCACCTGCCTCTCTTTTCATCATTTGTGTAAATAAACTACTAAAACTACCACTACTGAACAAATTGCCTCCTGGTTGTAATGAATCACACCGACTCATTTCATCATTGAATCTCTTTTGTTGTGCTACAGTGTTGAAAGTAGTTCCTGCCATCCACATGCTTTCCATTAGTGTTGCTCTAGGTGGAGAGTTTTAGTGTCACATGGTGTTAATGCCATCTCTGGGGCTTTTCCACTCCACCACAGAAAATAAACCCTGTGGTACACCCTGCTGTAGTAGCGGTGGTGGATCAGGTAATGTTGGTTTTGGCTCCGTCCCTGTTTCGGTTCTGCAGGTTGCACCACTAGAGATGTTCTTTCTTTCAACTAATAGATAGATAGAAAAGTAAAAGATAAAGATGATCAGACAGTCAGAAGTATTGCTGTTGATGGTTGAGCCTGCAGTGAAGTCCTGAGATTCAAGTTGCTCCTCTCTCTAACCTCGACTCAACACTCTGGTTTGTCAGTTCAAGCCTCAACATGTGATTTTTAAGGTGCCCTAAGGCAAATACAGCAACCCTGTCTGTGTGTGTGTGTGTGTGTGTGTGTGTGTGTGTGTGTATATGTGATTTTGTTAATCATGCTGAGTCAAGAGCAAAGTCAACAGTAAACATTACAAAGTCAATACTCAGAGTGCAGCAGGTCTTCAGCTACCGTTCCTCCATAGTGATAATCTGCAAAATCCATTTCAAACATTTTGTCTCCATGTTTTTTTTTTTTTCATATTTAGTCTCCATCTTTGTCTCTCTGCCTCGCTGTGGTGTTTCTGCCCTGCACCGCCCAGAGATCACCTGTCAATCAAACAGTGTGTCCAGTGCCGTGACGTCTAGAGGTTCGATCACTAAAATGGATTTATGTGAAAATATCATGGACTATTACTTTAAGCCGTTTCACCCAAACGACGACTTCTTGAGAATGGATCGAGGCTGATGGAAACATACGTCCACGTGTCCACATCAGAAGCACCCATGTTGGACCCAACCCAGTTTAAAGCAGTTGAGTATGAGGAAGCAAGGAGGAAAATCAAGCGGAACCAAACCTGCTGTGTTCAGCCGGTCGGACAAACACCATATTGAGTTATTGGCTGTTGAGTATCACTGTAAACCCAAATAGCATCGGGCTACACACGGACAGGTTGAAGTAAATGTCTCAATTTGAACTTAAGTTGCAAAAAGATTACAATGTAAAAGCTTATTATTACTATGCTACTAAGCTATCAAATGTTTGAGCCCCAAATTGAAAGCAGGAAACCACGATGCTTCAACTGGCAACATCATTTATTGATCAGATATTGACACCCACAGCAGGACTCGTATCTATGTAAAGACTGCTGCGTGTTTTCAACAGACCAGGTACAGTATATGAATGGAGGGAGGGGCAGACGGGGTAATACACAGTAAAACACAGTGAGACATCCCCAGAGGGAAGGAAGCCAATGTACAAGATGCCACACCCAGACTCTCCCTCTTTTTCTCTCTCTCTCTCTCTCTCTCTCTCGTCACATGTTTACTCCTCGTGTTTGTCTTTCTTTGTATTCCTGTCTTTGGTTTTGTGTTCATGTGTGTATATGAGTGTATATAATCAGTAACGTGCACCAGGTTGAATCGCTGTTGCCGTAGTCCTCATGTCTTTTAGGTTGTTTTTTCACTTTGTTTGACTGAGCACTTTTACATGTATTTTGTGGTTGTAACTGTAAACTACTGTTGGTTTCTGTTTGTTTTTAAACGACAGAGTAAAACAGACCTGTGTTATTAAATATGAATTCATGTTCAAGCCCACTCTTCATCAATGTATTTCAATGCATCTAACATATAACTGGCCTGATGATAAGGGTCACCTCCTGATCACCTCCTGATCACCTCCTGATCAAAAGGTCACCTGCTGATGTCACAAAGGCTTTGAGCTTTGATCTATCATACATGTAACCATTGTAACATTCTGTACATGCTGTATAAACTGGGTACTTTCCAGTCACAAACACACTAAAAAAACAATAATATCAGAAAGGAAACAACCATCCACCATCCTCAAGAGTACATTCTGATGAATCAAGTATTTCTGTAGTATTGCTCAGTAACTCTACAACACTGACAGGCTGCAAGCATAAAGAAACAAATACTAAAAGGTATCGGCTCCTACCTGGCTGATCTGTTACTCTCCTATGTGTTGGTTCACTCCATGTTTAAGCTCTTGTACCTTCTGTGTTTTGTGTGCATGTGGTGTGTGTGTGTGTGTGTGTGTGTGTGTGTGTGTGTGTGTGTGTGTGTGTAGTGATAGGTCCAGAGTACATGTAGTGAGAAGTAAGCGTAGCAGCGGCAGATTAATGATTGCTGGACACGTTGAGACAGTGTTGAGAGGGAGGGGCTGGCTGACAACAGATATGAGTCACCTGTGTGTGTGTGTGTGTGTGTGTGTGTGTGAGAGAGAGAGAGAGAGAGTGTGTGAGTGTGTGAGTGTGCCTGACAGAGAGAAAGAAATCGACACACCTCTATCAGTCTCTACTTTACAGTCTGTACTCATACACACAAACAGAGTCTGTACACACACAAACATATTAACACACACATACACACACACACACACACACACACACACACACACACACCCTGATGCGACAAGACAAGTGGCAACCGTTCTTCTGCTTAAGGTGGATTACTTTTCAGGACTATACCGCCAAATGTTGTTTAATGTGATTCTGTTCAAGAATAAACAAAAAATAATACTACAATATTTCCCTTGTTTTGAAGTGTTTTGAAAAGATCAAGTTATTTAGACTTGATGAATTCTTGAAGGAAGAATTCATCTGTACCTTGTATTTCTAGGTTCATCGTGTTGTTTGGAGTATTTCTCTCATATCCTCAGATAACTGAGCAACTGTAGACGACATGACATCATGTTGAGATATTTCCAGCAGCTACAATCTTGTTTGATATCAGAAAATGTTTCATTGAAAAAGAAAGATCTCCTCTCCTCCTCCAGTAGGTCCTCTCTCCTCTCCCACTGGGGTCCCCTCTCCTCCTCCAGTAGGTCCCCTCTCCTCCAGTAGGTCCCCTTTCCTCTCCCACTGGGATCCCCTCTCCTCCTCCAGTAGGTCCCCTCTCCTCTCCCACTGGGATCCCCTCTCCTCCTCCAGTAGGTCCCCTCTCCTCTCCCACTGGGATCCCCTCTCCTCCTCCAGTAGGGTCCCCTCTCCTCCTCCAGTAGGTCCCATCTCCTCCAGTAGGTCCCCTCTCCTCTCCCACTGGGATCCCCTCTCCTCCTCCAGTAGGTCCCCTCTCCTCTCCCACTGGGATCCCCTCTCCTCCACCAGTAGGTCCCCTCTCCTCCTCCAGTAGGTCCCCTCTCCTCCTCCAGTAGGTCCTCTCTCCTCCTCCAGTGGGGAGGAGTTTGACGCCTCCTTTGATGTGCAGCAGTAACATGCAGATCCTCGGTGGGGCTTGAACCCAGGTCCTCTGATTGAAGGAGGATCTCCTTGCTTCCAAACTCTTGAATTGAATCCAGTCTCAACCTGCCTGGTCCTCTGAAGGGAAGGCCTGGGGGATCTGACGGCAGTACGAACCAACCCAGATCCAGCAGATTGCCCTGGCATTATCGGGTGACCGGCGCCACGCGGGACCGAAGGTGTTTACGCTCTGTCACACGCAAACAGCTGCTTAGACCAACCGTCCTGAGCCGCACAGCCTTGACCTGCTTCAATCAGGAACTCACATGTAATCCAACGCTCTGGTCGGATTAGTTAACTCCATACCATCTCCATGAGCCGCAGTGCTAACAGTGCTAACGCTAACAGAATGATGACTTGTTTTTCAAAGTCAGGTTGTTTTCTGTAAGATATCTGACTGTTTCAGCTGCTGCGGTCAGGCAAGCGCCTCCGTAGTCACGCTGCTAAGACAGAGAGACTGAGACGGAGTTTCTTTCCTCAGGCCATCAGGACTGTGACCTCCGACCTCACCAGGGCCCCCACCAAGACCCACACACTGCCCCTCTTATGCACATGCACACACACACATAAATTATAGCTCATCACATTCACACGATTTCCCCCATCTACCTCTTATTTTATTTTATTAAGTGCTCTTATTGTATATATTGGGTTGTTTTATATAAGAGCTCTAACTGTAATTATTGTAATTTTATTTTTTTCTACTGTAATTATTGTAAATATAGCGTTTTTTTTTTACTGTAAATACTATGCATACTGCCCTTTGCACATTCCCGTGAGCATTGCCACTTTTCATTTCACTACATGTATGTGTATGTGACAAATAAACTTCTTGAATCTTGAATCTTGAATCTTGAATCTTGAATCTTGAATCACCTCTTCCTCGTTATCTCTAAAGCTTTTTGCTCCCGAAGCACCAAAATAGTTGTTGCTGCTGTAACCTGTAGCCTGTCTGGTCTTAACACGTGTTTTGCTACTTAAGCCTTATTATGTTGTTCCTATCTGATGACTGGAGCCTATGATGCAAAAATAATTTCATAACATATCAATAAATGAATCAATCCATGTGCACATTGGCCACACATTTTATCATTTATTATGTTTTGTCAAGGTAAAATATTTTTTGTGACATTTTCATCGATGTTGGTAAATGGTAAAAACATTGCTCTTCTTCTTCTTCCTCCTCACTATATTGGGCTTTCCACCAGTGTTGTGGGTGTAATTTATGTATCTGGCAGCAGAGGGAGGTAGAGAGTCAGTGCACAAGTTGTCCATGGTCATAAAGACTGTCGAGTCAGTGATGCGGCGGTCAGTGGTGCTTTGGACAGTAGGGAAGATGAAAAGTAGATCCAGGAAACAAGGATCTGGTCAGATTCAATCTCAGGCCATCTTAACCACAAAACCATCTATAGGGATCATGTTGGTGGGAACAGACTAGATAGATTAGTGCCCTGTGATCCCACATTTACACTTTAATAGTAATTACATGAATATATATATAGAAATCTAGAATGTAGATTATTGAATTTGCCACTGCATGTTCTCTATTAGACCACTAGGTGGAGCTAAACAACTTCATATTAGGCTTGAGAGGAAGCTGATCCTTTGTCTGTTTTGCTTCGCTCACTTTTACGTGATCTTTGTGACTTACATCAGTAATCTGGTGATCTGCAAGACTCCTTGTGGATCTTGGTGTTATCCGAGACCACCAACTGGCATGCAAGGTCCACACTGCACTGGCTCGGTTCCTGAAATACTCTCTTTAATAACCCTCTACATCTATAATGCTGCACCCAACCTTATGTTCAAAATCTCCCAAGCCACGCCCACCTGCAGCCCTCTACCGGCTGTCTGTGGCTGCTCATATTGAATACATAACCTGTTGCTGGGCATACAAGGCTGCTAACTTGCACCCCCATGCCTCCGGACCATAATCCTGCCCCACACAGCAGCTGGTGCTCTGTGCCTGTTCATCACTGTAACCAGCCTATTGAAAAAAATGTAGCTCTTATCTCTTTTCCAGGAAAATCTCTATCACGTATGATTATTATGGGATCACGGTAACTGTAGCTGGATGACAGCATCATCTAAAAACCTTTAATGTAAGTGTCATGTGAATGGATTGACGGAGGGCAGTGTGTGAAAATTTCGTAACCCAATCAGACAAAAAAGTTGAAGTAGTTGAAGTAGTTGAACTTTTGACGGAGCGGAGGTAAACGCCATCTGCCAACAAACTTCATCAGCCAATGAGACTGCTTCAAAATGTCTCCTGTGAACACGTTAAAGGGGCATTAAGTAATCTATGACCTCTACCGCCCCTATTGGCAACCAGTAGGAACTGCAACAACACTGATACTGAGACCTACAGTCTCTGGGACAGCCCCCACCTCCCACCCCTCCCATCCCTTTGAGTGACTGTGGCCTGTGATTGACACAAACAATAATGTCACATTTTCACAACGTAGAGCAGTAAGCTAGCTAGCTAGCTAACTTGATCAGAGATCCAACATCTAGTGAAGAGGTGATCTATCACCATGATAAATACTGGAATAATAATAATATTGCTTTGTTGCTTTTTTTTTTTTTTTTTAGCATTTGCAGATAAAATGTTTTGTGAAGTTGGTCCTTTGCTTGTAGCACCGTCAACAAGTAGGTGGGGGCGGGCCTTAAGAGCAGAAAGCCAGAAATCTCAGCAAATGGCAAACTAATCACCAAAGTATTGATCAACAACCTTTTTAACCCGTCTCGGATTTATTAGTCATTATTTGCTGTGGCTGTACAAATCTTACGTAGTGCCCCTTTAATTTTCAGCCCTTTTCACAATACTGTTAACAGTTAACCTGGGAAACGTGGAGCTAAACTTGCTACATCCCAGCTAGCTAGTCCTGAGCTAAAGTTATCGTCCTTCAGGCCACAGTGCATCAGCGTGACACCTCACTGAGCCCAAGTCTTCGTTGAGGTAGCGGTTGAACCCGAAGGTAAACACGTCTGGGAGGTTTTCCCTCAGCAGCAGGGTGAAGTGCTGCAGGGCCTGGTGAGGGAAGCACAATAGCTCACTGCCTCCAGAGCAGAGTTGATAAGGAGCAAACAAACCCTTTGGGGAAATGCCATTCCTATCCCAAAATAAACCGGGACATACAGGATGGCAGGCAACAGGTGGACACAAAGGCTGCCTCCTGGACTCTGTATGTGTGTGTGTGTGTGTGTGTGTGTGTGTGTGTGGCAGGAATGATGCTTTTTCTATCTATCAATGTCAAATCATTATGGACCTTTGTAATATTTGAGTTCTGAGTAAATGGAAGTTAAATTGAAAGATAAAATGATATGTGAGCACGTGTTAAGTTGTGTGTTTATGTGTGTGTGTGTATAAGTTTGCTTGTAAAACTGTATGATATTTGCAGATGTACCCATGCAGCATGTGTGCATAATATTGCCACATGCTTTATATGTCATGTTAAAGTTTTTCTCTACCTAGATATAAGACTGTAACAGAAATACAGGGAAAGAAGAGGAAATCAGTAGCATAAACTTTGGATTTCTGTTGTTTCTGTGTTTCTAGCTGCACTGAGGCAACTTGTAATCGTCTCTGTTGACAGGACGATAAAGCTCTGAATCTTGAATGCAGTTATTTCTCAGGCTGGATGAAAAAAATAGTGAACTCAAGTTGTTATTTATAGCTAATCTGCGCTGGAGCTTTTGGGGCTATGACTGTATCTACGCAACCTGGGTGACTGTACTGGAGGACAGCTAGCAGCTGCCACTGTCCATCACCCGAGTTAACACACACACACACACACACACACACACACACACACACACACACACACACACAGAGTGAGTGAGGCAGGATCAGAGCAGAGAGCTAGCATGGCCGTCCGACTGACTCACACACTGGAGAAACACACCAACTTTCCGTTACCGGCCATGGGAATCTAACCGCCGACCCACGCCGGTCTGAAAAGCGTTCTCCAGACGGATCAGTCCAGATCCAGATCCAGGATGAAGATGGCAGGAGCCGTTCCGGTTTTTGAGGTTCTCTTTCTGGTTCTGCTCAGCTCCAGTCACGGGATCCAGAGAGGTGAGTGGTTCGGATAACTGGGTTTCCATGTGTCGGCTGTTGGGTCGTCTTTGTACGTCTGTCTTGACATCGAGGCGTTATTTGTCCCAAGGCATCCTGGGTAGTTTGAAGTACACTACACACTCTATACAAGTACTGAGTGTGAATCCCTTAGTTTGGTGCTAATAGTGTAGTTAGTTAGCATTGGTCTCTTGTCCTGTTCAGAACACGTTTTAATACAAAAGGGCCCTCTGTACTGCGTTCTGGGGCAATGTGTAGGCTTATGAAGTCCAATTCATGTATCAATAATCAATGTTTTTAACAGGCAGGTTGATCACAACGTTCAAACAGAAGACACAAACACAAGGAAGAACAAGAACTCAGTTGAGGATGTAGGGGTAGGGCTTGTGTGGATGTAAAGGTAAACAGGTTCAACATCAGTTTGGCCAACGTGGTTTAAAAGCGTCCTACTGCTGAGTCCTCGTGTCAGTTGCCTCTCTGTCTGTCTGTCCGTCTGTCTGTCGTGCTGTGTGTGCGTGTTACAGTCTGTAGCCGTGTGTCCCAAGCAGTGTGCACGTTGAGCTTCCCCTCGTCATCATGTGGCGCTGGGATCACCTGTTGTCCACCGCAACCAGCAGGGAAATGGAGACGGTGTTTATAGGCCTGCCCAGTGTAAATCTGAGTAAATCTATATCCTTCCTATACACTTACCTCGCTCTCTCTCTCTCTCTCTCTCTCACTCTCTCTATCACTGGTTGCTCCAAATGTCATCATAAAATCATACAATGAGACTATTTCTTAGTGTGATGCTGAATGTCAGTAATTGACAACTTTATACATAGACAAAACCCTTAAGAGAATAAATGAGATGATAAAGAGATGATAAAATAAGTACATTTATACTGCATGTAATGTTACAGATAGGACTTGAGTCCTCTATCTATGGTCTTGACTTGATCTCGACCCCCTTTGGACTTGGTCTTGACTTGAACCCGACTTGACCTAGTCTAGGAAATGAATGAGACGTGACTACGGTGGTTTAGATTACAGTTCAAATACTGCAGGTTGATATGTGAGAATACAGTCCCACATGTACAGGCAGGCAGAGCAGAACCAGACATACAATACATGCTGCAGGTTGGTTGTCCCGGGGGGGGTGGGGGGGGCCCAGCACATGACCTGAGCTCTGAATATCAGAGGATCAATACAAGGATGAGCTGAATGTGGATCCTTCTTGTTAGCACAGATCATCGAAGGCATCCTGTTAGCAATGCTGAGTGTGACTCACGTTGCCGGTCATCAGTCCCACTTGTTAAAGGAAGACACTGTTAAAAAGCATTATTACTATATTGGTGATATATTGATGTTATTGGTGATATATTGGTGTTAATCGTGATATATTGGTGATATATTGATGTTATTGGTGATATATTGGTGATATATTGGTGTTAATCGTGATATATTGGTGATATATTGATGTTATTGGTGATATATTGGTGATATATTGATGTTATTGGTGATATACTGATGTTATTGGTGATATATTGGTGTTATTGGTGATATACTGATGTTATTGGTGATATATTGATGATATATTGCTGTTATTGGTGATGCTCCTTGCACTTCTGGGCCCATTTTGTGATGCGACGGTGCATTTTTCTGATTCCGTCGAATCACTGGCCAAATGTAGACAACATGACATCATCGGTCTGCCATGTTTCTCTGTCTCCTGTCAAAGCTACTCTGTGTGATGCGACACACACACACACACACACACACACACACACACACACACACACACACCCACACCCACTTTTCTGCCCTGCGTCTACATCTCTGTGTTTGCTGTCTATCTCAGCTGTTCTTCTGCCCTAGCTGTCTGCTGTCTGAGAGCCACGTTAGCTTCCTGATTGGGTCTTATCAGTCAGACGTATCCTTCCCTGGCGATGGTCCTCCTGGTACCGCGGTAATATCGCTGTATTTGCTTTGCGACGACTTATAATCTATACTCTCCGCCGCTTTACCACCTTATACTCATTTGTTACTTTCAGTAACAGTTCCACCTCGTCGTCCCTCCAAACAAAGACATCTCTGCTCTTACTTTTTGCCATTGCTGTTTTTTGTAACGGTATTTTCTGCAAATAAGCAACAGCAGAGCAGACAATCTGCTTCCTGTTTACACCACTGGTCACGTGAAGAGTTTTCAGGCGTGTTAGTATTGAGGGATATCATTCATGAAACGGTGCTAAACCGCTTGTGTGGACGGAGATCGTTTTAGTTTTCAAACAAAAAGGTATTAGTGTGGATGTAGCCTCAGAGTGTGATGGAGAGGAGGGGCTACTCACAGAGAGAGCAGAGCGGGGCAAGGAGGGGAGGAGCCAATCAATGTGCTGTGCGCAGGTCTGCAGTGAAAAGGGTGTTACCCATTTTAAATAGTAAAAACATAGAAAATCAATCTGTGTCGGTCAATGTTGATATAAATAAATCAATGTATAGGAAACACTGGCGTGTGTACATACCATGGAGACTGGTCTGTTGTCGAGTTGTGTTCCGCATCGCAAATGAAGCAGCTATTGACAGCACTCTGATCCAATGGCGTTGGGCATTGTCAGATTGACAGTACTCTAGTCCAATGGCGTTGGGGGACGCACCGGGGGCGGGCCAATTGTATTTCAGTGAGGGCGGTGCCACCCCTTTAGACACACCCCTGGCAGGTGGCCTTGTGACTTCATTCATTTGCTTGTCTCCTGCTTTCCTTGGGTCCTGCTGCCAGTGAAGTCACACTGCCATCTTGTGGCGGACAGGCCACATCTCACCCATGGATATTACATTTCATTAGTATAAGTTTTGTAATTTCTCAACTTTAAGTGGTTCCCAAGGTAAGGGAAAAAGTTGCCTGGTAAGAGAGCAAAGAATAATAACTTGGTTTTGTGTAAGATCTAGCCTGATGCTGTGTGAGTTTTAAGTAGCATAACAGTTAGGGATAACAGCTAGTTTGAGGGTTAGGCTTATTCATACTCCCCAATGTGTGATTTTCATGACAAACCCCATTTATTTACTCAAGGCAGAATGAAATTAAGACTTGTCATAAAGGGACTGCTAACTCAGACTGCATCTCTACAGCTACAGCTCTAAATAAAATGTCACCCAAATTCACTTTGAAATGATCCTTTCTCCCCCGCCCCCTCGCCTAAGTAAGAATTTGGCATAGAAACAAAAGGAAACACTTAAAACAAGCTTTATTTAAAGAGGTAAAACACATTACTAGAACTATTACTATGACATTAGAACTATTCCATTAACTAGACTATAAAGAAACAAAAGGAAACACTTAAAACAGCTTTATTTAAGGAGGAGGTAAAAACACATTGTTGAACTATGACTATGACATTAGAACTATTCCATTAACTAGACTATAAAGCATCCTTTTTCAATATTCCTTCTCTTCCTAATACTCTTCCCCCCCTTCATCTTCTTCAACGGAATCAAGGCCCACCTCTTCGTAATCCTTCTCCAGGGCCTGCCATGTCTTCTCTGGCCTCAGAAAACTCTCCCTCTTCCATGCCCTCGCCAACGTACCAGTGGACAAAGGCCCTCTTGGCGTACATCAGGTCAAACTTGTGGTCGAGACGAGACCAGGCCTCGGCAATGGCTGTGGTGTTGCTCAGCAGGCACACTGCCCTCTGGACCTTGGCCAGGTCTCCTCCAGGCACCACAGTTGGTGGCTGGTAGTTGATGCCCACCTTGAAGCCTGTGGGGCACCAGTCCACAAACTGGATGCTCCTCTTGGTCTTGATGTAACTGATGGCCGCGTTGACTTCTTTGGGCACCACATCTCCACGGTACAACAGACAGCAGGCCATGTACTTGCCGTGACGAGGGTCACATTTCACCATCTGATTGGCGGGCTCAAAGCAAGAGTTGGTAATCTCAGCCACGGTAAGCTGCTCATGGTAGGCCTTGTCAGCAGAGATGACTGGAGCATAGGTCGTCAAGGGGAAGTGGATGCGTGGGTAGGGCACCAAGTTGGTCTGGAACTCAGCCAGGTCCACGTTGAGAGCTCCATCAAAGCGAAGTGAAGCGGTGATGGAAGAGACAATTTGGCCGACGAGACGATTGAGGTTGGTGTAAGTGGGGCGCTCAATGTCCAGATTGCGGTGACAAATGTCGTAGATTGCCTCGTTATCGACCATGAAGGCACAGTCAGAGTGCTCAAGGGTGGCGTGGGTGTTTAGGATGCTGTTATAGGGCTCTACCACGGCTGAGGAAACCTGGACACGGGCATGGGAGGAAAGAAAACTCAGTAGGAGGAAGGAGGATATGTATTATTAGTGTACGGTACATGTACTACATACCTGAGGTGAAGGATAAATGGCAAATTCCAGCTTTGATTTTCTGCCGTAGTCCACAGACAGCCTTTCCATGAGCAGAGAAGCAAATCCAGAGCCGGTTCCACCACCAAAACTATGGAAGATGAGGAAGCCCTGGAGTCCAGTGCACTGGTCTGACTAGTGAGAGAAGCACAACGATGCTGACATTTCACAGTACCACATCATGTCACTTTGTGTACACGGCACTAGCTGGCAATAGCATTCAAATTTGCTAACCAGCTTGCGGATTCTGTCCAGCACCACATCCACCATCTCTTTGCCAATGGTGTAGTGGCCTCGGGCGTAGTTGTTGGCAGCATCCTCCTTGCCAGAGAGCAACTGATCTGGGTGAAACAGTTGCCGGTAAGTGCCAGTGCGGACCTCGTCTGTGTACAAAAATGATCAACAAATGATCAGGCAAAGTTGTAGGAATAGTAAGCGTGTTCATTGTCTAACTTCAGTGACTTCATTCTACTAAAATAAATGAGCTAACACTAGTAAATCAAGAGGGCATTACAAGATAAAAGGATAAAACAAAATGTAAGGCAATGTAATAGTAGAAAGGAACTGAATAGCAGGCAGCACATAAGGCAAGTGTACAAAAATAGGTTTTAAGAAGTGATTTTACCATGATGTAGCGTTAGTTGGTGCCTGTGCCCTGTACCAAATGCAACTGGTTATCGGGTGTATAGGAATGTATTCAACTTACCTACAACGGTTGGCTCCAGATCAATGAAAACAGCCCTGGGTACATGCTTCCCCGCGCCGGTTTGGTAGAAGAAAGTGTGGTAAGAGTCATCTCCACCACCGAGGGTTTTATCGCTGGGCATTTGGCCGTCAGGTTGAATCCCATGCTCCAGACAGAACAGCTCCCAACAGGCATTCCCTATCTGCACTCCGGCCTGACCCACGTGGATGGAAATGCACTCGCGCTGCAGAAGAAACCGAATGGATTTAACTTCATATTAACTATTACATTCATTTGAGTAAATACAATCCAAACTCACTAACATGCTTTGTTCATCAGTATAATCCCTATCACTTAACAGTTGGCTACCATGAACAATAACTGATAACGTTAGCTAGTTAGTTAATCGGGAAAGACAGATATTAGCATTGGGAAGTCAAATGCCTCATATTCACATACCTTATCATGTTTATTGATAATCAAATGGCCGAAAAAATTTGACCAGTATGTTAAGTTGATATCTAACGGTTCCGTTACAATATAACGACGGTTAGCTAACAAGGCTGTGTAACAAGTCAAGGTTAACTAACCTAACGTTAACCGTTACCAATTAAAAAAAACAACTAAAAAACAGTTTCACCTTTATAAAGGCTTATGACTAGATCACCGCCATTATAATTAAATTAGTTAACGTTAGTTTTGGTAGTTCCTGTCAGTCATAATATTGATTTTGATCAGTATTATCAAAAGGCAATACTTGTTTTTGTTCAAATTTAACGGTTGGCTGCTAGCCAAGATTTACGTTCGTCTTTCAATGACAGTTGTCAGTCCTAGTTAAAATAATTATCTTATAGCCACTAAACTCACCATGTTTGTAGAATAGGAAGGAAGAAACGAAAATTCAACCAACGTTAAACAATAGCTGACTGTGTTTTAACTCCCGTGTAGGACTGTCAGTTAGCAGAGCTTCTTCACAAAGTAAAAGTTCAGGTCAGATTTTTTTTTTAAACTTAAAACCTGATTGGCCAGACTTACGACTGGACCACCCACCCGTATGATTTAATTGGTTCGTTTTTCTGCCAGTCATATACTTTGGCTCGTCATTGGACGATAATAACTGGAATTTTAATCACTAATAATTCAGGACAATATTTTTTTCTCTCTATTTTTTCTTCTACTACTACTACTACTACTACTACTACTACTACTACTACTACAACAACAAATGATAAACATGTAAAGCACGCTTACTAGTATTCATATGAATTATGTTATAGTTCGTAACGATTTAAACATTGCCTGAAATGTAAATGTGATATAAAACATTGCATATTGCAAAAACGACAATGGACAATGCTTTGGTTAAGACCCCTCACATTTTCAGAGGACATAGCTTTAAAAATAATTTTAATTATCCACAAGATAGCGTGATTTATTACCATAATGAAAAGAAAATCATTCTACGTGACATGGTATGGTACAAAAATATAATTGGGTGTTGTTAGTAACACTAACATGCTTACAATAAAGAAAGAAATGAAACCAATTTCTGGAATAATAACTAAGGAACTTCATCTATTATCATGTTATTAATAGGAATTTTCCCCAAGGATATTACAGATCAGTGCTCGGACTCTCCCATATTTCATCATCATAAATATAAGGAGTAGTTGTGACTTTCTCTGTGGAAGTCAAACCGAGGTCATGACATTTTCTGGCAGTTGTCTCCTCAGCAGTCATGATGAGAGCCCTTCCAACCTGCTGAGCACTTGGTGCTACGCTTTGTGCCGAGTCCACTGGAGTCATCTGGGATTGTTCTAAGCAAACTTGCTCACTCAGTGAGTCTCCTCACTGACCAGTCTCCTGGTCGCACTCTTTCCCTGAACTTTCATTTATGTTCCAGTTTTGTGGCATGCACTGCTCGACCACTGTGCCTGTGGCATCTACAGCTGCACTAGGTCTTGACTCCTTGCTCATATCTGCCAACAATGCAGTTTCTGAGGAGCCCTGATGGATCACTCGCAGCTCTCTGCTGCCTTCATGTGGTGCCATTGCAACACCTCCTGTTGAACCCTTTTCTCCAGCAGCCACAGAGGATGACTGGGTTAATTCAGATGGTACGACCATAAAGTAAGGAAGGAAGGGAAGCATGAGAGAGAGAGAGAGAGAGAGAGAGAGAGAGACCGAGTATCAGCAAGGATCATCTGGTTGTGTGAAGCATTGCACACTAAATCTGAACCCTCCAGATCGACTGGCAAGCTGATCGGTGGCGCCCCGATAATATCAAACTTGACCTGTCCTGTCGTGTGTGGTTGTCTTAGATACACTCGGACATTGAACAGCCAATGGGAGACCAGAGGCAGAAGATGCAGCGAATCGTGTCTGATTCCAATATGCTTTCCGCCTCCATTGTTGTTTTGACTAAATTCAGGTGACTTCCTGCGAGACTCGAGTATGGAAGCAAATGTGTATCATAATTCAAATGAAAATGGATTAACAGAAATGCTTTTTCATTAAAATGGATTAACAGAAATGCTTTTTCATTTTCAGAATATAGGACAGCAATTTTGATTACACTGTTTAGTATGTGACCCTAGTGCGAGTATTTCAACGACTTGAGGCAAAAAAACAACATGTCAAATCCATCAGAAAGCGATAAAATGCATTTTCTTGATCGGTTAGGATTTTAAAAAGTGTGTAGTGTGTTGCTAGTTTAAGAGATTGACCATCTAGGCAGCATGGAAGGTCACTGGCATGTACTGGGCCCTGTACACTCGCTGGGCATGAATGTATGAGCGCATACATACTATAAATAAAACCAATACAATATAACAATATATATAACGAGATAAACAAGATACAGTACAGCAGGGTAAAAAGTAAATACAATACAGATGTGTAGAGATATGTAAAAGTGTGGAAAAGGGAAAAGGGGGAAAAGGGAGAAAAAGGAGAATCTAAGAAGAATACATGAGATCATTGGATGTTCTAGTGTGGTGTCATATTTCCACTTTGTCCCAGGTCAGTCTGACCTCAGATCAGTATTGGATGTCATGGTTTCAATTTGATTTACAGTAGTTTTCCTTCCAGTTTTCCTGTCCTTTCCTTTCCCTTCTAACGCCTGTTCATGACTCAGACAAACACCAGCTATGTTATTGTGAAATCTTTGTTTCACAAGAGTCAAAACAAACATTTCCTTCCCTCCTTCCTTCTTTTCTCTTCTCTTCCTTTCTTTTCCTTTACTTTCCTCTCAATCCCCCCTCTTCTCTTTTCATCTCTCCTGCTGCTCTCCTCCTTTCTTGCTCCCCTCTTCTCCCCTGTTTTTCGCCTTAGTTCATGCAAAGTTGAAACCAAAGCCAAAGCCTCTGATCTGACTCCACTAATAAACAGTTGCTGCCTCTGCTACTCCTCTCTTGCCCGTCTCTTTTTTCCCCCTTTAATCTCCCTTCATCTCTTCCTTTGGTTTTCCGACAGTACGAAATAGTCTGACCATAACACTGGTGTTGTTTTTTATAACTTTATGCCTATAATGCAGGTTGCCTCACCCCGTTTTCCTCCTTCATGAAGCGTCAATTTGTTTTCATCAGAGTTTCTGCTTTATCGTTATTTCACTGTGCCCAAGTGCTTCCTGTCAATCACCAGACACCCACAGGAAGAAATGGAAGCCTCCACCAGGAAGTAATCCCTCAAAGCAACGTTGCTTTACAAACTTTACCGTCACATCCATGTCTTCTTATTTGGGGCGTCTTCGTTAGCTTCGTTAGCTAGATGTTAAGCTAGGTTTGACGCTTTACAGTTTCCGCTAAAAAACAATGAAAAACGAGTCCTAAAACCCTAAAATGAGTCAGCATTTTTGCACTTCCGGTTCCCTCGTCTCGAAGTCAATGGGCTTTTTGAATGGGTTTTTGGTTAGATGCCTGAAATAACATCTGTGGTTAACACAAGTTTAAGAGGTTTTCACGTTTTGTTCTATGACATAAAATACGTCAGTAAATACCCCACTTATGAATTTTGAAGCTTTTACGTGTCTTAATACTATACTATACTCGCGCTCTTTCAAACTCTTCTAACTCAAACTTTCCAACTTGGAGATTTATCAGTTTATAGTACTTTTAGTGATGGTGATGTTGAAGCCATGCGACTGTGGTGTAGTTTGTTTATAGCCTAACGTTAGCTTTTTACTTCTGGCAATTGCATTTAAGTTTCATGAGTCATAAAGTGGTGTTCATTTGTGAAGATTATCTTGCTGAACAAAACGTGTAAGTATCATAAACGAGATTATTTTCTGCAATAATCCAAAATCCAATGGAAAAATCCCATTGGCTTTTTGGCGATGCTAACTTCTGGGTTGGCCTACAAAAATACATCATCCCTGCAGCACTCTATTCACCATGCATTGCAAAATGATTGGGGGAATGTAAGCTAGACGTGGACAGAAGTAAATGGGCTGCAACCCTAAATGACACTGGCACTCTCCTTTAATATTTTTAGTCACATCATCATTGTCTCAGTTATTTCTTCTTCTTTAACCTGCCCCTTCTCCCTTTCATGATTGAAATGGACTCGATAGGTTCGCCTGGTTTGTCTCATGAAGAAGAGCAGGTGGTTCTAATAGTTTGTACATTCAGTGTACATAGGAATGGTAACTAACAGAGGACATCTGTTGGTTGGGTGTGTGTCGAAGGCCTGCAGTCTCTTCTCTGGGTTGAAATGAAATGTTATCCTCGATTTATCTGCTGCCTAAGTAAAGAAGAAAGTTGTAACAAACAAGCCGCAAAGCTTCTGATCCAGTTCCATTAATAAATCTCTCTTCCCCTCCCTTTCTGTCCTCCTCTCTTCCCTTCTTCTTCTTTTCTCCCTTTTTCATATAAGGTTGTAGCAAACCCCAAAGCCTCTGATCTAATTTCACTAATAAACAGGTATAGCCTTTCCTCTCTTCCCCTCCCTTTCACCCTCCTCTTCTCCTCCCTCTCCTCCTCAGTTCAAAGTTGCAACAAACCTCAAAGCTTCTGGTCTGGTCCCACTAATAAACAGTCGTAGCCTGTCGCTGACTGACTGAAGCAGATGACTCTAAATTAGGAATGGCAGGAATTTCAAATAATTTGTCTGAAAAGTCATGAAGTTACAGTTCAGAGTGAGACAGCGCTGTGATATAAGACAAACAACTCTTTGGTTGACGTGAATGTCATGCCCAGGTGCTGATAACATTAAAGGGTGTTCTGCACAGCATGACTCATATGTGACATTATTGAACGGCTTTGTAGAATATTCAATCCTGATTGCGCCAGTGAATATCATATCACACCTGAGTCCAGAAATACTGTTCATTTTGTTGCAGATTCCAGGTTAGAAACATGGAAGATTTTCCCACTATTACTTTCCATTATTTTGCGGAAAGCATGAAACTTTTAATTGCTGGTTACAGGTTAACGGCAATCTCAACACATTGTTTTTTTTACATTGTTATGGCTTTGATGCTAACTCCAGGTGTTTCTATGGTTACAGTTCTGCTACAGTGTAGCCATAGATGCTAACTCCAGGTGTTTCTATGGTTGCAGTTCTGCTACAGTGTAGCCATGGATGCTAGCTACATTTCTATGGTTGCATGCTCATCTACTTTTTTTGTAAGCTTGTAAATTACTTGTAGCCATCTTGCTTCACATGAGGGTTTTGATTTACCCTGTTGGGACTTATTTTGCAGTACTGGCAGCTCGTTGGACATTATCCCTCACTACAATTAAAATAAATATCACAATCAGAATCAAATTTCTTAGCCAAGTACATTCGCACATACAAGGAATTTGACATGGTGACATTGGTGCATTTAAAAAACTAAAAAAAAAAAAAAAAAGACTAAAGTCACACATCAATCAAATAAACTACTCAATATATACATATATACAAAGAAATAAATAAAAAAATAAGGAAGTGCAGTACTTTGCACATTTACTATATCGGGTGCAGACCATTTATTAGGAGAGCATTGCATCCAGACAACACTTCCAACAAACATTCCTACATGTCCAAAACAGAAAAATGAGAAGACATTCAACACTTAACAGCAAACAGTTATGTCACGTCCTCAGAGACAGATAAAAAGACAAATGACTGTGTTGGTTTATGTCCCTGTTTGTTTGGATTCCAGACTCTTTAAAAGTTCAGTATAGGTCAGAGCAGTTTAACATGAAGTGCCTAGCTGCTGGTTTTGTGGCCAACAGTTCATTTGATGGTCAGGCGTTGATATGTATTGGCCGACGAGATACAATTTGATTTCAACATCATTTGATGATCTCTGCAAAGGGTATTGAACTAATGAAGGATTATTGTTGCTGCTTACAAATAGTACAAATTGTCCTCCTTCTCCTCTTCTTCTTGTCATCTCCTGCATCTCCTTTTTTGGAGATGACTGAGATTCTGATTGATTATGATGATGATGATGATAGAGATGATCATTTTGATGTTGCTGGTAATGATAATGATAATAATGAGGAAAATATATATCACAAAAATACCAAATACCATCATCAGTGAAATCAATAACTCTTCAGGTCTCTCTGTGTGTTCAATCCCCAGCCCCGCGTATCATCACCTTATTAGAGACAGTAGATGTCCTATTGGATCACAATGCCACCTTCATCTGTGAGGTGGAGTCCCGCCCCCCTGCTGACATCACCTGGACCAGGAATAACCAACCAATCCTGTAAGACTACACCTACAACGCCTTTCTTTCCACCACAGTACTCACCAATGAGTCTACCAAGAGCAGTTTACGAAGAGGAATAAATACATTTACAATACAATCTCTGATCAATTAAAGCGTGATCCTCACTTGTTGTTTTGTTTTGTCTGGTATTTGTCAAATAGCTGGAAATTCAAATAAATCACGTGCAGTAAGATTTCTGCTTCCTGGTTAGTTTGGTAGTGGTCCACAAGATATGTCAGACATTGTTATGTTCACTAAAGACTTCCTGTCACTTTCAATTTCAGTTTTAGAATCATGACTATGACATTTCTCTATGGTGAGTAATTCACTCCTCTTTTCCCCACCAGGTACTACGACCCCCGGTACATCACCAGAGAGCAGGGTCAGATGCTGGTCGTCCCTCATGTCCGAGAGTCAGACAACGGAGAGTACTGCTGCCTGGCCAACAACGGCATTGGAGAGCCGGCCAAGAGCTGTGGGGCGCTGCAGCTAAAGATGAGTACGTCTGCTTCCTCCAGGGCTGCGGTGCTTATCACTGTTATCTCAGGTCATCGGCCGTTCACACCAGACCACAGTGACCCTATTGACATACGCCACTGCTGTCGAACAAGTAACTGTGTGATGTTGAATCTTTCTTCTTCCCCACGAATGGACAGCAGCTCTCCGATTTCTGAAACTTTCCAATTCTTTGTTGTTGACCAGCGGTTACTCCCAGGTCTAGAGCAGCGTTGTGGACCCAGGTCTGATAACCTGTGTTGGCCCATTCACACCAATGCCTGACCGGGGAATAATGCTCCGGTGTGAAAGGGGTTTTCGAAAAGCTACTGAAGCTTCACCGTGATGTGTTCTCTTCATCATGTTCCCTCTCTTTCTCTCTTTGTCTCCATCAGAGCCTCAGATTAAGCGTCATCCCACCAATTTGACCCTCCTGGTTGAATCCAAAGCGGTGCTGCCATGCGTTACCCTTGGCAACCCCAAACCAGATGTCACCTGGCTCAAAGACGATGAGCTTGTCAAGGTCTCTTTTTATTTCTACAAATACAACAACAACAAAACGTGATTGGACAGGTTTCACATGAAGCCTTTCATTTCCTGTGATTCAGGCGTAGTGTTTGAACACGACCAGGACTGAGAGTGCTGAGGTGGTTTGACTGTGGCCTCCTCTGGGGATGTTGTATCATGTCAATCAAATGCTTGTGATGGGAGGTGCCCACTTTACCGCCCTAATGACATATGTGGTCTTAGCCAACCGCCTTTCTGCTAGCCTCTAAGACACTTTTCTGCAAAGGTGCTCACCCTAAAATAGCATAAAGGAGTGTTAAATCAAATTCTGTGTGAATGTCTTTCTCTTTTCGCTGAATTTCTATCGCACTACACAAGAGTTAACAACTTGAATTTATCAATGTTACAAAGGAAATGATTCTGATTAACTGTCTGGTCTCAGGTCAGCGATCGTGTCAGCATTCTGGACTACGGTGCATTGAAGATCCATAACATCCAGAAGGAGGACGCGGGGCAGTACCGCTGTGTTGCCAGGAACAGCTTCGGTTTGGCTTTTTCAAAACCCGTCACCATAGAGGTGCAAGGTACGTATTTACGATGGAGTCTAACAAACGTTTATACTACTGCTGCACTTCCTGAGTCTTGTTTCAGACCTGCCGTCCGTGTACCGTGGCACTCATTTTCTTCTTTTGCTTCTCATGACAACGGGCAAGTAAGTAAGTAACAACCTCACATGCACGACCTTGCACTTGACTCCAATGTGACGTTTTGGCTACAATTATGTCTTTTTTTTTTATAACTATTTGCACTCCGTCACTTTTTACGTGAAGGCTGAACCAGCAAAGTTTAGAATAGACTAGAATACAACTTTATCGTCCAGCCAAAGCAGGAAAAAGTTAGGAAAAGGAACGGTTTGGTAGCTAGTTGGCTGAGAGAGTTTCTAGAGTTGTTATTACTCTACAAACTCTATTATTGTTTATTTTGTATTTACATTTTTTGACACATAACACAGAAGTCTGACAACCCCTGGAGCAAGTTGCAGGGGTTCAGTTCCTTCATGGTCTCTACACAGTATGACTCTGTATGTGTCTGAATGTGTCGGTGCCTTGTGTGTTTACTTCCAGCTCCGGCGCGAATCCTGCGGGTTCCCAAGGAGAAGCGGGTAGCATACGGCAGCCAGATCGCCCTGGAGTGCAACGCCACAGGAAACCCGATCCCTACCATCACCTGGCTGGAGAATGGAAACACTGTGAGTAGGTTTTACAGACCCTAACCCCTGGAGCTCTGTCTATCTATCTATCTACCCATCTATCTATCTATCTGTCTATCTATCTATCTATCCATCTATCTACCCATCTACCCATCCATCCATCCATCTACCCATCTATCTATCTACCCATCTATCTATCTATCTATCTATCTATCTATCTATCTATCTATCTACCCATCTATCTATCTATCTATCTATCTATCTATCTATCTATCTATCTATCTATCTATCTATCTATCTATCTATCTATCCATCTACCCATCTATCTATCTATCTATCTATCTACCCATCTATCTATCTATCTATCTATCTATCTATCTATCTATCTATCTATCTACCCATCTACCCATCTATCTATCTATCTATCTATCTATCTATCTATCTATCTATCTATCTATCTATCTATCTATCTATCTATCTATCTATCTATCTATCTACCCATCTATCTATCTATCTATCTATCTATCTATCTATCTATCTATCTATCTATCTATCTATCTATCTATCTATCTATCTATCTACCCATCTATCTATCTACCCACCCATCTACCCATCCATCTACCCAGCCATCTATCCATCTACTCATCCATCTATCTACCCACCCATCTATCTATCCATCTATCTACCCATCCATCCATCTACCCATCTATCTATCTATCCATCCATCTACCCATCTATCTATCCTGTGATCTCAGCAGGAATATTCCCGTCTCCCCCTCGGCGGTGGAGTTCAGCTCAAATGTCAGTCAACTCCTCCAACATCAGAAGCATTTTAACACGTCGCTGACCTCAGAGACATTGTGACACATTGTCAGCTGCAGAGCCTCACATGACGGACGAGTTGAGACAATGGAGAGACTAGACGGCCAGGCAGCTCGCATTAGAGACTGGACTGGGTCACCCGGGCCTCTCGCACTGAACTGGTCAGAATAGAGTTGCTGTAGAAGCCCTTTTTGTTTTGGAGTAGAGACAAAACTTTACCGTGTCATAACAAACTACATTTGGAAACGCATCGACCTCATCAGATGATTCACAGAAGCTTCATCCTCTGTTCTTGATGGGTTTCAGCTGAAAGAGCCTCTCCTCGGTGAGACAGAGCCCCAGTCACCGTAGGGCTCTGGGTGAGTCCGGAGGCATGGCTGGTCCACCACAGCCTCCCTGACGTCCCCGAGTCTCGGTCAGCACGGCGATTAACACCATTCCTCCCAAGCTAATGGCTTCGTAGAGCATGGGCAAACACAGGAACACACACACGTAAATAGAAATACACACAACACACACACACACACACCAGCTAATGTCCTGGATGCTGAGCCGTGGGATCAGAGATATAAACAGAGGAGGAATTCTCATTATGTTGGAGCAGATTGAGCAGATAGCTTCTATTAGCTAATATTACACTGAGTTATCGCTCTGACTGGCTCTCTTTAAGGGTTGGGTATGATGCTGCTGTCACGGGGAAACCTGGTATGACCACGTTTGGTGTTATATGTGTAGGCGTGTATGTATGCATCCATCCACCCATCCCTTTCTGTCTGTCTTTGATGGTTTACTCATTGTGTGGAAGATGAGTGACATTAGTGAAGTGTGAAGAGAGAGTGCCTCAGCTATACCTTTATCTCAGTTGGCTACTGGTACTGACAGTGACCGTGTGTGTGTGTGTGTGTGTGTGTGTGTGTGTGTGTGTGAGAGTTCACCCTGTTTACCTCAATCAAGTTGTCACCGTAGTTTCACCTTAGTTTGCTAAGTACATTTTTATATTTTCGTACAACCGTACATGGTGACGTCTCGTTGGAAAGGCCCTCGCCTCTGTAATATCACTCTCCCCAGACAGTCCTGGAGGTGGAAACAGACCAAAACAAGAACGATGTTGTAATTCGGTTTTGACAGATGTGGTGACTTCTTTAAGCTACTTGGTGGGACAATGTGTTGCAATACCACAGAGAGTTTTACGCATCATGTTGCAGCCTTTTTCTTTTACAAGGTCTCAACTGGTGCCGGGGGTTTATTTGGTAGTGAAGCCCCCACCTCTGCAACCCCTCCTGCTTTTACTGGCCTATGATCGGACCAAAGAAACATCTATTGTATCTACTGTACACTGTCAGCTTTCCTTCTGGCTCAATACAGTTTCAGCTGAGTGGACTGCCCCGCTCTGCTTTGCTGCATTGCTGAAAAGAGATTTGCGTCTGGTCTCCACACATGTTGATGCGTTTAACAACACGTCATGTTAAAACACATTTTTATTAACATTGTTTTGAGCAGACGCACGTTGTCTCAAACTACATGTGTTGGAAATGACCTTTTAAAAGTCTGTTGTGGTGACTACTGTGGGTTTAGTCACATTTTGATGAAAAGATGAAGACAGATGAAACTCATATTCACTGATATTGTTGTAGAGGGAAAAACATGCTCTCTGTCTCAGCCCAACAAAACTCAACATACAAGTCTATAGCGTGGATATAACGTGGTTCACAAAGAAGACACTATAAAAATATGAATCTTAATTAATCTTACAAAACGTGAAATACAAGATCAAATGACTGAAGATCATTTATGAGACGCTTTCCAACATGGTGGCAGAGATTTTGCAGACAGACTGCTGCTCTGTAATTGTCTGTTTAATAGTGTTGGGTGCTACAATGTGATTACAGGCTCGTAATGACTGTAAATACACGGATAGGCCATCTGTGTGTGTGTGTGTGTGTGTGTGTGTGTGTGTGTGTGTGTGTGTGTGTGTGAGACTGAAAATGAAGAGGAAGGAAAAAGCCAAAGAGCAACAAAGAGTGAGGAATCTGATAGAGATGACTCCGTGGGATCTGCTGCTCTGGCGGCTCGGCGAGGTCATTCGCCGCGCTCTAAAAACACACACACCTTCAAATATAGACACACCACGCATCGACACCACCGGGCGGTTCACACACTCTCACACACACATGGACACGAGTGTGAAAACAGAAACTATCCCGGGAACATCAAGAAATCACTTTGACGATGACAGGGTTTTTTTTTTTGTACATTCACACACACACACACGTTTCTGAGAACAGCAGACATGCACGTCAACACACACACACACACACACGTGCATTTCTCTCTCCTCCGTGGCCGTGTGAATGTCGAGGAACCTTTTAAATCATCTCGATGGTGACGGGGAGCTTTATTTATGGGACGCACAGAAAAGCTCCGTCCGCTCAGCGCCTCTGAGAACAGAGTAAGCCACGAGTAAAAAGAGAGCGCACACATTTACACATGATGACAGGCTGTTTGTTTGACTGTCATGATGGATGCATGGAGGAGAGAGGAGGAGGAGAGAGGAGGAGAGGAGGAGAGACTCATGTTCTACTGTTCCTGATGGATTTGACTTTATTTTATTTTAGACGTTGAGTCCCCACACAGCCAAACACCGCTGCTCATCTGGGTAGATCAACAATTGACTCTACTGCTCAGGCGTGGAGGGGGGCGGGGCCAGCGGGAGGCGGGGGCAGCGGGAGGCGGGGCCAGGGATTGGCTGTGCCCTTTTTGTCCCACATGCCCTTTACAGATTGAAACACCAAGATAGATCTTCTGATGAGCTATAAGCTAAAAGGGGCAGACAACCTGAAGGGCATCACTGTGCCATGACCAACACTGGACTAAAGATGGACGAACACTAACTAACATCAAATACAAATATACTGGAGGTGAAATGTTTTTAGTTGTCTTCTTTTGGTTTGTACTATCAGTACACCTTTAAAAATACTACCTCTAACAAAGAAACTACAGTAAAACTACCAAGCACACACTGAAAACTGCCTCTCTGTCTGTCTGTCTGTCTCTCTGTCTGTCTCCTGTCTCTCTTTCTCTGTCTGTCTCTGTCTCGCTGTCTGTCTGTCTCCCGTCTGTCTGTCTGTCTGTCTCCTGTCTCTCTCTCTCTGTCTGTCTCCCGTCTGTCTGTCTGTCTCGCTGTCTGTCTGTCTCCCATCTGTCTGTCTGTCTCTCTGTCTGTGTGTCTATCTCCTGTCTCTCTGTCTGTCTCCCGTCTGTCTCCTGTCTCGCTGTCTATTTATCTGTCTGTCTGTCTCTCTGTCTGTCTCCCGTCTGTCTGTCTCCCGTCTCTCTGTCTGTCTCCTGTCTGTGTTTTGTCCAGATCTCCGGTGCGTCTGTGGAGGAGACGTTGGTGGGAGAGGTGATCCTGTCCGTCCTCACGGTGACGGTGAACAGGCCGTCCCTCTTCACCTGCCTGGCCTCCAACCGGCACAGTGCCGGGGCCAACACGGTGAAGGCAGCCGCCAGAGTCACCGTGTCAGGTAACACAACTGAACTGTAACATCAGTTAGATATCTAATTGAATAAAGTCCTTTGTAGTGTGTGTGTGTGTGTGTGTGTGTGTGTGTGTGTGTGTGTGTGTGTGTGTTTGGGGGAGGGGTTACTGCTTGTCTTGTGTTATTTTAGCTGCTAGTTAAGCTAGTTGTGTCCTGTGTGGCTTCAGCTGTTTGTTGGACCACCCATTTGGTTGTCGCACGCCCCCCCCACGACCACACACACACACACACACACACACACACACACACACACACACACACACACACGTAAAAGATGCCTCCCCCACTATCACCACCACAACACACCGTCCTTCCACCTACTACTCCCTCAGAGCTATGAGCTGCTGAGAGGAGCACCATGGTCGGTGTTCTCTCTCTACCTGGGCTGACCGTTACCTGTCTGCCTCTCCTCACCTGTCTGTCTCTCTCTCCTCTCCTCCTCCTCCTCCTCCTCCTCCTCCTCCTCCGGCCGGCCTCCTGCGGATATTGCCACTTCCCCATAGAGTGGAGGTAAGAGAGACGCTCTGTCTGTTCTACTTTTCAAACCTTCCATCTTTTCCATCTTCCTACCAGGTTAACTGTTTTTCTCTTAACTCCTTCCTGTAGAACAACATCTAACCGTCTGTATTTTATGAGTGTTTCAGAGAGAGAGAGAGAGAGAGAGAGAGAGAAAGAGAGAGAGAGAGAGAGAGAGAGAGAGCTGGTCTCTCAGTCACCCATGTGGTGTGAGTTGGATTTGAACTCTGCTGAACCGCAAAGCAATACCACACAGCCACATCTGGACTATGTAACTACAGAGAGACAGACAGACAGAGGGATAGACAGATGGAGAGGCTGGCAGAGAGGGGGAATAAAGAGACAGAGAGGGAGGTGGGACAGAGAAAGAAAGAATCTGTTGGGAGACAGAGAGGTCTGAGGTAAAGAGACAGAGAGAGAAGGACGAGTCAGACAGACAGACAGACAGACAGACAGGTTTGATGGTTTGATCCCTGATGGTCCGCCAACTTTGTGGCCACATCTGGACTATATAACTAGGATGGAGATACAGGAGAGAGAGAGAGAGAGAGAGAGAGAGAGAGAGAGATGGTGGGATTGACATACTGGTCAGCTTTAGGTTTGATGGCTTGATTTGAACTCCACTGAACCGCCAACCTGCCTAAGAGGGAACATCTGGACTCTGAGTATTGAGATGCACAGAGACAGACAGACAGGCAGGCAGGCAGGCAGACAGACAGACAGACAGGCTATCCGACAGACACAAATCCAGGCAAACAGAGGGGCAGGCAGACAGACGGTGAAACAGACAGGAAGGAAGATGAGGAGTCAGGTAGACAGACAGGCAGACAGACAGGAAGGAAGACGAGGAGTCAGGTAGACATACAGGCAGACAGACAGGCAGGTTTATGTATGATGGTATCTGCTGAATCCAGAGGCAGCGAGGAAGGACAGGATTTCATTTCATATGAACCTCGTTGAACCTGCTGCATGATCAACATCTGGATGAGGTTAAAGTGATATTTCTCTTTGATAGGCCAGTTTTCATTTTTCAGTGTACACACCTCAATATGAGTTCATGACTGCTCTGGGGACCCGTAGTCACATAGTACTTTTTCTTTGGAGGACATAAAAATAATTCCAACACACAGAAAAGAAAAAGGAGATTCAGGCAATATTGTGGTGTTATTAATGTTTGATCCACTTTGAGACATCCTAAGAAGAAACCCATGGTTGACTGACTGTTTCTGAGTGTGCGTGAGGTGTGCATGATGAAAACTGTTCTACCAGAAGAGATGATGAGACAGAAAGAAGTCCCAACTAGTCTCCTCAGCTCTCCAGGGAAAAATAAATCTTATTCTGCATCTTATTCTGTTAGAAAAAGGGTTTCTGCAATATTCATGTAATATATATATTTTCAATAAATATAGACAGAAGATTTTAAGCTACCATCTTAAATTCTGCTTTTCTTTTGATCGATCAATACATCGCAAGCAAGCAAATAATGTGTTTTTGACATTATTGTCTTCCGGGCAGGTTGGTCCAGCTAGGACACAGCATATATAGTCATGCTCGGTGACCCTGTGACCCTTCATACATAGAATACACAGAATAACTATAAAATCTAAACGTCACATTGGAATGAAGATATCGCACAAATAAATATGATTTACTTTTATTGTTTTTTTTTACAAAACTCCAATATCAAAAAAACACACTGTCTTCCAGAAGTGTTACTAGATCGACCCTAATACTCTTTAAACTCAAAAACAAATAATAAATACATCACAATGTCTATCAAATAATAAATACATCACAATGTCTATCAAATAATAAATACATCACAATGTCTATCTATCAAATAATAAATACATCACAATGTCTTTCTAATAGTTCCTCACGTTGTGCCCTATAACCTGTTTGGCCTCCAGATGAATGAAATGAAATGAAATAAAGTCAAACCAGAAACTTTATGCTTGTCTTCCAGACATGTTGCTTAATGCAGCTGTCAACATGCTAGCCAGATATTGTCTGTTCCCCGTTCTTCTTCTCTCAAACCTGTTTTGGTAGAAATACAGCGCATGTGGAACCAATAGAAATCATTTCCTCTACAAACAAAAAAGATAGTGACTTGATTTTTCCAGCAACTGTCAGCTAAGTACACATTCGGACGCATTCATCTCTTCATGCTTTGGGGGAAGCAGTTAGCAAGTGACCCATGGTGCCGCAACACTCCTGTGAGACAGCACTGAGGGCTCAAACACCCTTGAGCTGAGGAAGGGAACCAGACAGGTGAACAGAGAGACAGAAAGGAAAGGAAAGGAAGGTAAATACACAGGTCCAATGTTGATGTGAACCGTGGATCAAGCACTCAAGTATGCTATTTGTGTGTGTGTGTGTGTGTGTGTGTGTGTGTTCCTGTCTTCCTCCCACAGACTGTACAAGGGCAGTTCAGGGTACTGCAGTGCGTACCGCGGCGATGTGTGCCGCACCATTCTGCGAGATGACTCGTTGGTTTTCTTTAACTCCTCCCTCTCGGCCCCCGAGGACATGCAGGAGTTCCAGGTTCAGAGCTGGTGGGCGGAGCTTGATGGACTGAGCATGCTCTGTAGCCCGGCAGCGCTCTCGCTGATCTGTCATCTTGCCTTCCCTGACTGCAACCCCTCGGGGCTGGGACCAGCACCCAAACCTGTCTGCAGGTAGCGTCCATGTTCACTACTGAGGTGGAACCAAGTAGAACAGAGTAATATACAAAATAAAATAAAATATTAAAATAAAATATTAAAATAAAATACAATTAAATGAAATAAAATATTACAATGAAATAAAATATTACAATTAAATTAAATATTACAATTAAATAAAATTAAATATTACAATTAAATTAATTAAAATTAAATAGTAAATTAAATTAAGCAATAAATAAATAAAAGAATATTCTTTCTAAATTTTGGATGGTAATAGGATACATCAGTATAGTCATTTTTCTGGTAATGCCATTTGAAGCGTGTTGTTTGTTAAGTCAAGTATTCTGACTTTTTATTTGAAACACTTTTTGATAAAAGTGAAACAAAAGAAATGCAATATTCATACTCACACATGTTTCATCTTAAGCCGGTAAAGTCAGTTGCTGGTGTTCCTGCTCCTGGCAATGGCGGTAGCGTGACAAAGCTTGCAGATGATGGTTTCCTGCTCCTGTTTTTTATAAGCAAGCCGTGTCCACATGGCGGAGGATGCCCCCTTTTGTTTTAGACAGTCTGCTCTTCGTCTTTGTTGTTTGTAGATTAGGAGGTGCACTCATATCACATTCCCATCCAGCTCCACGTCTCTACGTAAACAAACGCACCTGGCCGCTACTCCTGAAACAAACTGGCAACGTGTTAATGACAAGCTGCTTGACGTTGAGTCTGCAGGATAGAAACATGTCACATGGTCCAACCAAAGACTGGCTTCCTCCAGCCTGTCTGACTCATCTGGTAGAAACGGCATTGGCAAAACTAAACCTCAGCACAGATTTCTACTGTATCGCTTCTACTGGTGCACCACCCACCACTAGAATAGAATAAAATAGACCCTCCTATTCTCCCTGTCTGTAAACCTTCATGAGTCACCCCGATCCTAAATGTTTCTGCATGTACAGTAGAATAGAATACAATAGAATACAATAAAATACTGTGAACCTTGACTATCCACCCTAAAACGTTTCTGCGAGTTCAATAGGTCCATCAGTTAGAATAGAATCAATATATTTATAATTTGATCAGTGGTTAATCAATTCAGGTCTCCTCTGTTCTCATTTGTTGTTGCTGAATCAATCAATCAATCAATCAATCAATCAATCTCCACCGTTTCTCCCCCCTCAACCAGAGAGCACTGTCTGGCGGTCAGGGAGCTGTACTGCCAGAAGGAGTGGCTGGTCCTGGGGGCCAGTAGCTCCTCCCAGCCGGGACCCCAGGGCTACAGGTCTCCAACCCCCAACCTGCTCCTGCCCAACTGTCAGGCCTTACCGAGCCTCCGCACGGACCCGGACGCTTGTACACATGTGCCTTTTGTAGGTAAGATATCTCCACCTGAGGCACCTGGGAGGTTGAGTGGACCAGGTCTCTCAAAGTTTCCTTAAAATGACCTGAAGAAAAGACGTTCCTTCAGCATGAAAGGATTTTGTGACAACAGAGTTTGTTGACATGTTTATCATGTGAAGAGGTTAGATGACCGTTACGTTTAGACAGGTAAAACAACTTTGCTTGATGTTAGGGTTGAGGTTACGATTGAGGTTAGGGTTAGGTTTAGGCAACCACAACTTTAACCTAAGGATTTGGTCATGGTAAGAAAAGCTGAAAAACCCAAACCCTAACCTCTGATGAAGGCATGAGGTGCCGAAACTGTCAGGAGCTCCCCTTTGTTCTGTGTGTGTTGTGAACTTGTTTTTAAAGATAAGTCCTACTGACTTTTTTAACCAAACAGTGGACTTCGATCCACACTTTTTCTTTTATTGATATTATCTAGGTCCTTAAAACTTTATGGTATGCACATTGCAAAACCCTGCAACGTTTGCATATGTTTTTACCAAAGGGAAAGCTGGGTCCTCTAGGCCAGCAACCCCTCTTTTGGTGGGTTTGCAGTGACACGTCTTTTTAAACTTTGGTTGAAGTGACTTTTAAACACCGAGTGGTTTGATGTGTTCGTAGTGGAGGTGCTGGCTGCACTTAGCACCTAGTGTACCCTTTTGGGAAACTGGCACTCTGCATGCATAAAAGGGTTTTTGCATTCAGGGACGATGAACTTACCTGATATAGTCTCTGAAGACAAATGTTTTTTTCAAAACAAATTTTTTAAAGGAACTAGCAGGAAAATAGTTGAGTAGGCACTTTAGCACTTTATATGTGTATTTGTGTTTTTAGCTTCTTTTCAACACTAAGCACTTCTCTAGTTTATAGATCCAGGATAGGGAGATGGAGGGTGGGAGGGTATTGGGAGTGGGCGAACAACAGGGACTCAGATTGGAAAAAATATATTTTAAGCTACTGCAAGGGATCCACCATGCAGAAGTTTTAAGTGAGAGCGAGAGGTCTGGGAGGTTTCCTGGGGGGATGATGACAGGTCACCAAATTGACCTTGTTTATCAAACCCTCTTCGCCAAACCCTGAAACAACAGGGCTGGTAAAAGCCAACACCGACCAGTGGATGCAAAACAATATGATGAAGGCACGAGGTGCCGAAACTGTCAGGAGCTCTTCCTTTGTTCTGTGTGTGTGTTGTAAATTTGGTTTTAACAAATAAGTCCTACTGACTTTTTTAACGAAACAGTGGACTTTGATCCACACTACTTTTTACTCATATTTTCTAGTTCTCTTAAACTCTTTTATGATTGCAAAACTCTGCAAACGCTTGTATAAGCGTTCTCCAAGGGGAATGCTGGGTCCTCTGGGCCAGCAACCCCTCATAGGTGTGTGTTTGTAGTGACACGTCCTGAAACCTTTGGTTGAAGTGACTTTTGAAAACACCGTTTGGTATTTGATGTGTTTGTAATGGGGTTGCTGATGGTATCTATGGCATCTAGCACATCTCCTTTGGAAAATAGCACTTTATATATATAAAAAGAGTTAATGCATTCAGAGACTAACCTACTTTTGTGTGGTTTCGGAAAAACAAATGTTTTTTTAAAAACAAACTGCACTAGCAGGAAAATAGTTAGTAGGCACTAGCACTTTATGTGTGTATTTTTTGTTTTTATTTCTCAACACTAGCACTTTCTAGTTGAACATCCATTAAAAACATGAGTTTTAAGAAAGGTAGGGAAGGGGAGGGGGGGGTTTGGATTGGGAGTGGGGGAACAGGTAAAATTAGAAAAAGGTATTTTAAACTTCTGCAAGCCATCCATCATGCAGAGGTCCTGAGCGTGAGTGAGAGGTCGGGGAAATTCCCTGGGGGGATGTGGAGACAGGTTAATAAGTTGACCTTATTCATTAAACCCTCCTCACCAAACCCCGAAACTGCGGGGTTGGTGAAGGCTAACACTGATGGGTGGATGAGGACAAATATGGAGATCCTCAGGAGCCACTACGACAGTGTTGGCTGTGGGTTTGGAGGGCCTCCCTCCCTTCGAGCAAGTGGCGATGGAGAAAGCCATTTCTTATGGCAAAGCCAGGTACAAGAATAAGCTGACCAGTTCCTCCATTGCCACATTAACATCGCTCTTGAGGGGGGAGGGGGGGGGCCTTCTTCCACTCAGGGTTTTAAACCAGTGGTGGCCCAGGGTCCAGTAGAGGGGCCCGGACCGCTGACTACACCTACTCAACCTCCTAGAAAGCTCCTACCTAGCCCCATGGTGGGCCCTAGACTGTCTAGGCAGATTACCTGCCCCAGCCCTAACCCTAACTGCCGAAACTGTTAGGAGCTCTCCCTGTGTTTTGTGTGTGTGTTTTTCAAACTTGTTGTTTTTTACAATAAGTCCTACTTACCTTTTTAATGAAGTAGTGGACTCGATCCACACTTCTTTTCTTTTTCTTTTTCTAGTTCTCCTAAACAATTCTTTATGGTTGCAAAAACTCTCAACGCTTTTACAAACATTTTCCAAGGGGAACGCTGGGTCCTCTTAACCAGCAACCCCTCATATATATATGTGTGGGTTTTTAGTGGCACATCTTTTACTTGCAGTGGCTTTTTAAACACTGTGTGGGTTTGATGGTTTTTTTGATGTGTCCGTAATGGGGTGGCTAAGGTTACCGTTGGTACCTGGCCCTCCTTTGGGAAATAGCGTTCTATATTTTAAGAGTATTTTAGAGTTTTCTAGTTCTCTTAAAACATTTTTTATGGTTGCAAAACTCTTTTAAACGCTTTTACCACCATTTTCCAAGGCACTTACCTATCAGGAGCTGGGGTTTGGAACCCGCCCCTCCTGATAGCCCTATATATGTTGTTAGTCTTGTCAGTCTCCCCATTTCCTCTGATGAAGGCACAACCTGCCGAAACTGTTAGGAGCTCTCCCTTTGTTTTGTGTCTGTGTTTCTAACTTATTGTTTTTAACAATAAGTCCTACTTATTTTTTAACTAAGTAGTGGACTCGATCCACACTTCTTATATTATTTTTTCTAGTTCTCTTAAAACATTTTTTATGGTTGCAAAAAAAAAAACGCTTTTACCACCATTTTCCACGCTGGGTCCTTTTAATCAGCAACCCCTCATATGTGTGGTTTTTTAGTGACACATCTTTTTACTTGCAGTGGCTTTTTAATACCGTGTGGGTTTTATGAATTGTTTGATGTGTCCGTAATGGGGTGGCTGAGGTTACTGTTGGTACCTGGCCCTCCTTTGAGAAACAGCGTTTTATGTATTTGAAGAGTTTTTTTGCATCCAAAAACAAATGTTTTTTTAAAAACAAGGAACTAGCAGGAGATTAAGTAGGCACTAGCACTTTTATATTTTATATGTTTTAAACACTAGCACTTTTATTTGGAATCTGAAACCGGAGATTTGGAATCGTAGATGGTGGACGGCAATTTCTCCTATAAGAGAAGAGAGCAGGGTTAAAAATTTGTATTTTGCGTGCCAGTGCACTTTTGTTGGTCCTAGGACCAATAAACACACTTTTCCTTTACCTAACCCTTACCCCGCCCCTGGCCCTCACCTTAACCTCCTCTCTGGGGTGCCCACCCCAGAGTCCACTGACCCCCTCTCCTCACCCGAACCGGGACCGGGCCTTTATCCTGTAATTACAGGAGGGGTCCGAGAGAGGGAGCAGTCTGGTGGACTCGGAACACCTGTGTGTACACCTAGGGAGGCGGGGGGAAACTGGCCTGGGGGCTTGGGGTTTGGAGTGGGGGCTGACGACCGGACAGGTGCTTACTCTGACCTCCATCCAGTAGGGCCCACCCCAGGGTCCACTGACCCCCCTCTCTCTCCTTACCCTGTAATCACGGGGGGGTCTGGTGGACCTGGAACATCTGTGGGTCCACTGGTGGAGGGAGGGGGAGACTTGCCTGGGAGTCCTGAATATAGAGTGGGGTCTGACGAACAGGATACCTGAAAAAAATAGAAAAAAAGAAAGACAGTAAATTTCTGCTTTTTTTTTTTAGAGGACATTACACCAATAACTTTAAAAGCAGTAAAATTATGTTTTTTTTAAATGGATGGCGGCACGGTGGTGTAGTGGTTAGCACTGTCGCCTCACAGCAAGAAGGTTCTGGGTTCAATTCCACCTTCCACAGGCCTTTCTGTGTGGAGTTTGCATGTTCTCCCTGTGCCTGCGTGGGTTCCCTCCGGGTTCTCCGGCTTCCTCCCACAGTCCAAAAACATGTGGCTTAGGATAATTGGTGACTCAAAATTGCCCGTAGGTATGAATGTGAGTGTGAACGGTTGTTTGTCTCTATGTGTTGGCCCTGTGATGGACTGGCGACCTGTCCAGGGTGTACCCCGCCTTTCGCCCAATGTCGGCTGGGATAGGCTCCAGCCCCCCCCCCTGCGACCCTGAACAGGATAAGCGGTGATAGATAATAATGGATGGATGGTACAAATGAACCATGTTTGAGAGCACTTACCTTTTTATTGTCAGAGGAGGATCCGCAAAAACCTTTTTAACTACTGGACCTGAAAAGAAAATAAATTTAAAATACTTACCGGATGGGGACCTATAACAAACATCTTTTACTTACCGCAAATGGCGACATGTTTGGGAACCCGAAAGTCGGAGGTTTTTAGAATCGCGATAGTGGATGGAAATATCTGAAAAAGAAATAAACAGAAAAATCAGTCAGCTTTAAGCGAGCCTGTGCATTTTCTGTTAGCCCTAAGGCTAACAGAACTATTTCCCCACACCTCACCCCGCCCCTGGCCCTAACCCTAACCCCGCCCCTAGCCCTCACCCTAACCTCCTCTCTGGGGTGCTCACCCCAGAGTCCACTGACCCCCTCTCATCACCCGAACCGGGAACGGGCCTTTACCCTGTAATTACAGGGGGGGTCCAAGGGAGGGAGCAGTCTGGTGGACTTGAAACATCTGTGGGTACACCTAGGGAGGCGGGGGGAAACTGGAGTGGGGGCTGACGACCGGGCAGGTTCTTACTCTAACCTCCATCCAGTGGGGCCCACCCCAGGGTCCACTGACCCCCTCTCACCACCCGAACCGGGAACAGATCCTCACCCTGTAATCACAGGGGGGGTCTGGCAGAGGGGGCAGTCTGGTGGACCTGGAACATCTGTGGGTCCACTGGTGGGGGGAGGGGGAGACTTGCCTGGGAGTCCTGAGTGTAGAGGGGGGTCCGACGACCAGGAACAGTAAATTTCTGTTTTTTCAAATAGATAATACAAATAACCTAGAGAAACAGAAAAACAGTAAATTTGTTTGTTGTTTTTTAATGGATGAAACAAATACATTATTTTGTGAGCACTTACCCTTTAGTCTTTTGAGGGGGATTTTTTTAGAGTTTTTTTACTACTGGACCTGAAAGAAAAGGAAAAAACAAAGATTAAAATACTTACCGGATTGGGACCTAGAATATAAAGAGATATACTTACCGCAATTGCGATATATCTGGGGAACCCTGAAGCCGGAGGATTTTAAAACCGCGGATGGTGGATGGCAAACTCTCAAAAAACAGGAAACCTGTTAGACTTATGCGTGCCCGTGCCTTTTTTATTAGCCTTAGGGCTAACAAAACAATTCCCCTCACTTCACCCCAACCCTGGCCCTGACCCTAACCTCCATCCTGGCCCTGGCCAGGGGGAGCTGGGTCCTCCCCAGAGGGAGAATGGTCAGACCCCAGTGGTGGTAGTCCCTGGGGGACTTAGGTTGAATGTGGTGGTGTCCATCCCAGAGTCCATTGACCCCCTGTCACAACCTGAACCAGGAATGGACCACTACCCTGTAATCACAGGGGGGGTCCAGCAGAGGGGGCAGTCTGGTGGACTGGGAACACCTGTGGGTATACCTGGGGGAGGAGGGGGAGACTTACCTGGGAGTCTGGGGTGTCCGGTTGGGGGCGACTTACCTGTGGGGGAGAGGGGTCAACTGGTGGGTACAGACATGGGTCTGCTTTTAACATCTGGGGAAGAGAGAGAGGACCTACCTGGGGATTGTGAGGAGGGTGAGAGTACTATTAGTGAGGCTGAGAGTCTCTACACTGAGGAGGAGGACTGGAGTACCATCACTCAGCCCTTCCCGCAGACACCCACCACACACCAGAACACCTACCAAAAGATGGCCCAGCGGTCGCTGACAGTGGAGAGGCCTGTGCTAGTGGTGGGGGATTCAAATCTATCTGAGATCCCGGGATATGACTTCCCACTAGTACAGGTCGACAGCTTCCCAGGAGCCCAGATTCACCATCTTAAGGGTCTCCTGGGAGCACTGACTCCCTGTCGGCGAACCCAGCAGGTCATCTTGTCAGTGGGCCATTGGGCAGCCGGGACAGCAACGAAAATCCTAGAGAGTTGGATGGCACAATTAAACTAAGAATGGGGGGACCGAGTATTCTCACCCCTAAAACCTCCAACATTTTAAACTTAGCACTTACCTTCTCAGTAGGAGAGACAGAAAGGACTCTGCTGGAAAGGGGCCTTTTGTTCATCCCAACCCCGTCAGCAGTAGATAAACAGAGCCTACGAAGAGACCTACATAGCTATCATAGATGGTTAAAATTATTGGATCATTTTGAATATACCTCAGACTCGGTGCGGGAGCCATTTACTAAACCCTCGAGTTGGGAACCCAAGGGGAATTCGATTTCGGAGCCCATTAAGGAGTTAATTAGGGAGGGTGCCAGTAAAAAACCTGTCAGGGGAAGAAAGAAAAGCGTAAAATCACTTACGACGAAATAAAGACAGTGATAAAACCTGCTGATAAGGGGTCAAAAATAATAATTATGGATAAAACTCAATATCTAATGGAAGCTAACCGACAACTAAATAATAGTAGACATTACTTACCTTTGAGTGGGTCAATCCAGTTGGAGACGCAGCAGAAGATCCGAGCGATCCTGGAAGCCCTGTATGAAAAAAATAGTAATATCGGCAAAACAAAAAACTTACCTGTATGGGGAGGATCCGCCGCGACCACGAACATTTGATCTCTTACCTAAGATCCATAAGGATCTGGAGACGTGGACGGTCCCGCATCAGATCCCTCCAGGCAGGCCGATAGTGTCGGACTGAGTCCTACAGGATAGCGGAGTACATAGACTTTTATCTAAACCCCCTCTCACAAACGCATGAGAGCTATATCAAGGACACTTATAACTTTGTGGAGAAAGTGAAAAAATAAAGGTCTTACCTGGTTCCTGGCTCTTCTCGGTGGATATAGATGCACTGTACACAAATATAGATACTTACCTGGGTCTGAGATTTTTGAGAAGTATCCAGATCCCAATAGACCGGATGAGGCCCTCTTGACTTTGCTGGAATTAGGCCTATCAAGAAATGACTTGAGTTTAATTCAAAGTTTTACTTACAGGTTCATGGGACTGCAATGGGGAAGAAGTTTGCTCCAGCCTCTGCTAACATCTATATGGCAGATTGGGAGCAGACTGTCTTCCCCAAATGCAGGAAGCTCCCAGCTCTCTATATTAGATACCTGGATGACATTTTTGGGATCTGGTCTCACTCAGAGTCTGATTTTAAAGAGTTTATCACCGTCTTGAATGGACACCACTAATCGATCTCGGTGAAGTACAACTTACAGCCTGAGAAAATCGAGTTTCTGGACACCGAGGTATACATGATGAATGGGGAGGATGGGGACATGAAGCTGGGGACAAGGGTCTTCTTTAAACCGACGGACACTCATGCCCTACTACACAGATCCAGCTACCATCCAAGGCATACTTATAGGGGGATCGTTAAATCCCAGTTTATAAGGTTCCACCGGATCTGTACAGTAGCGGCTGATGTCCAGTCGGCAACTAGGACCCTCTTCCAGGCCCTTAGACCGAGGGGGTACAGCAGAACCTTCCTTAGGACAATTAAAGCTGACGTAGAACAAAGCTTTAATAGGGACATTAGACCTGTGGAAAGAGAGGAAAACAAAAAGATTATCCCCTTTGTCTCGACATTCTCTCCATCATCGGTAGAACTTAACACTATAGTTAAGGCTAATTTTAAAAGAATACAGGAGATGGTGGAACCATTGACGGATTTTAGACTCATAGCTGCTTTTAGAAGGAACAAAAATATAAAGGATCTTTTAGTACATGCATCTTTAAAGAACGAGAAACAAGATACTTTTAGAAAATATTTTAGAATATTAAAATATGTTACCAATAAATACACAGGAAGAAGTGCTCCAGTCTGGAATGTCTTTGGGTTGGAATCAAAAAATCTGGTATACGGGATAGAATGTGGGGCCTGTGGAAAATGGTATATTGGTCAAACTAAAAACCAATTACGGGAACGTTTGAAACAGCACCTCAACAGGATAAACCGAACCGATAAACTTCAGGAGCCATGGGAGTGCGAACCTTTTAATCGCAGGCCTGGAATCCGGGACATGTTGGTCTCAAAGACAGAGGATAATCAGGGAAAAGCACTGGATTAGATAATTAAATATGATTTCTCCTAGTGGCCTAAATGAAGTATAAATATTTACCTGGAATGAGCAGATCCTCTGAGGGGTTAGAGGGAGATATGGGGATGAGGGAAACAGGTTATTCTTATGCACTTGCTTTGTGTGTGTGTGGATATGAGTAAGAGACCTAGCATGCTTATTAGGCCTCCAACAATGAGGACTTAGCACTTATGACTTGGATGGCGGATGCTGATTCTTCTGGAGACCTGGAAGCAGAAAGAAAAGAGAATTAGTTTGCTGTGCCCGTGCATTCTGTAGGCCCTAAGGCAGACAGACATTTTGATTCCCCTCACCTAACCCTTCAGGTACATGTATGCACCCGTCCAGCACCCCGACCTCCACACTCTAAATTTCCAAACTATTTCAATGTCAAACTTCCAGTTTCTCGTTATATCTCCTCCACGTCATCTGTTCCTGGTACCGAATCTTATTTCTCTAACTTTTTGAATCTTATTTCTGGATTTTAATTTGAGACTAGGCTGAACATTTGTTGGCAATCAGTCTGTGTGTACTGGTTTGAATCAGGCCGATGTACTGCAGCGTTGTATTTACTATATAAAAATAAAGAAATACTTGGCTCTCTTGTTTCTAGCTTTGACAGAGACAAGCACACTGACCTGTTCAACATCACAGGACTAACTTCATGTTTTACTGTTTGTTTTACTGTAAAAATCTGCTAATTCCTTAATAATAATAATTCCTTAATAAATCTATTTGTAGAACAGGACCGCAGCAGTAAAAAGCATGAAATCAGTTTAGAAGATGTGAACTAACAGACCAGCAGTCAGTTAGGAGCTGCAAGACGAAGCCTACAGGTCACTGGATACTGATGAGGTCATTGGGAGGGTGTGGCTAGTCTGAGCCAAAATCCACAGCTGCAGGAGGGGTGTGTGTGTGTGTGTGTGTGTGTGTGTGTGTGTGTGTGTGTGTGTGTGTGTGTGTGTGTGTGTGTGTGTGTGCGTGCATGGTGTATCTTATGCATGCATATGGGTGTGCATGTTTTCTCTGTAATGTAATCTCATCCATTTTAAATCAGACTTCCTGAGTTGACCTGCAGTGAATCAGCATTCTGCTGCAGCACACTGCATTCCACATTATGGTGAAACTGAGTGTAACTGTATTTGTCTTATATTTCTTTAATTTTATTATTCTTATCTTTACTTTTCTATATTTCAGATATCAAGAAAGATCAAGTCACAAGTAAGTGCAGCAAGAGTGTTCTGAGTATGAAAGTATATCTAGTATCTAGTATATCTCTATCTCTGGTCATTAAGACACCAAATAAATGATTCATTTCTCAAATAATAACTAATGATCAATAATCGTTGTTTGGTATCAACAGCGACGTGTTACAATGACAAAGGGCGATTTTACCAAGGACGAGTAAATGTGACCGGCTCTGGGATACCCTGCCAGCCATGGAACCAACAGGTATTGTGGAGTGTGTGTGTGTGCGTGTGTGTGTGTGTGTGTGTGTGTGTGTGTGTGTGTGTGTGTGTGTGTGTTATTTCCTGAAGGAATTTGAAGTCCTCATAGGCAGAACCGTCACAATACTGGACCCTGATTGGCTGTACACCAGCTCCTCCAACCTGTTGAGGCTTTTCGGGCTTTCAAATGTTGCAAACTGGCCTGATTGGACAGATTTCAGGAGCCAATCAGGACCGAGCGCAGTTGTGATGCGTTGACTAGAGAAACAAACAAAATGGAAAGATTTTAAAAAAATGCAACTTTAGATTTAACCAGGAAAAAAAAAAAACGCCAAAATAGAGAAATAAATCAAAGTTAAGCGGCTCAGTGTGGATGGAGCCTAAGAAAGGAAGACGATCCTCATCTTCTTCATCCTGTCTTTATTTCTCGAAGCTCATGGTGAAACTCAGGGTTAGCGTGTTTCCCAGATGGTTCCTCCCACCAGATCAGGAGGTTGAACCAGGATGGCGTCCCACTGCTTGATAGTCTCCAGTGTTTTCTCCTCGGTGGTGTTTGTTTCACTTGGCCTGCGGAGGCCCGCCGCTTGAATCTTAGCTAACGTTCCCGTCCAAGTAGCCAGTTACAGTTCAGCAAAATACCAAAACACAAACACACACACACACACACACACACACACACACACACACAGCGCAGGAGAGGAGCTTGAGTTTGAGACCCTCTCACTGAGCAAAACCATAAAAACATAAAGGGGCTTTTGGGCCACAGGGAGTGTGTGTGTGTGTGTGTGTGTGTGTGTGTGTGTGTGTGTGTGTGTGTGTGTGTGTGTGTGTGTGTGTGTGTGTGTGTGTGTGTGTGTGTGTGTGTGTGTGTGTGTGTGTCAGGTCAGCAGAGAAGGAGGGGCTCATCGTGTCACATCCTGCCTCTGGAAGCAATTAGTCTTCACACGCATATGCTGCACAGACTCAATCACCAACACACACACACACACACACACACACACACACACTAATGTGATTCACAAACATTAGCCCATTCTTCCTCTCTCTCGCTCTCGTTTCCACATAATGTTGTCTCAGACATTCAGTTCACAAATTAATATTTTTTCTGTCACACACACACACACACACACACACACACACACACACACACACACACACACACACACACACACACACACACACACACACACACAGTATCTCTTATACACACACACACACACACAGCTCTGTCTGACACAGACATGTACACACACTACACACACATGTTTCATTTCCCATAAACAGAGGATCATTATCAGCTTAATGGGTTTCTGTCTCCCTCAACAAACATCACCACCAATCTGAAAACACATGACATGATCTACTGTCTCCTTCTACTGGCAGACACTGACCAGAGGTGTGTGTGTGTGTGTGTGCGTGTGTGTGTGCGTGTGGAGTGTATTGGAACATCTACTGTTCAAGGTCACTTCAGTTAGCTCTGGCGTGCTCACAGGGCTGCATAACAGGATCCCTACCGGGGCATACACCGGATCTCTTCTTCCATGCTCTCAACTCAAACTTTCAACTCAACTCACCTCAACTTTTCAACTCAACTCACCTCTTTCTAACAAAGAACAACTCTTTCCATTCCTTTTATTTAGTTGCAGAGGGTGAATTGTTTCCTCACTAAAAGAATCGATTCAAAATGACTCACATGTCACCAATTGCAGTAGCAGCTTCCAGCCAGGCATGTTGCATAGAAATAAAAGATAATATTATATTAAACACCATTAAGTTAGTTTGATGATCATATTAATGTGTCTGGTCAGAATCTTTCATTTCCTCCTTGGAGGTTCAGTAACAACATCAGGATACTGTCTGTTTCCCTGAGGTGATGCTGATTGGACTGTTTTCCTTCTGGACTCTGTCAATAGATGTTCGACGCCTCAAGGTTTAATACAACATTAAGAAGTCATTTATTGTTTTTCTATTAAACAAGTGAAACAATTCTGACAATGTAGCGATATAATTATTAATAACTTTGATATAACCTGTTTATTATCTGTCTATTATCTTAAGGCAGATTCCTGCAGAAGATTAATATTTTTAGGCCTGAATGATTATTATATGTAAAGAACAATGTTGTTTAGTTTTGCAGTCAAGCTTTTCATCTCTCTCCTGAATTACTGAATAGTGTAAAATGATACTATAGGGTGACAGATAATTCACATTGAACATTAAAAATCATTTAAAATAGGCTTAGGAATGACACCCGGTCAGTCGGTCCTGGAGAGCAGCTGGTATTCTGCACTCTGTGTAGTTTTCATAGAATCTACAGCATCAGCATCCTCAGTCCAACACCATCACTCACCTCCTCTGCATCACAGAGCAGATGTTTTAACCAAATGTTGTTATAGTGGATATAAAATATTCTGGTCATATGAGTCCTGGAGGAAACGAACAGCAAACCCCTCTGTCCCATGCTAGGCATCTCCCTGCACAGCCAGATAACATGTAGTCCTGTTCAGCACATTCTGTCCTCCACACGTGGACCACGGGGTCGCAGAGGAGGACTGAAACCAAACCTTCATTCAGTCAGACGGAGCATGTTGAGCACACTAACAACCAGTTACATATGTTTTTAGTGGAAGTGTCATCCACTTGAACAAATGCGTTACGTAACAGGCGTCTATGTGAATCTATTGTGAACTTTGGGGAGTCAGTATGGCGTTGGCAGCTTTGAAACGTACTCATTTCTTTAGAAGAAGTAGTGAGCAATGAATGCAACAGTAAAATCATCTTAAATTCCTGGATTGAAAACATTAAAACAACAATAACTGCAAGAATCAAAGTGCTGAGAAAATAGAATTTCTTATGTCCGAAGTGCTGTGTAAGGTTGTGTAAGGCACTTTCCAGTACCTTGAGTGTGTAAAAGTCCGTTATGGGTATCAGGAGTCAACCCTCCATGAGAAAGAGCCCCAGACTACCAGTCAGAGGGACCTTATTTGTTCAAAAAACATTGACAAACTTGTCATCACATGACCACATACCAGTTATGAGTAGTTAAACACCATATGTACTGATTTAACATCGTATGTGGGTGTCAGGTTAGTGTGTACACACACACACAGAGAACAGTTTTTTCCTCCTGAAGTTGAGAAGTGAATTTTAATCTTTATTTTAACTGTTAATCTGAAATGTTTTGTTGACATCATCTGATGTCTGTGTCTGTTTTAGTCATGAAGATGTTTGAGTTGAAGTTCCACATGTTGAACAGGTTACTCTTCCTCCTTTCTCCAATAGACCCGTAAACTGTCAGTCATCCAGTATCATCGTCACCTTCTGTTTCATGAAGGAGGCTGTCGTAGAAACATTACTGTATAAACCTCTATGGGCTCGAACCCAGCTGAGCTGCTAAAGGACACTGGAACGAAGGTTACATATTATATGGTGTCACACACACACACGCACGCACACACACGAACATATTTACCATAACATACGATGTTGGCAGCACCCAGAGCACCATGAATCTGCTCCAGTGGGAACTCAACCCTAACCTTGACATTAAGAGTAGTCAGCTATAGGAGCTCATGACTTCATGTCACCTGGGACAGGTTGGACCGCTGCTCTTTTGATGACCGAACTTCATGAGACATGAAGATACCAGATGTTCAGCGTTTGAGTTGGCAGTCAGGAGTTCAGGCATCAAACGCGTAACACTTAATGTTCCGCACTGTGGATCGTTTTACGGCCTCTGGTTATTACAGTTCAGCCCGACTGCAGACCCCTGACCCGCTCCGGCGTAAGACCATCTCAGTTCAGGGATTTCTTTTCATGGGAAAGCCAGAAACCTCCTGCAAAGATAAAACTTTCTACGTCCAAATCTCCTCACGAGAGATCATTATCTTCACGTGTCAGCGTGGTGTTTGGAGACGTAACTGCATGTGCACTCGCTCCTGAAGACGACTTGAACCTTTTGCTCGTGTCCCCACAGGAGTGATGGAATTTTCCAAATAATAATGTGATATTTTATTGATCCCCTACTGGGAAATTAGTTGTGCTTGCCCCCCTCCAGAGCCCAGGGTCAGCAACAGAACAAGGATACTGGACACTTCTGGAACTGGGTCTCTGAACTCGCTACGCCACCAACTCACACAAGTCTTTCTAACCTGTGTGTGTGTGTGGAAATATGTGAAGACTTCCTGAAGCACATAGGAGGTTGATGGCTTACCAAAACCATCACCTCCTCTAGCAGGGGGGCCTAGTGTGTAGCGAGGTCACTGCCCACCCAGAGGACTTCGATCACGAACATCTAGAATACTATCTGCTTTCTTACCTATATGGATATTATACAATTATATGGAGTATATGGAGACTGATCCATTTGAGCAAATCCAAATAATTCAAAACCACTCTTTCATAACTTTGCTGGAAGCATGAAGACGCCAGACGTTCCAGGGTTAGTTAGGCCAACCCTAACCCTAAAGCTTTGGATATCTGTCATCAACTTCTCATCCCTTTTGCACAACATTGTTCATAACATTGTTCATGAAACTAAATCTCATTGGTAAACACGGAATCACTTCACTCTGATTGGCTGTTGAGTCACTTTGGTCTTTGGTAACTCAGCATTATAGGAAATGAATGAACTTCCCGTGACTTGCTGATCGTGCTCCTTGCTGTGTGAATGCGGAGCGAGGTTTGAACCCGTGACCCATAATGCATCCCGATGTTTGAGCAATCTGGTGCTGATGCATGAAAAGACCAGATGTTTGAGGTTGTAAGCAGGAACTGAAAAGTCCTGACTAAAGACAAATGAAGGCTTTCAGTCCACTATGTATGCTATGTAAACATGGAAAGAAAATAAATTCTGCATTTTTTATAATATTTTATAAAAACCTTCTTAACTAAACGCTTTAATGACCTTTGGCAATATATGTTCAACACTTCCCTTCACTGTAGCTGGTTATTGGTTGGTAGGTTTGTTATGTTCCTTTTATTTTACAGCCCTTTCCTAAGTGCTATACAGATACAATTCCTTTGTTCTTCCTCTTATTGTTGTTGTCATTCTGTCCTTCAGGTTCCCCACCAGCACCGCCTTCCTGTGGACGTCGTTCCAGAGTTGAAGAACTCAGAGAACCACTGTAGGAACCCAGGAGGAACCAGCGACAAGCCCTGGTGTTACACTTCAAATCCCAACGTACGCTGGGAGTACTGCTCTGTGCCCCGGTGTGGGGAGACAGGTATCCATCCTCCTTCCCTTCTGTTCCTTGCTTCATTTCTTTCCTGTTTAATTTTGACTTCATTGTGCTGTCCCAGTGGAGAAAACGTTTTTGTCAACTGGCCACTGTGACTGGTACATCCCAAAATTGACCAGTCACTACTTTGCCAATCAACTTAGACTAGGACCTCCAAATGATGGTTGGTTACCTGCCAACATGGCTGATGCAGTCGACAAAGCAGTTAGCTGGTGGCTAGTTTTGTCTTTTTCTTTTTCCATCATAGTGATTTATTCTGACCAAAATATCCTCATTTTCTTTACTATACAAATACTTATGTCTTGCCTGCATATAGATAGAAAACAAAACAGGACCCAGAATGGATCCTTGAGGAACTCCACAGCTTGATTGTTCTGAAAGGGATGTAGAATTAAACCAAACCAACAGAGCACTGTCTATCTGAGAGACGTGACATCAACCAATTGAGAGATTTGTCTGTAATTCCAACAAAGTCCAACAAAATCTCTTCGTGTCTCATGATCAAATGTGCAGCGCTTCAAAGTCTCAGTCTACGTCAGGTTTAGGTTTCTAGTGGACAGATTCAGAGGCAGATGCAGTTTAACAGATTTATTGTAGGGTTACGGCAGGATGAAGGGAGATGGCAAGGCGGCGTGGTTGACGGCGGCAGCGAGGGAGAGTGAGTAAACAGACAGGTTAGCAGAATGGCCTGGAGACAACACAGGCGTGCAGCTACCACAAAGGAAGAAACAACAATGAGTGGGAGAAAAGCCGGGGTAGATATACTGGAGAGGTGATGAAGCTGATGGAAGACAGGTGTGTTGGCTGGGGAGATGATGAGCTGATTGCAGGCAGGAGTGTAGGATCCAGGTAGGAGGCAGGACAGGAACACACATACACACACACACACACACACAAATAAACATAGGGAAACATAAGGAGAGACGGGGACAAATCTAGTTTGACATAAGAGCGTACGCAGCTGCTTGCCAATGATCTGTTTATAATTGAAAGAATCAGGTCAGGAGGTGGCGTCTGATTGGCTGGAACCGGCCGTCCTGAGTCGTTGTGTCGCCCACTCGTTCAAATCTTATTTGGCAATTTAGTCCGTCTGGATCATGAAGTTAGATGAGTGGGTAACAGAGCTAACTGGCTTTTTGTTGTCACACGTTTCCAATAGCATCTTGACTGTAGCGTTGTCTCTGTGTGTCTTCCAGTGGTGAAGCCGGAGCCATCGTTCCCCCATCAGACTCCTCCTCCTCTCCCGGCTGTGGTCCCTGTGGTGTCTCCAGCCAATTCCATGTCCATCATCATCATCCTCCTCACCGCACTTGCCTCTGCGGCCTTCCTCACCATCATCGTCCTCAGCTGCCGGCGACGGCGGAAGCAGTGGAGGAACAGGAAGAGGTCAAGATTATACAATTTCAAAAAATAATTCAAGTTTGCAGGGAAAATGCAAAACCTTTCTCGATAGATTCCACTACTGCCTCCATTTTTCATGACTGAAGGGAGATAGAAATTGCACAACTCGAACAAGAAGAAAATAATGCATGCCAAAAACAAATTGCAGATGAAGAGTTGAATTCACAAGAAACTATTTTTATCCAGGGACTTCTTTTTTTTACTTTATAATTATAGACGTGGCAGATTTGCAGAGGATTAAAATCACCAAAGTTTGCTGTAATTTTTCCAGATCCCGTCACGTCCCCAGGTAATATCATTCCTGTGTGAATCGGGATTATCTCTCCCCCTCCCTCACACCTCCTTTCTCCCCCCCCCAGAGCGATGGAGACCCCGACACTGACTGCCCTTCCCTCCGAGCTCCTGCTGGACCGACTCCACCCCAACCCCATGTACCAGCGGGTCCCCCTGCTGCTCAACTCCAAGCTGCTGGCCCTGGAGTACCCCCGAAACAACATCCAGTACGTCAGAGATATCGGAGAGGGAGCCTTCGGACGGGTTTTCCAAGCCAGGTGAGAGGGAGGGATCGACTGAACAACGGAGAGACAAGTGGCCTATAACCCTAAAATAATAGGAGATTAGTTTTAGTTACTCAAACAGTCCTGGACCTCAGTCGCAGCCAAAGAACCACAGTTTTTCATCAAGGCTTCTATATGAAGGCTATATGACCCAGATACAGCATGGCATATATGTACTGCATCTACTACTACTAATACATATGTGTACTACCTCTACTACTAGTTCATGGTATACAGTATATTGAAATTTTCTTCCACAGTTAAGTATGTTTTTTACGTTAGCTAGTTAGCAAAGCTGACATACCAAGTTTAAACTAGCCATACTAGCCTACAGCTATCTAGCTAGTACCTAGGTAGGTCAGCAGGCTAGTTAGCTAGCATTAATGCAATTAATTAATGAAAAAAAACAAGTCATTGCCATTTATATATTTTATTTAGTTTAGTGTATTTAGTTACTTACTTTGCTAACTTGCGTTCGGGAAAATGTATAACTAAACTAAGGGGAGGCGAGAGAGAGAGGGAGGGAAGAGAGGAGGTGCCCGACCAATGGAAAAGGAAATGACGAGAACAAAGCTTATCCTGAAAACAACATGGCGGCTCATGCTGCATATAAAAAACAAAGGTCTTCAGGAGAACCAGAGGAGAAAGGGGAGAAGACATGGAGTGACAAAATGTTAGAGAGCAGGAGGGAAAGGTTAAAACGTCGATGAGCTTTCTACCCAAAGGGGAGCGAGGTCGGAGGAGGAGGGACATTCCCTCGCTATATTACATTACTCAGACTAATATTTAATATCACCCCATCATCATCACCACCAGGAGAGAAATAGCCACATGATGATGCAGATATATCTCAGAGAGAGAGAGAGAGAGAGAGAGAGAGAGATAGAGAGAATCACTAGGTCACTCCTCATTCTAAGAACTGCTGCGTCAAAGTCACAAGGCGCTACAGGTGTCGCTTTCACTGCACCCGGTTCACACCAGGATGACTCGTCTCATCCTAATCTAATGACCGGTCCAGATACCGGACCTGGGTCACCTCGGCGACGCTCACACCGCCTTCATGCTCAAGTTGCTACTCATGTGATTGGACGATTCTAGGCTGTAACCCACATCTGATACCAACATGAACTGACAGCGGTATTAAAACGCCATCCTTGGATTTTTCTGTCGGTGGAGTTTGAGTTTCTGTAGGTGGCGCTCTCTTTTCTTTGCGGTGGCTATCGCTGCTCACGCTAACTACCCGGTTCTTCTTCTGTTTATTCCAATACAAAACACTAACTGTCTCGGGTACCTCCCTAATCTGGAGTGGCAAAACATACATTTTATGTGAAAGTGTTGCAGGTAATAGAGCGCAACAGTGACCGCCCACCTTTTTTACGGCTCTGGCTCCGGAAGTAAATTTCCCATTCATTTACTCCATAGACATTTCAGAAAATCCTTCTATAAAGAGTTTTAAGGCTGGAACCAAGACAACCAGCTAGACGATGAATCGTGACCATAAAACATTTGATTCTGAGCAAAAAAAAAGATCGGAAAACTGAAGAAAAGGCAAAAGGTACAAGACTGTGTACATCATTATTTTATGAGTAAGGGAACTACTCATCCCATAAACCACTGAGAATGATACTTTTCCAACAACTTCCAAACTAACGATAGTTTAGCGCGCTTCTTCTTGAATTTAACATTTGTCAATAGTATAGTGTTGATATTGTTGTTGTGTTGTGAGTGTATATATAGTGTTTCATATAGTATAGTGTAAAGTGTTGTCATCGACATGGTACAGTGATTCGTTCCAGCTGCATAGGATAAGCAGCTAGCTAGGTTACGCTAGTAGCTAACGCTAACGTTAGCTGACAAGATGCTCGCGGGTGCGGTTAACATTTCCACGGTAACAGCGAGCTCCACCAATCAGAGACGTCGCTGTTACACTTTAGGATTGTGGGTAGTGTAGTACTTCTCCATGACATGGCGAATAAAACATGTTTTTCTCAAAACAAGGTTGATATCATACGGACCTGTGGCTTCTACAGGAGCATACACTATCGTTTCACAACCTACTAGCTTGTGGTGAGGCTACATTGGATGGTTACGACATTATGGATAATAATCTAAATCCCTATGCAGAATATGAATGGGATTTTCACTTCCAGAACCACACTGTTGAGCTCTATTACTTTCTGAAGAGCTGCTGAAGCCGGAAAGACACCGTGACACAGGAACAGCCCAACAGGCAGCAGGGTGCAACACAGGCAGCAGGGTGCTGTATTATTAGAGGCCTTTAACTGCAGCACCTGCAGTGTCTAAACAGAGAGATGTCCTTCTGACCAGCTGGTAATCCCCCCGCTGAAAACTGGAATGCTGCAGTATATGGACACCCCTGGGAAGATACCACACACACACACACTTACAACAAATATAGGCACACATTTGCACTTGCGCCCATGAGTACACATACATACACACACATATGAACCTTGTGCACCATAATGCATATATGTACAGATACACATAACCAAAGGAACACCCACACAAACAAACCAGAGCCCCAAACTGACACAAGGAGTTAATCTGTGCTTCCCTGTCAGATGGGCATCAACGTGTAGCTTCCAGTGTGTGTGTGTGTGTGTGTGTGTGCGCGTGTGTGTGTAGGTTTGTGTGTATACTCTATATATATCTACACTGAGAAACAACATGTTGACTTTAGTTTACTCCCCTCTGGAGAGACACCACAGGAAGTAGGGGTGTGTGTGTGTGTGTGTGTGTGTGTGTGTGTGTGTGTGTGTGTGTGTGTGCGTGCTGCGCGCGCGCGTGCGTGCGTGCGTGCACACGTTTTAAGTGGGTTGACATTTAAAGGTAAACTGCAGCCGAACAGTTACACTGCTATATTAGGCTGCATGTTCAGGTCAGCATAGTAAATGCAGAGTTACAAACATCTTTGGGGAAACTGTTACAGAAGATCTTGAGAACCACAGTCACAATGCCGCATGCGCATACTTTTAAAATGCTGCATGCGCATACTTTTAAAATACTGCATGCACATACTTTTAAAATGCTGCATGCACATACTTTTAAAATGCTGCATTGCTCATGCACAGTGGCAAGAAAGAAAGCTTTGACTCGACGGTCACAGATTTGACTCTTTAAATTCTCTTCTCACTCCTCCACTAGAGAATTTTATTACATAACATATGTGCAGTTGTGTGTGTTAACTCAATATTTACGTGTGTGTGTGTGTGTGTGTTCTTGCAGAGCACCAGGCCTGCTGCCAATGGAGTCGTTCACCATGGTGGCTGTGAAGATGCTGAAGGAGGAGGCCTCGACTGACATGCAGAATGACTTCCAGAGAGAGGCAGCACTCATGGCTGAATTTGACCATCCAAACATCGTACGACTTCTAGGTGAGTGTGTGTGTGTGTGTGTGTGTGTGTGTGTGTGTGTGTGTGTGTGTGTGTGTGTGTGTGTGTGTGTGTGTGTGTGTGTGTGTGTGTGTGTGTGTGTGTGTGTACAGTGTGCGCTCGCTGGCCGACACGCTAAATGATTTGCAGAAAGAGGCTGGATTGTACATTATACAACTCCTGGGTCAATGTGAGAAATAAAAAGAAACAGACAGAGATAAATAAGAAAAAGGAGAAAGAGACACATTCACAAATACTATTTATGATGTTATAATCCTTTTGTGCTGTAATCCAGAAACACGTTCATACAGAAACCCAGTTCAGATGTCAGAAATAATGATGCACTAACCCTCCATCGGTGACTATAGAGGACATCAGGCTCACTAGCCACCTAGTCTAAATGCTGCAGGGTTGAGTGTGTGAGTGCAGGTCAGTCACTGTTATCAGCTGATCTCCCATCAGATGTTTCGTTGATTTCGGTCCGTGACACCGCCAGAATGCCCAACAGTGATTTCTGGCGCCCCTCGACACCACTAAAACTGCTTACACAACCCGGAACTCCTACGATGAGGCTGATTACAAATGACTCGAATCATTTCTGAACTCGCTATTGATTTCAACACACAATAAGCTAAAGGGACGGCTGATTCTTCTGGCTTGAAAAGACCCGCGTAGCAGTTCAGAAACCGAATTGTATCAGCAAGCAAGTTACCAAGAGCTGAGACCAGTGTACCACAGCTCAGTCTACCATGTCTAAACTATCACGTGATATGAAACTGATATCCTTTCAACCACGCAATACAACATGTCAGCTAGCATGCTAACACGCTAACATGCCAACATAACAACAGCAAACAGGCTCCCAATAAACAGCCACAGAGACAGGAGTGACGCTGGACGTGACATTTGGGCACTTCAAGTCTCAGGCATATGTGGCCTTCACAGATCGGTGGCTTGCCAGAGAAAAATATTCTCTCTGGCTGCTGCAGATATCTTGTGACTGAACTGGTTTTGTGATGAGAGGACGAGGAGGCGGAGCTAGACTCAAATATCAGGACAGAACCTCGTTAATGGAATCAATCACTCCTTTAAGCAGAAAATGAAATAATTGTACATAATGTCTGTTGGTTGTTTTGTTGCAAATGAAGGGTTAGGGTTAGGGTAAGTTAAGAAGAGCATTTCAGAATAAAAGCACTGAGAGGTATTCATTCTGAAATGCTCTTCTTAACTTAGTTTTTCAATGAAATTTTAAAGGGAATTTTATTCAAAATAATTCTACTGAATGATGTAATTCCCTCTGGATTATTATCCAATAAAACTGCTGGAGATTCAGACCGCAGTGTGAAGTGACTGCCAGTACACAAATGCTGCCGGACCACTGATGTCCTCTTGTAAAGTTTATCTACACTAATAAAGTCTGTCTAATCTAATCCAAACAAGATGCATCTAAGTTTAGTTCCAGGGAGACGTCTAGCGCTATGTGGCACGTTGAGTGAGTAAACAGAAGCATTGGTCATGGGCTGTGTTGAAAGAAGGTTTTATACTCTGGTCCGTTTATGCTTCACAACCATTCAGTCATAAACGGACCAAACAATAAAGTTTTTCCAGAAGCATAAAAAAACATTGACTAGTATTTGATGTTCTTCATCTTTATTGTAAAATACTTAGTAAACTTTTTTTATTATTATTATTAGTAGTAGTAGTAGTTTATTTTCTGTTTTTTGTTGTTGTTATTTTGTATTAATTCCTGGTGTGACATTTCCTTCCCTTTACTCTTCGGGGGAGTGAGACATTAAAGCTGAACTCTTGGAACAGTTGCACAACGGTGGTGTAAATGAAACCAACGTCTCATAATTGAATTATTTCCTTGACCTCCAATTCACCTCTAGAAGAATCACATGCTGCAAAACATGCATAAAAATACCTACATGGATCATCCACGATATGCATGTGTCAAAAATACATAGAACCTGTGCATGTTTGTGTGTGTGTGTGTGTGTGTGTGTGTGTGTGTGTGTGTGGCACCTGGCTTGTGTATACTTAGCAATAGAGTGAAACATCTTGATCCCACCAGACACTGACCTTTACCCAAGGCCACTACTGTTCAATTACTGTCCTCCCTGTGGATGCAATCACACTGAAGCGCGCGCGCGCACACACACACACACACACACACACACACACACACACACACACACACACACACGCACACGCACACGCACGCACACACACACACACCCTGGGGAGCAGAATACAGAGCTGTTTCTCAGGGAAGCTGTGTGACCTGCAGGACATGAACTAACTGAGTGTGACGTTCAAGCTTCCTCTCCTCTCCCTCTGTCTCACTACTCCTCCCTTCCCTCTCTCCCTCTAAAAATCCTCCTCCTGCCTTCCAGAGTCCAAATCCTGGCATCCAAACCTCGAGATTTAGAAATTATCTGAAAATGTTTTTAAATATTTTAACTGCTTTCCCTGTCCCAGAAAGAAAGAAACAAATGAAATAAATAATGAATATTTTATTTCCATTCTATACGAGTAATGCAGAAACCGAAGGTGTTCCAGGAGCTCAGGTGCTGCAACCCCCCAGTCTTGTTGATGGTCATGTCTGGACCATGTCAAACACAAAAATAATATTTTGATATAGAAAAATATTGATTTTTGAATAAACCTAAAGAAATGCCTGAATGCAGCAAGTTCAACATATTTGGGATTTCCAGAAACCTAAAATAAACATGTAAATCTTCTAACTCAGAACCAAACGTTCCTCCTGTGCAGCACCAATCACACCACATCCAATTCTAGAAATTCCCAGGATCCTTCGCTGCACCCCTCGGCTGCCCAGATTCCCCCGCAGCACAGAGCGGGGTCAGATGAACACGAGGTTATTTTAGAGAGCCGCTGCAGCGCCGTGCGTCCACTACGGGGGTTTATTTAAGAGCACGTACACATGGAGGCCGTGTTTACGTCTGGAGCACCGTCTGGTATTTACTCAGCCCGTGCAGTGAATGAACTCATTTCATATACTGACGAAGAAAAAAGTCACAGTTGATCACACGTGGACCAATGATGTCACTGGTGTGTATAGGCCTGTGTGTGGTGATGGGAAAACTCACAAGCCCTGTTCAGGAACTCCCGTTGATCATAGCGTCGGTGTAATCATGTGTATGTCTTATTTGTCTTAGCTCTTGTTTACTGGCTCTTGGATACACTTATTTGTCTTAGCTCTTGTTTTATTCGATTCTCTATTTGTCTCATTTGTTAAGATAAGTAGGTTGCTAACTTATTGCACTCTTACATTAACACTAGTTATGCTCTTAGTTGCTTGTTTAGGAAGGAAATGCACTTATGATTTCTGGTGACTAGTAGTTTTCTTACCTACCTTTGTTGAATGCACTTATTGTAAGTCGCTTTGGATAAAAGCGTCTGCTAAATGACTGTAATGTAATGTAATGTAATGTAATGTATGCCCCCCCCCCAGGTGTGTGTGCAGTGGGTAAGCCCATGTGCCTGATGTTCGAGTACATGGCCCACGGCGACCTCAACGAGTTCCTGCGGCGCCGCTCTCCCGCCCAGTCCGTGCACACGCTGAGCCTCGCCAGCCTCTCCGGCCGCAGCTTCTCCTCCGAGCTGGAGGCGGGGCCTCTGTCCTGCGGCGACCAGCTGTCCGTCTCCAAGCAGGTCGCCGCGGGGATGGCCTACCTGTCGGAGCGCAAGTTCGTGCACCGCGACCTCGCCACCCGCAACTGCCTGGTGAGCGAGGAGATGGTGGTGAAGATCGCCGACTTCGGGCTCTCCCGGAACATCTACTCGGCCGACTACTACAAGGCCAACGAGAACGACGCCATCCCGATCCGCTGGATGCCCCCGGAGTCCATCTTCTACAACCGCTACACCAGCGAGTCGGACGTGTGGGCGTACGGCGTGGTGCTGTGGGAGATCTTCTCCCACGGGATGCAGCCGTACTACGGCATGGGTCACGAGGAGGTGATCTACTACGTGAGGGACGGTCACATCCTGTCCTGCCCCGACAACTGCCCCCTGGAGCTGTACAACCTGATGAGGCTCTGCTGGAGCACGCAGCCGTCGGACCGGCCCGGCTTCAGCAGCATCCACAGGATACTGGAGCGCATGCACCAGAACACGCTGAGCCTGAACTCGGACCTGGAGCCCGACTGCTGAGCTTTGACTTGTCAAACCCTTGACCCTTTGACCTTCATACGTACTCAGACGGGCCTAGGTTTGGTAGTGTGTGTATAGCAAAACTGAGCCAGCCTCTTTAAAACTTCAGTCAGTTCGGCTGCCCAACTCGTAATCCTACAATCACCGATTTTCTCACTAGAAGGAAATGTAGACAATCTGGTTGGGATGGCAACTATTTTTGCTTTTTTTAACATTTATTAATCCAGGAAAGGAAAGGAAAGGTTGAGCGAACGCACCGGAAAACAGCGAGGGATTATCAACTAACTCGGAGGCTGTTGTCGGTCCTTCTCCTCGCTCACGTCTTGCCAGCTAGTGACCTTTTATTATATTGTGTTACGAGTCTTGTGTTTTTTCTACTCGTGGCCCTAATGCTTCACTCCTGACGCTCACCCGTCAGACATGTCTGCTTTATACATGACGTAGGACCCTTCACAGATCGGTGGCTCGCCAGAGAGATATTCTATCTGGCTGCTGCAGATATCTTGTGACTGAACTGGTTTTGTGATGAGAGGCAGAGGAGGAGGAGGAGGCGGAGCTAGACTCAAATATCAGGTCAGAACCTCGTTTCTGGAATCGATCACGCCTTTAAACAGAAAATTGAAATCTACCCGACCCCCGACCCCAAGCCTTAACCCTTAACACTTGAAGCCTATGACCGTGCAGATCGTAAACCCCCCCCCCCAAAAACACACACATTTTGCTTCGTCCATTGCACGTCTGCTCCTGAGAGGAATCACTTTTTTTAGATTTAGTTGAGTTTAGTTGAGCTGTCAGAGGGAAAACAGATGAAGGTGCCGCAGTATTGTTGTTACAGGAACAGGCGGTAACGGTGATAACTCGTACCGACACCTAGACGGCCTCTAGTCTATTCCACAATGGCACACTATCACTTTAACCATTGCCGTTGATTGTTTTTATAGACAAGTTGCTATTCCATTTTTTGGGGCATTCTCATTTTTTTTTTTTTTCATTTTGTTGTTGTTGTTGTTGTTTCTTTTTTATTTCTTTCAGAGTTAGAAGAGTTTGACAAACAACGAGCACACGACAGCAGGCTTTGGGAAACAAACTGGTCATGAGTGTGATGATAGATTCTTCAGACTTGACTGATCATTGCCAATAAGCCTCAATAAGTCTCTCACATAATGTATTAATAACAACTGCTTCACATACTCTGCTCTCACACAACCATTACTCTAATCTAATGAGGTCTGTCACGCACACACACACACACACACACACACACACACACACACACACACAGAGGGAGGATCTTCATTTCTTCTTTATGAAATTATGGTCACTAACTCATGTGTCATCAATAAGCCTCTTTAATTACTCAGTATGTTCGTGTTCTTTCGGTTTGTTTTGTGTCTTTATTTTATTACTACTCAGTATTTGATTAATCTCAGATGAGGGAAAACCCGTCAACAGAAAATGCCTTTGAGAGCTTTTCTTCTCAAATGTGGTGTGTTCTTATTTGTTTCATTATAAACCATGATGCAATTCGCCACACTTTCTTCTCGTTGTATTTCTTTGATTTGCTTGCAAATAAACTAAATGATCAAACATGTTTGTACCGTGTATCTGGGCAGGAGGTGATGGGAGGCCTGGGTCAGACGGGGTGACATCCTGGAGGTAGTTCAGGGGAGATAGAAACAATTTACCTCCTCACAACTCGAAATTTGTGAAAAAAAATATTTCATTTTATTGTGAAAAATCATTTCATATGGCAGCTTTAGAAGAGAGTCTCTCTCTGTCTCCCCGGTTACTTCATCAGGACCCCTTAATGCATGTTCCATATAGCCCCGCCCCCTCCTCCAAAACACACACACACACACACACACACACCACAACCTATCCAAGCGGTCCATGCTGTGCCAGGTGGATGCTGCAGTACTACGCATCACCACAAGAGGGATCAGATGAGGGAACCAGAGAACAGAGATGTGGAAGTGGAGGGAGGACATTTCTGTTTCTGTTTGTCCAATGTGTGTATATGTTCATAATGGAGGATATCTATCTGTGTGTGTGTGTGTGTGTGTGTGTGTGTGTGTACCTATGTGTGTTTGTCTGTGAGCGTCTGTGAACGTTCATCTTTATGAGTGTACCTCTACCTACCTGTGTGAGTGTGTGTATTTGTTTTATGGAAGACAGCTGTGTGTGTGTGTGTGTGTGTGTGTGTGTGTGTGTGTGTCGGGGATTCCCAGTGTAAACTGTTTAGAGAAGGCAGCGTGGCGTTTGGCCTCGGCTGGGTCGTCTCTCTTCTCCCTCGTCTAAACTGTTTCACTCCCACCTCCACCTCTCCTCTTCTCCTCTCCTCACCTCCTCTCCTCACCTCTCCTCTCACCTCCTCATTTCTCCCTCCCACTCCGTCTTTCCCCCTCCTCCTCTCTCTTCTCTCCCTTGCTCCTTCACAACCACCTCCCTCTTCCCTGTTCCTCCCTCTCTCAGTATTTCTCCCATGCTCCCTTGTCCAAATCGTTAAACAGGCATTAGCTCATCTATAGCAGTTATCACCCGCTATTGATTTCCTATCAGCTCCTCCCACAGGAAATCAAAATCCAGGAAGAGATACTTTTTCCTTTCATGTCTCCGGGACACTGATGATCTCTTTCTAACACTAAGATGAGACTAAAGGGATTTTTCTCCTGTTTCAAATTCAACTCAGGAAGAATCAATCACATATCAGCTCATGTCGATCTGATCACAACAACAGATCTCCAGATGATTTAACTCTCCTGGATATGAACCCATGAGATCAGAGGAAGATCTCAAAGAAAACTCAACACTGCTGCATCTTCCTGTTTCCTCCACGAGGCCAACAGCCAGACAGTAGGAGCTGATGACCGTTATATACGTCACATGGTGGCATCTTCACACTGATCTCATCAAGTCTCCAGGATCCTCTCTCTCTCTCTGTCGTCTCCTCGTTGCTCCTCAGGGGGTTTTAGGAGAAACATCTCAGATGGAGGTGATCACAAGATGACACAACACTGAAATCTCCCCTGTTTCTCAGGAGATGAAGAAAAGATTTTTCCTCTGGCAGGTCGAGTAATCAATGAGTGATCAGTATTGATCGACAACCTGATCGATTATGTTTGTACTAACTGCACCTTTAAGAGATCTGCCTCCTCTCCTTTCGTTTTCTCCCACTCTCCTCCTTGCTCCTCACAACCACCTCCCTCCTCTCCCCCCCCCACCTCACTATTCTTTCTCTCTGTTCTTTTCTCATTCTCTCCTTCCTTGCTTCTTTCTTTTTTTCTTCATTAGCTCCCTCCTCCCCCTCCTCCCCCTCCTCCCTACTCCCCCCTTCCACTTGAAATAACAGTTATCTCAAATGCTGCAGTTGAAGCATCATTGTGTCTTTATCTGAATGGACCCTCCAACCTTCCTGGGGACCAGAGAAGTGGACCGAACAGTAAAAGCACTTCCTGTTTTCTCGCGAGTAATCTGATCACTGTTGTCAAGGAAGTCGGGACGTGTTTCTGAACGTCACTCAACACGACCTGCCGCCGCTGCACCTGAACGCCTCGCTTCCAAGGTCTCGTGCACATTTAACGCCGATTCTGCCCGTTCCAAATTCCTGGCTCAACCTCGGCGCCACACCGGCACTAGGGACGTTTAACCGACGGGGGGGGGGGCGGCGTATTTGTCCGTCAACAAGGCGCGATGGGAACCACGGAAAGTTGTCTGGGTTGACGCTGTCACGAAGATGCGACATCCCCCTCACTCAGCGCGAGGAGGAACTTCCTGTGCGGGGTGCCGGAGCGGCGCTGGCTCCGATTGGCCCGTTCAGGGAGCAACAGGAAGTAAGTGAGGCATATATCCGTCAACCGGAGTCTGGTGCTCCAAAGCTGTGGAACAATAAACACGGCAGGGCACACGCACACGCACACGCACACGCACACGCACACGCACACGCACACGCACACGCACACACACACACACACACCAACCATTCTTTCCAGCAAAAACATTGGGCTGCCATAGGTAGAACTGCTGCTTAATTCATGTCACACATGACGCATAGTGGCCATGACGGCTTTCACAGTAGCATTACACACACACACACACACACACTAGCATATTACTGTACTTCACTGTAACTGCTGCTGTTTGATATATCACAATCCACACATTGCATTGTACAGTAAATACTTCATATTTTGAAGCTTCAGGCTGCCTGGTGAGTCGGTGGAAGGTTTTATGTTCGACTTTCTGTATCCGTCCACCGGTAACGTTGTTGTGAGAAAACCGCGGCCTTCGTTTCCATCCAGCTGCCTCAACAGCAGACGAGATAACGCCTGGTGCTTTTCCACTGACCTGAGTAAAAGACGTTTGTGTTCATCGTGCCCAGATACAGCGGTTACGTTCTCTGCCTCCCGCTGACGTCAGCAGTAGATAGTGAAGGAACTACACATTCACTTTGAACTAGCTCAGCAAACCACCTGACTGACTGTTTTCTCATGTGTTTCTTCACTAAAAACACAAGACAGTGAAATAATAGACTCCATCTCTAAGTGATTATTCTGTAATTTGCTCCATTTCCTCTTGCAAGGAAATTAATAATAAATAATGGATAATAAATACACATTGTGGTAAAAGACCGTCTGAACTGTGTGGATGGCCTCAAGGTCTACAGATTATCACGTCTAGACAACAAGACTGGACTGGTGACAGCACTGGGACCTAAATTAGTGTTGGACCAAAAACTAGAATATATATTTCTATATTTAGAGCTGGTACCTCATCAGTGTATGAGTTGTTTTCTTCTGCAAATGACGATTTGACTCATGAGTGAAGTCGAGGTGTGACTTTCTGCTCGGATGGTGCAAAACCTGCAACTGAGAATGACATGATGAAGACCTTGGAAAAAGTCCAATTTCTACCAAATGCAGTGACTAAAATGGTTAATTGCTGCTGCAGCTTTGCTCAACGCAAGGAGAGGAATTATTCTGACATTTAAAATAAACACACTGTGTTAAAATAATACACAGCTCTGCTTCAGCATTTTGAGTTCAGTAGCTCCAATATCTGACGGCAACTAACTACATTTTTATTTGAGAAACTCTACCAATCTTGTTTCTATCCCAGTAAATCTGAGACATTATTACATAATACTTTATATATGTATTTGTAAAGTAAAGTGCTTATTTCAACAAAGCCACGCTCCATATTAAATCATCACCAGCACAATAATTCAGATGTTTGTCATGTTTTTATTGTTGGGATATCAACACTATGCTTCTGGCTGGACATCCATTGATATTGGCCCCTCTATATATATATATATATATATATATATATATATATTTGACATTAACTTCTGTGTCACAATTCCTTTCTACACATTATATGGTTTGTTAAATCTGAGGCTTTAAAGCATTTTAAAGCGATATTTCACTTTGGAAGAACAACGGTTTTCAAACCCAGAGCTTGGAAGATAAGATCAATTTTGTGATGAACATTTTTTTATGCTACTAAAATAAATTTTGGAATAAAAAGAAATAATTAATTAAAGTCAATTTATCTAATTTCTATTTCGTATTCAAGTACCTTTACTCAGGGAAAAGGGAAAAAGAAAATTATAATCATCTGTTAGTTTACTGTACATGCATTTCATCTGAGGGTTTGAACTTCATTTCAGGGTTATGAGATGAAGGTGGAGAAACACTGTGAAGGAATATTCCAATATTTCAACGTATATATTTTTAACAAGTCGATATATTCTGATAAAAGCTTTCAAATCTGTTGTCACCAATGCTCTTCAGGATTATTCAATTTTTCTTGTGGTTTTAATACTTACTGATAACTGATAACTGACAATAATCCAGAAAGTGTAGCTCACATAACATACATGTGTTAAAAGTATAACCTCTGAGCGAATTGTTCCAATACAACCCCTGAACTGGGTTTTCAAAATGAACCTGAGTTACTGACGCCACAGTGGATGAGACGAGACCTTACAGATACAAAAGGGCCATCTGGATCCTAATGGAGTATTTGCAGGGTATTGTTCTCTTCATGTCTGTTAGCATTACAAAAATGAAAAAAAATAGCTGCTTAGATTTGGTTCACCGATGACCTAAAGAGACATGGTGTGGACGGGTGTAGGAAGTGGGTAGCCCTGCCTCTCCATGAGTACCTCGACCTTGTCTCATGACATATTTTGATATATACGCAAAAATGTCTTGAAATCCAAACAACCAAACAATCCATTTCCACATCATGAAAGGATTAACGTGGATGAGACACGACCAGAAACAAAGCTGTAGTTTGACTTGGAAGGTCAGGGCAGTGGATGGGTGAACACATCTGTCTTCAACTCTACCCAGACCAACCAACCAAAACCTGAACCTTTAACCTCAACCAAAATGTTTTAATTGCCTAAACCTTACCCTAACCTCAACGTTACCCTTCACTAAACTTCACCGTTAGCATAACCTTTTCACCTGACTTGTGAAAATGGCGTGTCCAGTTCATGCTATTGTCATAAAATCCTTTCATGGTCCAGAAACAATCTTCATTTGTTCCACATTTACTTCTGAGACTGCGTTGAGTATCTACATCATCAGTTGAAGTGAGAGATTTCTGCCAAAGTGAAATATCGCTCTAACACTGACATTAATCTTTGTTCCACTTTAAGGAAATAGCAAAAAGACGGTGTTAGCTTTTTTTTTTTTTGGTCATTTATAAAGAAAACTAGAAGGCACTGCACACATACACATTTAGTTAATACTGTCTACAGGAAATCCAATAATCACAACAGAGTTCTCCATCAGTACGACATGAAAACAATAAAGAAAACTCCTACAGTACATCGAGTATTACACGGTTGAATTTACAAAAACACAACGCTGTTCCCTTTGGTGATTAACTCAATAATATATTTTATATACATACATACTGTACACACATACTTACACTGGTATACAAAGAATGACATCCTTACACTGGTATGCAGACAAAGACATACAAAGACAGAGTTGAGTTGGTTTACTACATCACCTGAATCAATACTGCTTTAGATGGTTACAGTGACTGTCGTGTGTGGAGGGTTCGGTCCAGAGCCAGAGACTGAAAGAGTTTGGTCGCTGAAGCTAGATGGCATGTTGCTGCCGCTACGATCACACCCATCAGAGGTTAGACAAGCAGACTGAATGGGAAAAAAATGGGTAAAAAAAAGGGTTTGAGGTGCCCTTGAGCAACTTAACCTCCAGCTGCTGCAGTGGTGCCACCCCAAGGCCACCAGTAGAAGGTTGTGGTTGTACTGGGCAGCTCCCAGGTGTGACTGTGAAGTGGGGCGTTGCTGAACATGAGCACCATTCAACATTTGCTGGATAAATAAAAGTTAAACAAATGTTGCCCATATGTACGGTAACCCTAAAGACAAAGCTGCACAGGGCAACTATTTGAGCAACTCTGACCGTAGCACCGTTGCTTTAATCGTCTTGTTTCCAGGAGACATTTTATACGCTGACCCAGTTACTCTGAGTGCTTTGTGGATCTGTGTTGCCCAATAAATGGCTTTTCACCACACAAAGAAACATTTGGCTCTAATTCAGCAAAGGCCATGGAGGAGGATGGTGGGAATAACATCAGCACTCAACACAGTAATGGCTGATCTCTGGTCAGCCTCGCTGTAATTAAGTCAATTCACAAGGGACAATCTCCTGTACTGGACTTTCAGAGTCTGTATGATGCAAGAAAACTGTGATGTGCTTCGGTGACTGAGAAGGTTCACTGTCAAAACGTCTTTAAATGAGAATTTAAACTAAAAAAAATGTGTTAAAATGATCACAAACACTTGAAGCCAAACATAAAGCCTCTTATATGTTGACATTAATGGAAAGTGAAGTATTCCTTACTTAATATCACCAAGGACGAGCATGATTCTGGTTTACAGCAAACATCTTTCAAACTGACACTGTGTTTATTACTTGGAGTGTGTTTTCTAAATACTAGTAGGGTTGGCAGTTCTTATGCAATTCAATGGGTACCATTGCACTAGACAACCTCAGTCAAGTGTAATTGGGAACATTTTAACACGGTAATTCTTCCAAGTAGATTGGAGTTTTAGATTTACAGACATTTCTTGGAAGCAGAAATACTGTCATTGGTAAAGTTTCATCATCACCACCCATCTGGCCTTCATGCCAGAGAAGATGGAGTGGCCCACCGAGTGCAGAGAAGCTGCCATTCTGGATCAAGGAATTTCATGGTTTTGTATTGGTTTTAATGGTTATCAGATGGTTTCATTTCTGCTTCGGAAAACCATTTGATTGGGTATAGTCCCTGGGTATAGTTTGCATGTCCACATCAGCCACATGGACAGAAAGGCACTTTGATGCAACCGTGTAAGGCAGACAGTGAATCAAGTCTGTTATCGCTCACCAGCTATGTTATTTAACCTTCACCTCGTCTCTGCATCGCCCCGCGGCCCCCAGCAGCAAACATCCTCCTCCCCTGTTTGGTAAGACCTCTGGAACAACCCGTCTTAAATTCCTGACAGGGATAAACGACTCGGGATTTCTTGCAGGATCTTGGAGCTTTCACGTGTTAAAGTTGGACGACAGCAAGAGAATACTGGCATGGTTTCACAAAAGCATTTTAGTAATAAGATAATCTTTGTGTAGGACAATGGAATAACTGAGTCCCCAAAGTGTTAAAGTTATATCATCACTCAGTAAAAGAAGAGTGATTCAACTGGTGCAGAAATTAAGGGTGGGTCTGGTGACACAAACAATGGGCTGGATCCAAAATGGTTCTCACATAACAGTACTGCAGTATATTTGGTAAGTCCCGTCTTTGGGAGAATAGCACTGTAACAGTTCATTTCTCTTTTTCAGAAGCATGGTCCCAGGAAAAAATCTACAAATTACATTTTCTTTAGAAAGTTTAAAACCCTCAGTTGAGAAGATTGATTAAAATGTTAAATCCAGCCTAGACTCTCCTTGAGGTCCTGGAGGTTAAAGCAGGACAGTGTAGAATAGTGTTTATCGTCTGGGTTGGGACCCAAAAAACGTTTGTAATTGGCTGAAGGTTAAAATAAGTCAACAAACTGATTTGAAGGGATTTGAAGGGATTGGTATTCCTTCATGCTGCTTGTTTGACTTTCTAAGCCCTCGAAGGGTAAGTTAGGGTCTAGGGTTGAAATACTGCAGGGTTCTGAATTTCTATTGTAAACATGGGATGAAATCTGTAGGATGCAAAATAAATGTTTCAAAATAAAATCACAACATTCTCCAATGGGAATGGGCACGCAAAGTTAGAGAACAGAGAAAGCGGATGGGTTATACTGGCATCTCCTTCACTTCACAGATTACTTCTTAAATAGTTCATATCAGCGTTGCCAATGGCAACACATTTAATACAAATAGAAAACAATAAACAACTAAACAAAAAATACTAACAGCCTATCAGAGTCCTCAATGATCAGACTCCTCCCCTTTTCTGTCTCCGCGTAGAGATAAAGTTTTCATCTTTTATCATTCTTCATAGTTACCATCCTCCTCTTCTTCACTGTGATCTTCATCTTACTCATCATCAACTTCACCATATCTATCAATCCGTCTTCATCTCAACCTCTGTAGTCCATATCACCATCCATGGACTACATTTCCCATCTCCACCCGTCAAAGCATCTCCACTCATTGGGCCACAGTCCCCCTTGACCCACCCACCTCACCTCTTGATCAATATCTCCTGCATAGAGATTAACCTTATCAATCAACCTGATTAATCTCTATGCCCCCTCCCCCCCCTTTAGACCACTGAGTGTTCATTGTGGTGGTGGTGGTGGTGGTGGTGGTGCATGCCTCCGCCGCTCAGCACCGTGTGGTTGGTGGACGACGCCGACCGGTCAGAACCTTCCGCGGTCGTCCCGTTGACGTTCTCCTGGCGCTGGCAGCACAGGATCTGCCTGAAGGTGGCGCTCATCTCCTTGTCGCGGTAGGAGTAGATGATGGGGTTCATGGCGGAGTTGAACTCAGCGAGAAGCAGGAAGAACTTCTCGTAGGTGAGGACGTTGCAGGTGGAGCAGAAGACGTCGAGGAGGAGGAGGACGAGGCCGGGCGTCCAGCAGACGATGAACGCACCTGAAGGGGGAAAGAAATCAGAGACAGAGAACAGGAGGTTTAAAGGACAATTCCGGTATTTTTCAACCTGGCCTCTATATCCACAAAATCGCCTATTATACTGCAAAATAGGTCCAAAAAGTTTCAGAATTGCTCTGGTAGATCGGCTCAGTCGGCAGTCGCGAAACGGGCTCAATGGCTGCAACGTAATCTGTAGGGGCAAGTGTGCGCGGTCAAAGTACGTCCACTAAAAGTGCTTGATTTTGCCACTGACAGGCTCAGATTGTTATTCGTGTGTCTGACAACATTACTGAAAGGATCGCTACAGAAATAGACCTTTTTTTAACCAGAAAATTAAAGTCTAGCTCAAGGAGAAGTCCCACTCTGAGTCTATAGCGAGAGGGTTCACTTGTTGCAGGAAGAGGACGGTAGAAACCTGACAAAGGTATTCTATGAAAGCTGCGCAAAGTCTTCCTCAACATTTTGTTGGCACAGTTCAACAACTCTGAACTCTGAAATCTCGCGAGAGTTGTTGCAGGAAGAGGACGTGGAAATGTGACAAAGGTGGTCTATGAAAGCAAGAGGGTTGACTTGTTGCAGGAAGAGGATGGTGGAAACCTAAATCAGCATTGGAGACGTGTGTTGGAGTATAGAAAGCGTAGTTTAGAGTATTTGTTTTTCCCAAAGATAAAAAACAACAACGGTTTGTTTTTGCACATTTCCGAACTGTGCCAACAAAATGTTGAATGTTTTTTATATCTGGTGATTCTGTTTCAAGACAATGATGATGCATTTCTACTTTTTTTCCCAAGATTTTTCAGTGAAGAGAAATAGGAAAGATTGGGAGAGAGAGTGAAGACCTGCAACAAAGTCCCAGGCCGGATCTGATCCCAGGTCATCATCTGAGCTGGTGTATATATGCAGAGTCATGTTCCCATCTTTCCTTCGACCAGAGGATGTGTGTTAGAGGTAGACCGATGGGTTCAGTGTGTGTGCGAAGGCCACGGTCTCTCCTTGGGCCTGAAACCAAATGTTTTCTTTGCCTTATCTCCTGCCTGAATCGGCACCAAACACTTGATCTCAAATTCTCTGCAAACCGCATCGCCCGTCACTCCGCAACCACACGGAGAGGACGCTCTCAAAACATTTAGTGAGTAAAATGTACTTTAACTTTGTTGTACGAGATTTCTATCATGGATTATTTGGGTGAGTGAGCCGCGGGATGACTGCTATGCAAAAGGAAAAACAAAGTGAAATAATAACCACAGTGATGCCAAGACAAGACGCCTCCTCCCCCGGCAAAAGCACAGGATAAAAAAACAAAGACATGAAATAAAAACAAAATTAAAATGTAATAAAGCAGGAAACACCCCGCTGATAACAAACAGCCTATCGACATCTCCCATCTCCCCCACTTAACCAAAACCATCTACACACTCAACACTGATTGACCTCAACCACATCCTACAACCACTCAACAACCACATCGACAACCATCTAACCTCATCTGGGGCAGCAAGATGTACCGTCATCCACTTTCTATTATTAGACGTGTTATCGTGGCCCAGTTACCCAGGAAAACGTCAAGATCAAGTGTTTTCACCAAACGTTTTTTTTTTTACTCATCCAGTCAGCAGATGCTATTCGTCATAAAAGAGGGGGAGAAAACAACCGAGACAGAGATGGATGGAGACAAAAAGAGAGGAGAGAAAGGGAAAGAAAGAACCAGAGAGAGACAATATCAGAGACAAGTGTCAGTAAAGTGAAAAGCCTTCATGAGGAATGAGGTAAACAGAGACGGGGGGGAGGCCTATTGACGGGCAGGCCTGGTTTCTCTTAGTGTTTTGCAGGCAGCAGCTGCAGCGAAGGCTTGACCTCACTTCCCAGCTATGCAGGCAGACTCTCCAGAGTTAGATACATTTCTCAAACCAGTCGCAGTCAAACTATCTCAACTATTTGTCTCTCAGTCAAAACTCTCAGTCAAAACCGAACAGGACAAGAGTCACTAGAGACGCCCCACACCACATTGTGAGTGAATGGTTTTCTACACTAGCTAAAAATACAACTGGAAATGAAAGAAAATGATCACCGCAACATTTATAGTTGTGTTACATATGAATTTAGTCCATTTACCAAACTCCACCCAAACTGAGGGCAATATTGCCTGTTTTTGTTGCCTCAATATGTTGCCTATATCTTTGGGGAACACGGAGGAGTCTTGCATTGCCTCACTTCCTCTCGGGGTCGGGCAAGAACCAACACAAACACAACATACAAAAGGGACATAGTGGCATTTCACTCCGTTTCTCACGTTTCCTCCTTCGTGAAATCGTGGGGGAGGTGAAATCCCGTGATAACCCGTGCAGTTTGAACGGAGTGAGAAATGCAGGATGTGTTATATCGCATGTCGGTCCCTCCCGTCTCCTGTCGGCGAGAAAGAGACAGGCAACCGCGATTCCCTCAGAACGAGGCGGTAACTCAGGGATCTGTGAAGAAAACAGTGGCCCGTTTGAAGCCCAGACTTGAAAGGTTTCACTCAGCTTAAAAAAAAAAAAGTGCATTTCATTTCCTCTCTGAATCCAGGGATATACGGTTGTTTGCGCTACACCCTTCATCTCAAAATTGCGCTTCTACGTTGCCTAAACATGTGGTCGGTTACTGCCGTAGCAGGTTCACAGAGAGGGATCCAGAGTTTTTTGACGGACTTCGGTGAATGTTTTTGCCTTGTCACTGTAAATGCCACGGGGAGGGAAAAGAGACACGAGGAACGGAAAGTCTACGGAGGAAAGTAAATAAACAGGACTCCTAAGCCCGGAGAGTCTGGAGAGACGTGGAAAACACTTTTTCGAGGGAATTGCACAAACGTCGAGAAAAGTATACGGGGTGGAAAAGTGAGGGTAGATGAGGATAAACACACTGTGCAGACACAAACACACACAGGAGCACTGACACAACGAGGACCGTGTTGAGAAGGTCCTCACAAAACTGCAGCATCCAATCCCACATCTGATTCATCCAATACTCATAATCTCATAATCCACATTAACCAGAAACAGAGTGTCGTTCTCAACATCAAGACCGTTTGCTTTGTACAACAACATCTCACACAGAGGATCATGAAGGATGATTTAGAGGTCTTTTGGTCCACTTTCCAGTTGGCTCGATAACACCCCCCCCCCACCAGTCTGGATTAGGAAATGGGGAGCTCTTTCCTAATCTAATGTTATGTTAGTGGGGAAAGGCCTCGGTCCAAGGGCTGACGTTTCATGTCTCCTCCGTGATGATTTGTCATCATTAAGATGTTTAGGATTGTTTCTGAAATGTCACCGACACATCCTTCAATCCTTCATCTCCATTTATCTCCACAGACTGTGGCAGCAAAAGCAGCTTGTTCTGCCATCAGTCATGTGTGTTGAGCTAACCAAGTAAATATGGAACATATTTGGGGTGAAATGTCTTAAGATAATACCATGTCACTCCTCCGTCCCTAGATTGTGCTGATATTTCCCTCATGTAGTAACATACACTCACCAGCCACTTTATTAGGTCCTCCTGCTCGTTAACAACCAGCCTGCTCCTCCAAACAACCAATCACGTGGCTGCATCTCAACATATAAACCCTCCAGACATGGTGAAGTGGTTTTAGTTTCTTGTTGGACCCAAACATCAGAACAGACAAGATGCTGATCTAAGAGACTTTGACCGTGGTGTGGTTGTTGGTTCAGCATCTCAGAAACCAGCTGAACCCTCCTGGGGTTTTCACCACGACAGTCTCTACGGTGGAGGAACAGAAACACCTTGTTGATGAGAGGTCAGAGGTCAGAGGAGGATGGGCAGACTGGGTCAAGATGCTCCAGCAACATCTTTACAACAGTGGTGAGCAGAAGGGAGCTTGTTGGATCCATGATGGAGGGATTCAGGCTGGTGGAGGCAGAAGAGAGAGGTGTACCTAATAAAGTGTCCGCTGAGAGCTTCATGTTCTGCTCTCTTGGGTTGCGGTCATAACTTTGTGAGGGTTATCATCTCTCATGTGTCTTTGCGGCAGCTTAGGTTTCCACTAATGCTCCGCTAAAAACAAAAACGCCCACTAGTAAATTACTAGTCTCAATCTTCTCTGTGCATTACTCTCTCTCTCTCTCTCTCCCTCTCTCACCCTCTCTCTCATCTGTGGTTATAACCATGATCCCACTGAAATAAGGCAGCAAACGTAGGAAGCCACGACATTTGTCTGAACCGACCCCGATGGCTTTCCTCTTTTACCCTGAAGGCTTTTCTTTTCCTCTGCTGCCACTTTCCCACATCTATCACCAACACACACACACACACACACACACACACACACACACACACCGACACACACACACTGCAAATTAGATAAAAGTTCACATGCAATAGTGAAATGTTTACACTTGTGGATAACAAGAGGCCTGTGGTGTACACAGGCGTGGAGATTTGGGAACCATTAGGGAAGCCTAATGGAGCAGCTTGGGACTCGACTTGTCCGGGGACCAACAGTCTGTCAGTCTCCAAGGTGTCCATGTGTCATCGCTGCTCTCCCAAAGCCTTCTGGTAAACGGACGAGGTTATGAAGCCTCGTTCCGCAGCCACAACCGCTCTGATCAGCTAGCTTACTGCATACAGGCCACAGTAACTCAAGGGGAGTGGTGGTGGGCGGGGCTAGAGACTATAGGTAATTCATACTGAGGTCTATGAAGGTGATGGATTACCCAGTATCCTCTCAACAATACTCTGATTTGTCTTCATTTCGTAGGTTGATGAAGAACACGTGTGCCACCACCAAGTCGACATAGTTCAATACGATGCTTCGCTTTTTTTCCGTGGGAGTTTTTTGCCCCATTGATCTGATGATTTTTAGGGGCATTTTGTTTCTTTTCATGAGCAATTTTATGAGCAAACTATGAAATCTCTCTCTCTCTCTCTCTTCTACCCCTCGATTATTGAGGTTTTTTACGATATTGGTTGATTCTTTTGTCGACACAGTGGTTTGTGTGTCGTTTTCTCCTACTGCTGGCTGCGTTTTCAGTCGGTTTCTGATGAGAAAACGCTCCATTTTCTCACCAAAAACAACCGGCTCCCACAATTTATTTCATGGGCTGTTTTATGAACTTTCCAAGGCATTTCTTGGAAAGCACCACCACAGCGCCATGATAAGGTCACGTGGTTTAACACTGTTTCAGAGGCGTTTCCTCCTCGCAAATGAAAGCTGCGGTCAACAGGCGAGAGTCGATCCGGGTTACGACCGAGGCGCTTCAGCAGCTACGACACAAACAGGAAACGAGAGTAGCTGATGGAGAGGAGAGTTGATGATGGATGTGTGTGGAGATGAACCCGTTCTCCAGATGCTGCTGCTGAAACGGCGTTGGTGAAGACAGGTGCTCCCGTCCAACCGCGTGCCATTGATTAGATCGATTAGAAACGCTGGACTGTGACCACTCCCACACACACACACACACACACACACACACACACACACACACAGAGAGAGAGAGAGCAGATGATGATGTCACCGAGGAAGACTGGTAACACCTGTGACATCGCGAGCCGCATGCCGCGCGTGTTTTCACGCTGACGGCCGATTGGTGGGTTTGGCTCATGGTTAGCCCTGATTGGTTCTGCCCTTGGTCAGCCAGAAGACACATGTGTGTGTGTGTGTGTGGGCGTGTGTTCGGGGGGGGAGGAGGAGGAGGGGGGGAGGGTGTGTTGTGGCGCCCTGCACTGTCTGAGGATGTGACCACATACAATACTGATCATTCACTGAAGCCCCCCTGCACCTGACACACACACACACACACACACACACACACACACACACACACACACACACACAAACAGGGGCACTGATGAATAGAGTGAGGTCATGGTGAATCTCTGTTGGTGTCATTCATACACCAGTGAACTACCACTATCTCCCGTGACTCCTGATCTGAGGTCAGAGATGTTGTTTTACGGCACGATCAAACTGATCTGTCAAGGGCAGGGGTGTAAAAAGTAGAAGTAGAAAGTAGAAAGTACTGACAGTGTTTTTCCTCCACCCATCCCATATACCAGGTGATTCTAATTAGCACAACTCTTCGTCTTGGTAAGGGCCAGGTTGGAGCAAATACGTGGTTAGGATTTCTACTTTCTGAAGCTTTACTTTGTACTTTTTACCACCCCTGGTCAGGGGGTGGTAAAAAACCTCTCCTCATCTTCTGTCACTTGGGAGTTACATTACATTACATTACATTACAGTCATTTAGCAGACGCTTTTATCCAAAGCGACTTACAATAAGTGCATTCAACATGCACTTATAAGTGAATGCACTTATGAATGCACTTATAACTTACAATAAGTGCATTCAACATAAGTAGGTAAGAAAACTAATCATCAGAAATTATAAGTGCATTTCCTTCCTAAACAAGCAACTAAGAGCAGAACTAGTGTTAATGTAAGAGTGCAATAAGTTAGCAACCTACTTATCTTAAACAAATGAGACAAATAAGAGAATCGAATAAACAAGAGCTAAGACAAATAAGTGTATCCAAGAGCCAATAAACAAGAGCTCAGACACATAAATGACGACAGTTTCGAGTTTCGGTTTTAGTATCTAAAAAAGCATCTGTAAACCCTTTGATCAAGACTGAAAAACCGACTTCAGTTTTGAAGTGGCGCGGTGTTTCCTGATCTGTCAATATAATATAGTGTGTGTTTGTGTACTTGAATGCACTTTTGCAAGTGTTCTGTTGTGTGTGTCAGTGTAAATGAACTGCGAATGGAGACGATTTCATGTCCTGCTGGTGTTTATTAGAGAGAGAGAGAGAGAGAGAGAGAGAGAGAGAGAGAGAGAGAGTATGAGAGTTTGCTTGTGTCAGTGTTCATGTTTCTGTCTGCCAGCATGTGTGGGTATCATGTGTGTTCGGGTGGGACGGGGATATCGGTTCTTTATTTTCCATCTCATCCCGTTCTTCCCACGAGAAACCAACCACGGCTGGGCTTTGCGCTGTCCTGAGAGGGGAGGAGGCGAGAGGGCAGCAGGGGAGCAGCCATCATCTGGCCAGCAGATGGGAGCGAGATGGGAGAGGAAATCGTTGTGGTTTTACTCTCTGATGGAGCTGCGGGAGGCAGAACTCATCGCAGTTTTCACCTAAAAAACGCTGAACGTGAACACAACCCACGACCTCGAGGATAAACGCGTACCTCACCGAAGACGCCACGCCTCGCGACCTTTTTGTTTTCGTTGCGGTCAGGGTGACACAAAAGGCAGAAAAACAAGGATTTCGAGAAGTTAGTGGAGCTCACATTCCAGACAGGCGATAATCTCTCTATTATCTGTTAAAACAGCAAATCAGCTGTTTTACATCCTCCTCGTGTCCCACGGAGCCGAGGAACAGCAGTGGATTCCTTAGATGGAAACAAAACACATCACACCCTTTCTCAAATGCCTCTGGACGGACTCCTAAATCAACCTCCTGGTAGCTCATGATAATCCATGGTACACTTTCTCTATAATACTTACTAGTAACCTGCCAGAAGATGGGTTGAACTGTGTCTCACCTAATAACAAAATGATGCTCTGTCTCTTTAAATAGTCCCCCCTTGATGCATTTTTCCTGCATCTATTCTCTATTTTCGCAGCAGGAAAGTCTTTCTTGAACGTTACACGGTGAAAATAAATGAGTATTCTGCAACACAAAGCTCTCAATCACCTAGTCAGACTATTCCCTGGAATTTCCAAGGGCTGAAAAAAGAGCAAAATCAGATTTTTCATATAATTCCTTTTGCAGATGAAAGATCAGCAGTACTTTTTATTTGTCTTTCATTGCCTGGTAGGGTCGTTCTGTTCAGATGAAAACTTTACACGCTGACTCATGTCAAGGTAAAATAAAGCCATTTTTAAATTGTTCGGTCACTTTGTAGGATTGTGATGTGACAGCGCTGAAGCCCAGCCAGGCCCTTACTGGCAGACGCTGAGAAAGAGAGAGGGCGTGATGTGTTTTGTTTCTGGGTGAAGTCATTCATCTGGACTCGGGAACATCTTTGCATTCACTTACGACATTCTGCAGCGATAGTGAAGTGTTACTTAATGCAGTAGACAGTTCTGATACTGGCTTTACATCGCAAAGTGAATGCAAGGCGACGCGACAGGTACAGGAGCTCAGTCTTCTATTAAATCTCTTATAAAGACACATCTTTTTAAATGTGCTTTGACCTGATTTCAACCCTTTTTGATTTCATTGCACCTTCTGTCCTCTCTGTCCATCTTCATTGACTTCTTCTTACTCCTTTATTGTCTGAGCTGCAATTCTGTGCCGAATGTCTTCAGATTTTTAAGTTCTTTGTATTTTATTATCGTTTATTTTATGTTTTGTCTTTATTCCTTTTTTCGGCTGTTTTACTCCTGTGAAGCACTTTGTAACTCTGTTTTTTAAAGTTATTATTATTATTATATATTGATAATAATATGGATAATAACTTTATAAAGGGGACAAAGAAGTAAAGAAGAAGAAGAGTGGAAATAAGAGAAAACTTCATGAGTAAAAGGGAAGTATTCTCTCCCAGCTTCCTTCCAGACTGATCTGCTCTACTCTGAACACACAGATGTTAAAAAAGAAAAAACAAACAAAGCATCTCTCGGTAAACGTATACTGCAGTACATCTGATGGATGAGGGGCTTGAGAAGACCGTAACCTTCAGATGAGACAACACAGTTACACGGGACAATTCACAAGGAATGCTTTGGCATGTTTTGTCACAACACATCTGCTTCCCGAGACGAAGACGTCCTTCTCCCACGACGCACACACAAACTCACATGTGAACCCACGCGACTTGCTATCGTCACTACTATCCAATTTCACACGCACACACACACACACACACACACATCTTGCATAAGCCCAACATGCACATCTGGAGAGTTCTATATGGGAGAGCTGGTGCACTGACTGCGTCTGCTACTGTGTGCAGTCGGTCCATGTAAAAACAGCCGTGCTTCTAAGTATTACGCGTCAGTGGAAGGGGCCTGGAGACTTGCAGAGTGGAAAACATGTCACCTCCGCTGAATACGTAGCCATAAAACTGTCCGACCCAATGCTGCAGCTGAGCTCTAATGTGAAACAGGCAGTGCATCGTCACGAGTGGAAGAGCCGCCCCGCGTCCAACGGGCCCAGAACCAACCACTAAGTGAATTTACGATCCACCCAAACTGTCTGTCAAGTTATCGCGCCGCTACGTTGACGACAACGTTGAGGTTTCAACAGGAATGAGGCCAGAGCGATTACTAGAGTCTACTTGTGAGGCTCATATGATGAACAGGAAGAAGAACGGGATGACATCTCAATGCTACAACTTGGGAGACTTTACGCATTTAACTCGTTGGAGCGCCCACATCCATCATGGCGGACATAAGGTCAATTGGTGTCTTTAACAAGTTACTTTAAAACCACCTATGACCAAACTGCAGCAGCCTACATTTCGTCAATAAAGTTGGTTGTATTAGTGTGAATATAACTGATGAGCTCATTTTGGTTCATATATTACCTGTGACTGCTGACATTTGCTGCCATCTATCCTGTAGATTATTGTTTTAAAGGTCAACTACTACACGACTAGGGTTTTAATTGCATAGCAACAAAAAAGTGCACTATTAAATGATTCTAAAACTAATAAATATAATATATACTTAGGTGCCAGCAATACTTTTCACTTTGAAGTAATTATCTCACTTTCAGTATTTGTGCTATTACTTCACTTTGCAGGGCTGTCATCAGGATAACCTGCAGGCTCCTCCCTCACCTTTCTCTGAACCTACCCTGAATGCTTTCTAAGTACTTTCCCACCAACTTAAGTCTCTGTTGGGATGGAAATATTGCAGCTGTGGGCATTTGTTCAATTTCCTTTTTTTATTTTCTTCAGGAAAAAGAATTTGCTCATACAGTGGGAAATGGAGCAGGACTGAGTGTTGTTAGACCACAGAGTTACATCTGATAAAAGAGCATTTCCATTTATATAACCATTACTGAAAGGTCATGTGGCTAGTATGTGCAGCATGGCTTCCAAAGAAGGTGTGATAACACTGTGGTGCAAATTTGCATTTCTGCAGCGCATGGGACTCTGAAGTTCATCATGGTAAAAGCATCAGTGAACGTTGATGTGGCAGCTTGGTTGACGAATCCAAACTCCTGAATCTTTATACAAAACAATGCTCATTTCCTGGAGAACATTATCAAACTACGGCAGCCATTTATGGCATACAGAAGGACAACACCATGACAGCGTCCCTTCTATCTGTTGTAATTCTACAGTAGCGATGATGCGTAAGAGGCAGACAGTGGTGCTAGGCAGATGCTGGGCCTTCACTCAACGCTGAACGATACAGCCTCTCAGATACAGTCAACAGAGGCATTGTTCTTTCTGCTAGCTGCTGATTTCACGATGTCACGCTAGCTGCTACAGCAATAGCTATCGTAGGAAACACTCTGTCCTACCTATCTAAACCGGTATAGCTGTAGATAGACAGGCAGACAGACAGACAGACAGGTTTTAGTGAGTATCTCTTTCTTACCCAGTACGATCACCACGGTTTTCAGCAGAGACATCATGGTATCTCGGTTGCGCCGTGGCCCGGAGCTGTGTCGCGACATCCTCATGGTCCTCTGGCGCACGTAGACAAAGATGTGGGCATACAGTGTCACCATGACAACAAACGTCACCAGGTTAAACACTGCCCAGAAGACCAGGTAGGAGTTGCTATACAGGGGCGCCATGTTGGAGCACGAATCGACGCTGCAGATGCAGTTCCAGCCCACGCTCGGGATGGCCCCCATGACTATGGACATTGTCCAGATGATGACGATCACCACCACCACGCGGCGGTTGCTCATGCGCGTGTGCAGCTGCATGCGGAACACGGTGATGTGGCGCTCGATGGCGATGGCGAGGAGGTTGGCCACTGATGCCGTCAGGCTGGTGTCTATCAGGCCCTGCCGTAGAAGCCACGTCGAAACGGTCAGGCGCCTCGTGTTCGGTCCCGTGTTGAACATCAAGTAGAAGTAGGCCAGTCCGGCGAAGAAGTCAGCAGCGGCCAGGTTGGCCATCAGGTAATAGATGGGGAAGTGGAATCTCCGGTTGACGTAGATGGCGATCATCACCAGAAGGTTGGCCAGCATGATGAAGATGCACACGGTGATGCCCAGGCCCATCACCAGCTTGCTGACGGTGTTCCACTCAGTAGCGAGGTGTTTGCCACTGCGGTTGTAGAAGAAGTTGATGGTCTCATTGTAGTAGCACTGTTCTTCATCCATGGTGGTAGTGGTGGTTCTGAAAGGAGAGAGGACAAAACATTAAAGTAACTGAAGAGATCTACGGATCTACGGTGAGACTGTTTCGGTTAGAGAAGGCGGTGTTGTAATAGCACCGATGGCAGTGATGTAGTATTGGAGGTCAAAGTCTCTTGGATCAGCATCTTGCCCATTCTAATGTTTGGTCCAACAAAACACTAAACCACTTCACCATGTCTGCAAGTTTTATACAGTATATTGTAGTTGCAGCCACGTGATTGGCTGTTTGGAGGAGCGGGCTGTTTGTTAACGAGCTGCAGGACCTAATAAAGTGACCGGTGAGTGTAGTTTGTCGGTGTTTGCAAGTTCAACTTCACAAAGAACCATACATGGTGTTTTATTGTAATGTACGATAACGGTGGATGAAGGATTCTCAGGGAAGAGATAAAACATTGTATACTGCATTTCAAACAGAAGTAACTGCTCAGTTCCAGTGGACCTTCTGCTCATTGGGGGAGTTTAGACAGGAGAGATAATGGTGTGAAGACGAAAGGAGTCGAGATTAGACAAGATGGGTCAAGATAAGGAACAAGAAAAGAGATTGGACGGGGGGAAGGATACATGAAAACAAGAAACAACCATGAACTGGGATGAGGAGACGAAGACGGATGGTAAACAGTATAACGTGTTTAGAGAGAGAACCGTGGTGAAAGGAGAGATAAAACACCGCCACTACTAAATCTACCCTTTGTTTAAGAAGCAGAGGACAAGCAGTTAGTCACTTTTTTGGTAACTTTCAATTGACCCTTGACCAATGATCATAATCCACATTTAAAACACACTAACTTTCCCTGCTGCAACCCAAGATCAGTAGAACATACGGTCTAAAAACAGGCTGTGATGACGGTGGTTTATTGTAAGTAATCACAGCTTTCAGTGGCTGTGTCATCTTCAGTGTGAGTCTTTAGTTGCTTTTCCAGCACAGGAACCTGGAACCCTTTTGGGTACTTTTTTTGAGCGGGAACCTTCTCATCAGGAACCTTCTTAGTTCCCCAGAAGAGTTCCAGGTTGCTTTCCCACCGCACCAAAGTACCGGGGAGATTCTGCAAATGAGGAGTATGCAACTGTTTGGTTTCATACGTCAGTTAGATACAACTCCCCCAACAACAACAGCAAACATGGAGGAAGTTCAAGCCGCTCTGGTGTTGATTGTTTGTTTACTTTGGTATGAACATGATGTTAGAATCGATTTTGGAGAGTAGAGATTGAAGTAGAGATTGAACAAGCTAGTATTTAAAAATGGCAGTTGGTTTTTGCATAGCTTGTATTGACCAATCAGCGTTGTTCAGTACTTTAGCTCTGCCCACATTGTTCCTGGTCCCCAAAAAAGTACTACCTTGCTAGCAGGAGCTTTTTTTGGGGTAGGGCCAGGAACTATCCAAGAGGAACCTTTTTCAGAGGCTAGTTTCCCCCGTGGGAAAAGTTGAAGTTCCTGGAAATAAGTACCAATAGTACTAAGTTCCTGGCAGTGGAAAAACAGCTTTTGAGAGGTTATCAGGAGAGGCCACAATGACCACAATGACTAATGAGGTACTCTCACTCTATGAGACTGCAGACCCAGGAGATGATGTGTAACAGAAACAGTGCACCTCTGTGTGATGACGGCAGGCAGACTGAGCACAGTCTTCACCATATCTCTCAGTTGTTGAACTAAGAAAGGACAAACTGTCAAGGAGTTATTCAGAAGCTTTTACCAAACCGGGGGAGGACAGAAAGAGAAGGATAGCAGCAGAGAACGTTGAGGGCTGAGGCCGATATTTATCAAACCTCTCAGAGTAGGAGTGCAGGTCAAAAGACTGCATATTACTAGTGTGTGTATGTGAGCTGAAACCACATGAGGAGGCATTTCTGTCCATTTTCACCTGATGGAAACGACTTAACATTTGAGGCACTTTCCTCTGTCTCAATCAACAGCATTCATCTGTATTATCTGAGAAAATGCATACATTCCTCTTTCAACACAAAGGAAAGGCGCTTTAGGAAACACGCAGGCTTAAAGCCCCAGGAAACTTGGCTTGAAATAGTAAAAATGAATATATGATATCAAAGTTTAGTGTCTAATTAAGCATCCACAAAAATCTGAGTGAAAATAAACATTCAGAAATATTAGAAAACCTCATTCAAAAACATAATTTAGCTGTTCAGACCATTTCTCAGGACTGTGTAGGCGTGTCAGATCAGGATTTGATTGACATCCTGACACGATGGATAGCTCCGCCCATGTCAATCTGTCAAGCTGTTGCACCTGTTGGGGGCGGGACAACTGACGTGCATTTTTTAATGATTGGATGAATTCATTATCTGCGTCATAAATCTCAGAAAATACCACGCCCAATTCAACCCCACTGTTCTGAACCCCTCAACTCATCTGAACGAGGTTTTTATAATATTTCTGAACGTTTATTTTCACTCAGATTTTTGCGGATGCTTAATTAGACACTAAACTTTGATATCATATATTCATTTTTACTATTTCAAGCCAAGTTTCCTGGGGCTTTAACACTTTAACACAAAAGAAAAACTCCCCCTTGGACTTCAGCTCAGCCTGGTCGTCATTTGGATCTGAGTCTTCGTTCGTTAAGACAGGAACAAAACTGGTATTGTTCATGTGTCAGATATCAGCAACATTACTCAAGGATGGTGTGTATGTGTGTGTGTGTGTGTGCCTGCACTCATGCCCTTATGTGTGTAGCCATATTTGTGTGTATATGTGTATTTTTTACGTGCATCTTTTTGTGTGTTTGAGTTTATGTGTGTCTGTTTCTCAATCCTTGGCCCACTATGTGTGCAGCTGTGGCCATGTTTGAATGTGCGTGCGTGAGTGTGTGTTTGTGTGTGTGTGTGTGTGTGAATGAGCCCCAGTGTGATATGAAGCTGAAACATGTTTTTTCCATCTGGTCAAGTTTTACGAGTGTTCCTGCTTTAAAAAACGTATCACAGGAAACCGAGAAAACTAAGCACAACAGCAACATGCCGCTTAGAGTCAACTCTCACACACACACACACACACACACACAAAAACAAACAATGCTCACATGCACAAACACACAGAGACACACAAAACACATACAGACGTCTTCTGTTATGAAAGTCCACTGTGTGTGTGTGTGTCTGTCTGTGTGTGTGTAGGTGTGTGTGTGTGTCTGTCTGTGTGTGTGTGTGTCTGTAATAAGCCCCAGTCCCACACTGACGCTGGCCAGCACTCAGTGCTACATCCCAGACCGGAAACAGGACCTCAGGGCTAGAGCAGAGTGTGTTTGTGTGTTTATGTGTGTGTGTGTGTGTGTGTGTGTGTGTGTGTGTGTGTGTGTGTGTGTGTGTGTGTGTGTATGAGAGAAAGAGGGAGAGAGAGAGAGAGAGACCTGGAGCAATTGAGAAAACAAGGGGGGACATGCTATGAAAGAGAGAGTATTAGAGGCTCTGGGTCGAGGCCCAGTGTTTCTAACATGGCCGTTCCGATCCTCTCGTTCTTCTTCTCTGCCTGTTAACGCTGCAGTGACACAGCAGAATACCTCCCCGCCAAACCGGAGTCGCGGGGATAACGGATGTTTTCCACTCGGACCAATTTGTCACGTTAGAAAACCGTCAAAACCTTCATCTCTCAAAAAGTGCGACTCCGGGGGGGGAACCAGAGGGAGCGCCGACAGCTCTGAGACACGTCAGCTGCACTTCGCCAAAAAACATTTGAAACCCAAACGCCTCATCTGCAAAAGGAACACTGCGTTGGCAAGACAGCGCTCCAGAGGCCGTGATGTACAAGGCGGATTAGCTCATGTGGAGGAGTTTTGCCAGCAGTTACAACCCATCGCATTGTTCTTCGTTATGCCTTTGTTCCGCGGCGCGCCTTGTCACCCATATTGAATTTATCCCAGTTGTTCGTCCTCCTCCGAGCCAACGGCAACACTGCCCATCATCCCGCTGACTCGATGTTGGCAGCGTGTCACATCCTTAATGGGTGCTTTTCCCCCCCCCCTTGGCCAAATGGATGTGTATGAGGCATGGCAGCGCTCCAGTGACAGTATGAAGGAAGTTATAATCTATTAAATAAACAACTTTCCTGACTTTGTTTATGTCTACAATTTCCTGCGGCCGTCCGATAACGGTCTCCATCTGCAGCCGTGTTTGCTTGGAGTGGCTGTAAAATGTTATTTCGTTCGCTGTAGCTATTAGGTCTATTAGGTATATTGTGTTATGGCTGATACTGAGATGTACCTACTGAGTTGAGTTCTGAGGAGACACAAACATAAACACGGGCCAATAATGACTCTAATATTGCTGTATCTTTATTTATATGACTGTAGGTTTACATTGGGTTAATGGCCAACGTCCCAACGTCCCAGTCCATCCTGTTTTCTGAAAAGCGATGAGTAAATCAACCCAAGTGTCCCTGCAGACCAGACTAAACATGAGGCATCACTTAACAACACTACTCTATTTTCAGCTTCATTTATTTAAATCATAAACAAGTCATCAGACTTTTTCCACAAATGCCTCCGACACATTTGATGACAAGAGTCTGAGTGTACCGCAGTGCAAAGCCCTGGGTGGAGTTTGGGTTGTAGTGCCTTGCCAGTGGGGACCATTTATGAGTCGGCCACCCTCGAGTCACCAGCGCCCTCCTGTAAGTGGCGGGAATTAAACCAACAACCTTCCAGGTATTGGTCAGCATCTCTACCTCTACTTATCGGCCAACCTGCAAACTCTAACTACTTGATAGATGAGGACTATCGTGAGCTTTGCCTGGTTTCCTAGAACCACTTCATCACGAGGATCAGCACCGACAGCTCAAATGATCCATCACTCCAGCTGGTAACACCGTTCATCATTTTCTACAGTGACCCTGTTGCAAACATCATACAATATATGATGATACTCTTTGCTACAAAGATGGTACGTTTGGCCTAAAAGGAAGGACGGAAGGAAGGAAGGAAGGAAGGAAGGGAGGATGGAAGGAAGGATGGACAGAGGTTTCTGAATGTTTCAACTTAAATTTATGATTTTTTAAGACCTTATATTTCCAGTTAGAATGAAATATAAGAACAATTTCACAGTTTCACATGGTCTGCAAGACTGGGCTGATTTACCAACAGGAAGAACAGCACACCAAGAGACCATAAAACATGTAAGACCTCTCAAACTGATATCAAGATTGAAACTGTTATATTCAAGACCATTTAAGGCCTTGAGTTCGGATAATATAACGTCTGCAGGCACTCTGGAAGGAAGGGCAGACGGACGGGTGGAAAGAAGGACTGAAGAGATTGTGTGTAAATACAGAAGACACTCTGAACAAGAGCATCTTCCTTTCAGGACAATGAGATCACCAGAAATATCAGAAAACACTAAATATCTACTGTCACCACAAGAGACACACAGCTAGCCTTCCTATCGCTGGGCCTCATGATCAGGAGATTACAGCTGCAGTAGAGCTTTTGATTTTGTTTGTAATTGAGCCCTTTGGTCTGTAAAAAAATAGAATGAGAATCTGTTTTAGGCACTAAATTTGAGTGCACAAGGAATTTGACGTAGTTAATCCATGCAGACAGTTACACTTTACAGGGTTGAGACACCAGGTCCAGGACCAAACCCAACAGGACCTCACATATAGACCTGACAAGACCAGTTTACATGTTCCAGTGCAGCAGCATTGTCAGTGGATGCCGAGAGAACGAGCGCTATAATATGTTTCTCTTTTTGTCTTAGTATGAGTCCAATATAATTGACCAAAACTGCACAGAAGTCAGCGCTATCAGCTTGTTAAAGGGGTCATGGGTCAGTGAGGTCAAAGTGGTTACCTGTCATTGGGCCATATAATATCCAGTATTAGTGTTGGGAGGTCTTTAGTGTACTATGGTGCTTCTGAGATGATGCAAAGCTAGCTTGCGCCTTCAATAGAACCTGCACTGTGCGCTAAAGCATCGGCATGGACCGTCAGTATCGGACACACAGAGAAGCTGCAGCTTGATAGGCAGAGATAGCTGTCAATCATTTCCTCTCACTTTCCACTGTGTTGCACATTCCCACAGGAAACAGTTATGTGAGTTATTAGCAGCTTCCAGATCTTCTCTGTCTTCACTTTAACATAATACATACTAGCCTCTCCATCACTGAACGCCTACTGGCTACTGCTGTGTTACTCCTCCTCAAGAGGAACCGCTTGGAAAAATCAAACGTTGTTCTTTTTCCAGCCACCAGCAGCTCAAAGAACGGCCTTTTAACCAAGTCCTGGAAAGACATAAATTGTGTAACAAGGGGTCACTATGATACTAATGGAAGATTCATCTACTCCTTTTCCCCGTTGGTGACATGTTTGTTCTTTCTTGTTTTTTGTAACTGCGCTTTGGTTCTCTAAAGCAGCGGTTCCCAACCTTTTTTGTACTACAGACTGGCGCATATGATTACACATTTTTGGCGGACCGGAGGAGTCAATTATTGAGAATTTTTATTGTATGATTGACAATATCAACATTTAGATTGACTAGCATATATAGCTATATGCGCCAGCAGGTGGCAACAGAAGGCTTATTTTAGAAAAATAATATGATTTGATGAGAAATATGTCGATCGGACATAGAGCGCTTTTACTGTAATCAGAAATCACCGTTTCCCCTTTAACGTTACGCACCCAACACCCAACACCAATTGGGAATGGTAGCAATGTCTTCTCTGGATATTCTTCCTTCGCTTTAATCCAGAAGGATGGCAGTGAGGCTGTTGAACTGAACAGTGTTGTTAGTCCTCCGTCATTTGTAAGCTCAATTAACTGGTCCTCTTGACGTGATGATAGGTTCTCTCTGCCGACATCCAGAAATGGATGGCGGATCCATTCTTTGCTTTTTCTCGGGTCTTTTGAAGATGGGAAATAGCATTCAAATGCATCAGACAGTGATGTCAGGTGGGCCGGCTATGTATTAACTACAGACGCTTTACGTCCCGGCACCGGTCCGCGGCCCGGGGGTTGGGAACCCCCGCTCTAAAGCGCTTTACAGAAGTGGCTTGTCTTGGGACCTCGAGGAGAAGAAAAACACCATTATCTCATGTAATGCATGTGATTCTGAGGTTTACAACCATTGTGTCTAGAGGGAGCCGTTACTTGGCCATTAGATGCAATGAACGGATCAGTTGTGTGACCGCTGCAGCGCTAATGCAGTGCTAATGCAGCGTGGATCCACAACCTCTACGCCGACTACTCCCGTAGATGAAAGACCGTCTACTCTCACTCGTCATCTGCGGTTCACGGTCGTTACATGTCTGCAGGGAGAAGTCGGCAGGGCGCTGGATGCCTGAGGGCAGCGCTCACTACTAGAGAGTAGAGGAAGTGTCAGCGGCCTCTTGCTACACATTCCCGACGCTTTCATCAGACCCTTGGAAGTCTGGAGCCTGCAGAGAGAGATCCTGTCATTGTGTGTGTGTGTGTGTGTGTGTGTGTGTGTGTGCAACTGCCGGTGGGTGTGTCTTGTGAAAAGGGAAAGCTTGGCCGAGGGAAGGAAGGACATAGAGAGAGTGAGTGTATATATATATATGTGTGTGTGTGTGTGTGTGCACCATAAAACAGAAAGTTTGAAAGAGTAGGTTGTTCAAGTGTGTGTGCATGTGTCTTGTAAAAGTGTAAGTGTGTGTGTGTGTGTGTGTGTGTGTGCCCTCACAGCAGGCTGGTGAACCCCTGGTGTTGGGGACAGAGAACAAAACGCTTGCTGTGTCTAAACGTGTTGACACACTCTCTCCATGCTTAGCAATGTGTGATAAAATCTGTGTGTGTGTGTGTGTGTGAACAAGAGAGAGAGAGAATAACGAGTGTGTGTGTGTGTGTGTGTGTGTGTGTGTGTGTGGCTAACAGGACAGGACCACCCTGAACCCATACAAGTGAAGTCTTTACTCAAACACCGGCACCATACATTCACACATACACTTTACACACACACACACACACTTCATCACTCATTTGCAACAACAAGCCAACAACAACACATACAGTGAACAGCCTAGTAGTAGCCTCTGACCTCATCATGGCACCACAGTGGTCACGATAATCTGAACTACACACACACACACACACACACAAATCTGGCTTCATGAAACACAGTAGGAGCCAATAGATTGGATTTGGATTCTTAGTGTAACTACATCAAAACAAGTTTATGTGTCACAACTTCAAGGCCCAAACCCGGTCTGACCCCTAGAACCAAGACAGGGCTCCGACCCGCCAAAATAAAAGTCTGACCCCTAGAACCAAGACAGGGGTCCGACCCGCCAAAATAAAAGCACACCCTGTCAGGTTCGGGTAGGGTTGCAGACCTCTAACACATACTACCATAGTAACATACTACTATACTAACATACTACTAGACCCATTCTACCATAGCAACATACTACTAGAACCATACTACTGTACTAACATACTACTAGACACATACTACTATAATAACATACTACTAGAGATGATGAAACTACATTGGACCAATTATCACATTATTTTTTATTGGCTTTTAGCATGAATATGAGACTTCATGTCATCTTGCCTCTTACTGACGGTGATAAACTGTCTGGATCCATCGTGCTTGTCGAGGAGATCCTGGACCAGAAACTGAATCCCCTTTAAAACAGTAACTAAACCCAAGTCTGCTCCCACTCTCTCAGCCATCCATCATCCCACCCTATGGTCTCTTCATGAAATATAGGGAATGCAGCCCTGAGAGGAACGAGCTTTAAGGGAAATACCACTGAATTTCAGCGCTGACGTGTTATTCCTACACCACGAGGAACGTTTACTCTGCATTAACGAACATTCGTTAGCGTCTCCCGCGGCCAGACAAGATGTTTGACGCCTCCCCCCGCCTGTGATGTTAGCCTGATGTATGGTCCGCAGGGAATCGGCTGAAAAATGTGGATGAAATAGAAACGTGACAGCATCCTGGACGATCGTCTTGGAATAACGCTCCATTTTCCCCCTTTGGAAATGATAAAACACCATGATCTGTGATCTTGGGCGTCACTGTTTGGATAAGAATTATAGAAGTCCAATAAGTCAAGTCTCTCTTTCAGCGTCGGTGAAGGAGCGCCACGCCGATGTACAGCTCCACAGAGAAGATGAGGAAAGAAATGAACGTGACGGTACAGAGGATGATTTTCTGAGGAGAAGAAAACAATTTTTTTTCCAAAGTGGAACTGATCAAAATCATACAAAGCTCTTTTGGATGTAAAGGTTCAGAGAAGTCAGTCATACCAACAGTATTTCCCAGGCTGGTGCACATCTGGGGGGCGTGATGACGACGAGTTGCCGAAGATGTAAAACCATTTTTTGATATAAAAATGAAATGACCGAAGTGCACCGAGTTCAGCTGAGCAGCGTTCTTCCAACCAGACTTTGATGTGAGTGAGTTATGAGGAATATGAGGGAGGTAACATCTGAAACTGATAGAAGCTCACCACCGGACACTTTGATGCTCGTCTGTAAAGTGACTCTGGGCTGGGCTTGATGGTAATCGGTAGCATGCCTGTCTGCGTCTTACCTCATCTCAGTCAGCTAGCAAATACGATCCTGACCGATTTCCTGACACACATAGGGACAGATTGATCAAACCAAACATGTGATCGGGATCGGCCTGTGAGTCGATCCGTGAGGTTTTCACACTACCAGATGATCTGAGGAGCATCGGCCCCGACCGAGCGTCACATCGAGGTTCCCCACCCAGACCCAATGTCCCCGGCCTTATACCTACAGCTGCATGCTAACCACCATGCTGGTCAGACAGGTAGCCATGTGTGGAGCTAGCTAGTGCAGACGTATGATTAATATTGAGTTAAATAAACATCATTTTATTTGCTTCTTGATTCTGAGATGATTTATCAACCATCTTCTACCGTGTGGTATGAAGACTCTGAGCATGATCCACAAAAGGCCCGGTAGTGGAAATGTTATTATCACATATATAGAGGATAGTTTATCATTTAATATCATTTATGGGTATAATAAGATAAGATGACTCTTTATTGTCCCGAGGGGAAATTGCAGCAGGGTGTAGTAGAGTACAGTAACAATATACCAACTACACAATATCAAGAATATAAGAAATATACAGCTTATATAAAACATATACAGGTTAGTGCATAGCAGTCCTTGTGGTTTAGTAGATAGTAGGATGTTGTTTAGCTGGTTTGAGGCAGCTAAGTGCTAATAGTGCTAATAGTTAGCCGTCCAATCTGTCACCATCAATTCAGGTATAAAACCACTTTTCTCTTCATCTTTGTGTTTCTTTCTTTCTTCACATCTTCCCTTTCCTCCTCCTCCTCTTTTCCTCCTCTCCTGTCCAATCCTTATTTTCTCCTTCCCCCCCCCCTCCTCCTCACCTCCTTTCCTCCTCTCTCCTCACCTCCTTCCCTACTCTCCTCTCTCCTTTCTGCCAGCTCTTTTGCACAATGGACGTATTGTTCCCCCACCCCAGAAAGCAGAGAAAGCTATGAAACAGGACTTCTACAACCCCGGAACACACACACACACACACACACACACACACACACACAGGCTTTCATTCTACAACTTTCTCTCTTACAACACACACACACACACACACACACACACACACACACACACACACACACACTCCAACAGTTGCTGTGTACCAGGAGAGCTCAGAGGTACAAGGGCTGGATTGAGAGCTGCTGTTGAGTCATGTGTGACTGCAGCAGTAACAGGCTGATTCACGTCTCCTGGTGGATGATACCCTTGGAACCACTTGAGCGCTTCCATCCCGGGAAATAAAATCCCCCGGCTCACGTTGCAAATGTTCAGTCATACAATTTGTTGGCTGAAATATGAGTAGAATATAATAGAATAATATAATTGGAAATTTATATTCGAAAAGTGTGATAAAATGGTCAAGTGGCTCCTTATTGAGGTGAGAAAATGCCTGAGAATCAGAATTAAATGAAAAAATGAAGGGAAAAAGGAATAAAAAAAGATGTGTAGAGGTGTTTAGAGGAGGCCTATGCTTCAAAAACATTTCAAAATATTATTCCCCTTGAAGTTGTAGCAGTGACAGCCCAGGAGGAAGAGCTCCACCACCATTTATCTACACAAGTTACATCAGAAAACGGAGGGGGAAACTTGCTGCTGGTTAATTACTACTGTGTACAAGCAGGCTGAGTGGGTTTCCCAGTGGCTTCTGGGTAGTCCAAACCCACTGAAAGCCATGTTTCATTTCTAAATAACAGCCAGAGTCATAAATGACATATAGCCGTTTTAATTCGGCGATAATGTCTTCCAGGGATCGGAGCTTGGGAGAGCTGAGTGACGACCAAAGCTCAACTCAGTGAGCGGAGCGACGTATAATATACTCTTTCTTTTTGCAATCAGCTTTTTTCTCTGTGAGATGATCTGTTTCACATGTTTGGGTAAAGCAGGTTTTCAGGCTACATGGCAGGAAAACAAATCTATAACGTGGAAATAAATCCAGGAAAAGCCTCCAGAAATGCAGTTTACAGTAAAGGCTAAGCCGCCTGACACAGAGACACGCCGAGCTCAACCTCACCGGCATGTTCACGTAACACCACAGTATTGTATTGTACTCCGCTGAGCTCCGGTGGTGTTTGTTCTGTGTTTTATTGTCCTTTTATTATGTGTTTTTTTTATTGTCGGCCCTGTCTGTTTGGACATCTTGTTGTTTTGTTTGTTTATTTTTGTTTCTTTCGTTGTTTGTTTTGAGGTGAGATGTTTTTTGCACTTTTTTTGGTCATTTTTGTTTCTTTTTTCTTTAATATTGTGTCAAAAAACACTAAATTAAAACTATCCTAAATTCCTGCTGAGTATAATGTCAAAGTGACCGGTGAGTGAATTGCTTGTCTTGTCATCCGTCAGGAGTCGCGAGGGATACTTTGGTAATGCGTCATTTTTTGAGGCATACGTTTTGTTTTGCAGTGTAAGAGTTTTGTTGTATTGCGTAACATTTTGAGAAAGAACAGGCTGCTGTGGCCCTGGTGAAAGAATCCAGATGTAGAGTAGATGCGGGGTTGTACAGGACCCCCCACCGGTCTAAATCAGTAGAAAACGAGGTGACAGTGGGTTTCTGACTGCTTCCCGTCACCCTGGTTGGTGTAATTTTTTTCCCCAATCCACCCAGAAAATTGAACATTAGCTGAGAGAATGTTTTTGTTTTGTACGAAACGTTTCAGATAGGAAATGAGACAAGTTGACAAGCCGAGCCACTTGCTTCCTTTATACGAGTGAGGGGAAACAAGCATGTCAGGGCGACCCCTCCCTAGCAGCTCTGTCTGCTGACCAAGTGTTTTCATGGAGCGTGCTGGTCACCATTACAGACAGAGAGTGGACATAATTGACCCCAGGGAGCCCTTTCTCACCTAATGTGCTTGTTGGCTTTCATGGTTGGTTGTGTGTTTGGGAGGGGGCACTGTGTGTGTGTGTGTGTGTGTGTGTGTGTGTGTGAGGGAGAGAAAGTGCACTGGTTTCATACTGCAATGTGGAGCTCTCGTGTGTGTGTGTGTGTGTGTGTGTGTGATTGTGTGTGAGTGTTGCAGATGGTTTACAGGAAGTCATTCACATCATCGTTTAACACTGTATACAGACCCACCCACACCAATACGCTGTGCACACTTGATGATGTAACGAGTGAGAAAAACAGGGATCCATTACTCAAAATAATAATAATACAAAATAGAAAGTATCTGCAAATCCATTTGAACTTTACACACTTTAACTGACGGTCCCAGCCAAAGCATGAAACACATGGTGGGACTCAAACTGATGTTGAGCAGTTAAAGGAGGGAACAGATAAATGCGAATTTAATGTATTTTAGAGAGAAGTTTTGTTTGAAGCGGTGGTAAACACTGCAGTAAAACAGATCGTCGTCATATCATATCATCATATTTCACTAAATACCATGTGTACATATCCATTCGGTCATTCGGTGTGCACACAGTATGAACAGTATGTCGTGAAACAGATTGAATCCAGATAAACAGCCTCTACCATGTCAGCTTTCTCTCCAGTTTATTGTTGGGTGTGTTCAGTCATCGCCTGGTGAAATCACACTGTTGGAGACAGATTCCACAGATTACATCAACTCAGATGCACTGTGGGATTACATCAGTGCAGTCTGCAGGGCTTTTTGGGGTTTGACTCTTAACCGTTCTCCAAATTCATTACCAAATGCTGTGGACTGACGGTTGACAGGATTACTAAAGGTGCACTGAATGAAACACGTTGGCCATGTTCTGCATCAAAAATCCTTTTTCATCTACCATCTAAGACATAAAAAGGCAGACAGACTTTCATTTTATGATTATGGTTTTGAAACAATGACACCACCAAAAATGAGCATCAATAGTTTAAAGGGATTTCGTGGAGTTGCAAAATAAGTGAAGCTCTTCTAGTCAAGTCAAGTCGGTAAGTAGAATCGACGTTAACCAATCGAAGGACATATATTAAGGGAGGATTTTGGACCTCGGGGAAGAGAGGAGTGAGTCAGCAGCAGTCTGGGGGAGGTTGGAAAGTCATGTCAAGGAGATCTGGGCTCCACTGTGAGACAAATAACACACAAGAGAGACTCTGGTTAGGAGTGGACGTCCAGAACAACATCAAGACATCTACAACACCTGATGTCATTGTGCATCCTTCAACAACAAGAAGAACACTGAATAAAAAATGGGTTTCGTGCAAGGGAAGCCAGGAAGAAAACCTCTACTGACTGAAGAGGACAACGCTGCCAGAGACGACCTGGAAAATCCTCCAAGATTTCTGGAAGTCTATCTATCTTCCTCTGGACCGGGACGACACAACTTCATTAAGGGGAACCATGAACTCTGAAGGACACCACAGCAACGTCAGGCCATCCGTGGAGAGCGGCTGTTCAACAAGACCACGATCCTAAACAAGCACATCTACCAAAGGCTGCTGGATTTGCCAAGTCAAAGTCCTGACCTAAATCCAGTTGAGATGCTTTGGCAGGACTCGAAGCGCCTGTTCATGCCAGACGCCCTCAAACCTCACCGAGTTGGTCGGGCTCTGTAAGACGGAGTGGGAGAAAATCCCTCCAGGACGATGCCAGAGACGGATCAGCGGAGAAGGTTACTCCAGGTTATCGCTGCGAGAAGTTATCGATTGAAGGGGTTCGCATTTTTGTACACAGGGATCCCTGAGGTTTTGTTAAATAATGAAATCACGTCTGTATTTCTTTGCGCATGTTCTTTATTTCAGACATTTTCATTAAGATTTGAGAATCAGATGAGGATTTCATGAGGTCATTGAAATCGTGACGACCCTCCGTAGGGTTCGCAAACCTTCGAGCGTGACTGTAGCAAAACAAAACAGTCCATCCCTGAGTCAGGAAGTAAAACTGACACTGCTGCTGGGTAACACATCTGGAGAGGAGAAACAGATCGTGTGCTATTGTTGTCAGCGGCTTCATGCAGATAAAATATATTTCTGACTTGTGGCAGAGAACGGAGCCGACTGCCTGAAACAGAGTGTGGGAACTGCTAGTCTGATATAGCCTGTATGGGTGATTGTACAGAAACGGTTCAAATTGCAGAAGTAGACTTGGACCAACACATTTGAAGATTTGAAGATTGTCACACCCTCCGATTTGACCCGTGTCAGTGCTGTAGAGTAACTAGGTCAGTAGATGCTTGTAATCTAGAAGCTGTTTTTGCGGTTTTTGCAGAGATGGAAACCAGTTCCTCTTTCTTGTGGATTCCGGTTCCTTCTTTCAGTCTTGACCTCTCTTCACCCACAAGACACACAAACACACTTATTCCATTTGGTGGGAACACTCATCCAACATGTCTGACAGTGTCTTGAGTGCAGGCATCTCTGCTATGGGTGGTCCCAGTGGGAGACAAGCCCTCACCATCCCAGCAGTATTGGTAACATGCTCTACCCACACACACACACACACACACACACACACACACACACACACACAGGCCCTCCTGCCAAGCAGCCAACAGAAAGAGAGGGAGTATGCTAGAGTGCTGACTGAAGGAATGGAGAGATGAAGGGAGGGGAGAATGGAGGGAGGGAGGGGAGGATGGAGGGAGGGAGGAGGGGAGGATGGCTCAAACCCCCAGTAGAGAAGAAACAGACAGCATACATTCTGGGCATGGAGGGGGAGGAGAGAGGGAAGGGCCTGTCTGTCTCTGTCTGTCTGTCTCTCGCTCTCTCTGTGTCTGTCTGTCTGTCTGTATCTCTCTCTCTGTCTGGTTCTTTCTCTCTCTCCATCTGTCTGTCTCTCTATCTCTCTCTCGCTCGCTCTCTCTGTCTGTCTGTCTCTCTCTCTCTCTCTGTCTGTCTGTATCTCTCTCTCTCTCTGTTTGTCTCTCTCTCTCTCTGTCTGTCTCTCTCTGTTTGTCTCTCTCTCTCTGTGTCTCTCTGTCTCTCTCTGTCTGTCTCTCTCTCTCTCTCTGCCTGTCTGTCTGTCTCTCTCTCTCCATCTGTCTGTCTCTCTCTCTCTCTCTCTCTCTGCCTGTCTGTCTGTCTCTCTCTCTGTCTGTCTGTCTCTCCCCGTCTGGATATGTTGAACACATTGCCGTGAGCTGCAGGGTTCCGGTGGTTTCTCCCGGGGCGTTCAAAGACAACAAGAGGCCTCGCTCTCCTCTCGCCGTTCGACCGGAGGGCAGCTGCTGGCTGCTGGAGACGCTGCCAAACTGAAAACCTAGCTAGTAGTATGTGAACTATTTGGTAGCAACATCACCAAATTGACCGGGAGGAGAACTATTTGGCAGGAACGTGTTCTCCAAACCGCCAGACGACGCACCGCGCTAGCTGCTAATCAGATCCACCGGTTAGTAGAAACCACCAGGCAGTGTAGATATCACCAGACTGAAACCAGCTGGAGTCACACGAACACATCCGCACTGACAACCACTTTTTATTGCATGTCATTGCATATCCAAATCCTCCTTTTTTCCAGCATGTGCTGCACGCCACGATGCTGTGTTTCTGCACCGGTATCCTACAGTATAGTACAGTACAGTAGTATAGTACAGTACAGTAGTATGTGTTCGACACGTCTGAGAAAATAACTGAGAAAACAGAAAAGAACAAACCTTTTTTTTTTGCAGGTTCTGCAAAACTGCAAACAACCAACTGTTCAGGGACGCTTAGTCACATGATTTGTGTTACAATAAGAATATTTCCATCAATTTATAACATTTTACAAAAGGTCGACTATGGACAGATAACCACACTGACAGTCATCAAAAAGTCTTTTAAAAAGGCCACGAGCTTCAACTGCAGCTCGCTGTGAAAACCACAGTGTTTATTTTTGCATTATCAGACCCACAAACTTCTTTTTTTAATTTCTTTTAAATTTCAGCTGACAGTTGAAAGACAGACAGGGAAGAGACGTGTGCAGCTAAATAACAGACGGGTATATTTGTGTACATAGCAACAGCCACAATGAAAAAAAAACCAATGATTTTGGTCTTTGCATCCTATAGTGTTTCATTCTAAAGTAGCCGGCCTTGCAAAAGCCAGAACTCAAAATCAGTGTATGATAGCGAGACTGGACATAGCTACTGTATCACCAAGACCAATGGCAGGCAAGCGTCATAAAACATAGGGAATGGTCGCTATGGCAACTCTTGTGGTGACCGGCTAGAGAACATTTCAGAAAGTACACATGTCTCGTACATAGCTGCATCACCCTGGTAGAGAATGTCCTCTCGAGTACCATTGCTATAGCGCCGGCTTTATGGTGCCTTTTAGCACAATATCCACACAGCACAGAGCATCTAAGTGAAGATGCTAGACTAGGGGTGGGCGCTAATCGTGTTTATAATCGTAATCGTCATTTTAATTATGTAATTGTGGCAAATTTTCAAAATCGTTGATTTTGATTGTTATTTAGGCTACAAGAACGAGGAACGTCTAGAAGCGAAGTCAGACACAGGAACGGCATAGAGCGGTCAATTTCAAAATAAAACAAAACAAATAAAATAATCGTTCATTAATCGTAATCGAGGTAAAAGTATGAAATAATCACGATATTGATTTTTAGTCATATCGCGCACCATTTCAGACTGGAATGTCTCACCCTTCAATGTCTTATTATCTGGCTTCCTCGTCTGAGTTTAACTGTGATATGCTCCAAGCTGTTTTAACAGGTAGAAAACTTATGGAGTTGTTTTTTCCCCTTTTCATTTGGCCTTGAAGAGATTGGATTTCTGCCACACACGTTCACACAATTTGGCTGTTACCTGTACAAATATGGATGCAGTCTGACCTTTGGATGCAAGTATGGATGGAATGCAGGTCCTTGGACGAGGGGGAGGAAAAATCATGCTCTCAATCATCGTGACACAGATGTTTCAAGGACGTTTTCCTCAGGCACCATGTCAAAGTTCATGCAGGGAAACATAAAACAGTCGTCCTCGAGAGAGAGAAAATAACTTTGATGCTGTGGGCATTTTGTTCAGATTTAACAAGGAAGGACGGTGGGGGGGCTCGCCGCCCAGCGAGGCATTCCTTCTCAACAGTTTCCTGAAAAATATTTCGAAATGGGGACGCATGTAATCCTGTCTGCATGCTCTTCTCTCCCCCCCCCCCCCCCCCCCCGGTTCCTCGAAGTACTTCCAGCACAATTCACAATGTATGTAATGAATGTTGGAGGAGTAGGTTTTTTGTCATCTGGCCCAAATATATATCCATCAATCAAAACTCACAGGACCAATAAGCAGCATGCCCTGGTTTCCTGGTTACCTAGGAAACCACTACGGTCCTGAGAAACATCCTGTGCTGGGTTGGGGCTCCTGGGATGGGGTCCCAAAATGATCCTGAAGAATGGTATTCAGAGAGTATTCAGAGTATTCAGAGTACTGCCTATGCTATCTTTCCAAAGTCCACCCAAGTCCCCAGACCTTAAGGTGGACTGAATCGTTCACTGAAGACTAATAGGTTAATACTTTATAGATGATAAATATTGCTAAATATTAGGGGTGGGCGATAATCGTGTTTATAATCGTAATCGCGATTTTAATTATGTAATCGTAGCCAAATTTTCAAAATCGTTGATTTCGATTGTTATTTAGGCGACAAGAACGAGGAACATCTAGAAGCGCCAGTTAGCAAAGCAACCAGTGTGAGTGTGTGTGTGTGTGCGCATCAGACGTAACATCACTTTCCCGTGAATGAATGGGTCAAATACTTTCCCCAATACTGCGTTTATGAACTGTCCCCTTAAAAAATACTACGTGGTATTCAGTCACGTCCCTCCGCCCCGTCCAATAACACAACAAAACAAATGAAATAATCGTTCATTAATCGTAATCGTGGTAAAAGTTTGACATAATCGCGATATTGATTTTTAGTCATACCGCCCACCCCTACTAAATATCGTCTCGGTCAGTTCTAGGTTGTGAGAAAGTGTTACTTGGAGAATGTGGGTTCCTTGAGTAAAACAGCTTGAAAGTCACCGGCCGAATCTAGCTGCAGTACTGCAAATGGCTTTCACACTCCACTATAGCATCAAAGGCCCCCTGAGGTCTGTGGCAATGGGTGGTAGGGAATCATCACACTCTCTCTCACACACACACAAACACAAACACACACAAACACCATTTGAGTCCAAGACTTTCAGCTTGTCTCTTTGAGTATTTAATTGGGGCACATCAAAGGGGCGACTATGGTACCAGGGAGCATTCAGCTATCTTTATAGTAGACCTTTACCATAACGCTGTACAGTACACCTTTTCAGTGAGCTTGACACATGGGCAACTCTGTAGGGCGATGGAGACGGTCAATATCCTCTGAAGTAAGAAAGAAGAACACCAATCTGTCTGAGGAGGCGGTAACCTATACATTTACTTTTAGATGTTGGTGTTTTTAATCCCAGGACAAATATGAATGAAATATCCCTGATAATAAACGAGCAAGTTTTTCCCTGGAAGTCTTAAAAGTCAGCGGGGTGGCCGTCAGGACCGTAGTTGAAAAGGTGCTGTAAAAAATAAACAGCATCAGGCCCTTAACCGCAGCATGGGCTAATTTACAGCACTTTTTTTTTTAACTTTACCTAAACTATGTTCTGAAAAAGGCTTCCAGAGGGCAGTAAAGCACCAAAACTAAAACGCTATCTGGCGCACGTTTGCTGAACTTGACATTTCAGCAAAATATCAACTAAGATCGGATGTGTAAACTCGGCACAACATATAGGCGTGGTGAACGTGGCAGACATTAGGTAGCTAGAAAGAAAAATGGAGCCAGATGCAGGGGCGTGCACGGACTCTCTAAGGGGGCGGGGTGGCGGAAAATAAAAAAGGGCCACCTCCTCCAGACGGACCGATGTAGGGCCCCAAATGGGTTGGAGTGAAACTTGCAAACACCGACCGTCAACACGCCGACACCTGCATATGATGAAAAAGAGGTGAGGAAAAAAAGTACCGCATAGTTCCCCATTTAGGTCCAACTTGAACGGCAACTACTCAGCTTGTTTACACTACGTTAACGACAACCTGCGCTGAGGCGAGGCGGAGAGGATCCATAAATGTCGAGGTCATCCTAGTTAGGCACTAACCAGCCGTGTCAGACAAACAGCTACTCAACCGCCGGTGACAGTAACTCTTCCTGTTCGTGTCAAGGGTTATTGCAAAGCAAACCATTTGATTTGTACAACGGAAAGACATTCAGAGAACCAGGTTGCTGTTGAATTGGATTTGTTTCCCCCCCCGTCAGAGCGAGAGAGGTGTGCCTCAGATGGTGTTTCAAACTTCAAGGTTTTACCCTTGAAAAGTCGATTTTGTAGTGACTAAGAAGTAAAGAATACACTACGGACATGCTAGCTGAGCTGATTCCGACTGCTTCTCAACGCTCCATCAGGCTGATATCAACATAACGTTACACAACTAACATCAACAGAGATTTTGCATTGGAGGCAGAGTGCTGGTGGCCTGTCTGACCGGAAGCGATTGGATTACATCGTCTCAGACACGAACTTCACATCACCGACCACATCTGATCTCTCCAGAATGTTGACACGTAATTACTGCAATCAAAATGGCTCTAGATATCCTCTAGATATCGCTCAGCAGCAGCTTCATTCTCAGAAGTAACTTGTTGCAATCATGACACTGTAGTCAGATAGGGCCTTCTGTAGCTCAGCGATGCATTCAGGGTACGCAGTGGTGCAGATGTTCTAGATCAGCAGGCATGCACGTAGATGTAGGAGTGACACTCATGAGGTTGCTGGTGAGGAAATGTTGCCACTTTTTGGCTTTTTTGCTGTGCAACTTTTGAGAGATTAATAACAAATCAAGGGTCTTCATTTTTCATGGTGTGTTTAGAAATCGGTTAAATGAAAATAACTAGTGAATAACGGGACCCGCCCCCTGCTGCCTTTCAACTTTCCAACGTTTTGCCTCCAGCTGGGCGTCCGTCAGTACATTGATTCTGTCACAGGTATTTATCTCCATCCTCTCTGCAGGCGAGGCTAACATTGCCCATGTGCCTGAAGTCATGCCTCACTCATCATCCATGTCATATCTCACCTGGTTTCGCTCTCAGAGTCACACCACATTCACAATTTTGTCAATGTCACCGTCTTAAGAAAGTTCAGTGAGAAGTGAAGTTAGGTCATGAGATTGTTGCTGAACTTCAGGCAGGGCCTGGGTCCAGGACACAGCGCGGCGTAGTCCTGCCCGGTAGTAGAAAACACCAAGGCGTATACTTTGGGAGGAGGCCAGCACTGCCAGAGATGTTTGGGGACTATCGATATACAGCTGGCCTGGCCATCATGTTCTAGCAATAACACTTTATTGAACTGGAACTGACTACACAGGCGTTTGGATGATAGATAAGGAGTGTTTTTGTCTGTTAGATGGGTCAGATTGTGGATACAGACATAGAGAGAGACAGACAGACAGAGAGAACCCCATGAAGAAGAAATGAGGAAAAAAAAAATCTAAATTCCAAACACATTCCCTGGATGCAGATCAGCGTGGAAAATCAAGACAGATGTCAATTTTCACTCCCAGACCCGAAACACCGCTTGTTTAGTCTCGTCATTTCCTTCCACCAACATCTTTCCAATCCCCGAGTTTGATAAAGATCCCACTTCTGGCGCAACAAGTCCTTCATTCCAGCCGCGTCCCCGTTCTCAGCCTCTACAGGCGCACGACCGAGCGACGCGACGGTGCGCGCAGCAAACTCAGGCATCTGTTAATGCCATCGAAACCTTTATCTGCACTGAAAGCTGTCTTGCCGCGTCTACGTGGCAGGTATACTTTGATTAGGAAAAAATGTCCCCTTTCGAGGACGCGTAAGAAAACGCGCTCAAAAAAACAAACACCAACTCTAAATTCAAAGATGATTTAAAAAAAAAAATTCATTCAGTAAGCAAGATAATATTTAATATACTTACAGTCCTCCTTTCCAGTGAGAGTGGTGGGTCGGGTTAGCTTACTCCCAGACTGGTTGCTGGATGTCCAATTTAAGTTTGATTCGGGGTGCGTAAAATTCCTCCAACGGAGAACTCCCTGGGACTCTGCCTGCGCAACACTGGTGTCAAAGACACACTGGCTTATTATCAGACTCCAAATCCAATACACTGACATGTAACATTTTCATTTTTCGTCCGTAAAGAAAAGCACAGCGGGTCCTCCGGTTTCTTTTTTCCTCCGGTATTTTCTTTCCTCCCCAGATGGAGCAGCCTTGGTGTCTCCGTTCCGACTCCGTGCCTCTCTGCGCTGGCGCGGCGGCTCCGCCAAGCTCTCTTTCTGACCGACCGACTGCCACACACACTCCACAGGAGAGGACCTTTGTCTGCGGATGACGTCACACGCGCGCACGCACGCACACGCGCACGCACACTGCAAGAAAATAAGAGCATTTTAACAAGCCATTTGCCCTAGTGTTGAGATTTTGCATCAACTGGGTGACATCTTTTCACTTGTTTCCAAAGCAAATCAACTTATTTCGAGGATTCTCTTCAAATCAAGTGACAGTTTCTCGAAACTGGTGGAGTGATCTGCTTTTTTTCAAGATATTGTCATTTGATTCTGAAAACATGTGAAACTGCATTGGAACCACGTGGGATTATCTCAACCCAGTGGCAGATTTTTCACTTTGTTCATGGAAAATAATATTTTTGGACTCAATACTGAACTAAAAGATTTGCTAACATTGACATTTCTTGTAGTGCACGAGAGAGTTGCTCGTTGTTCCCCTCGGCGCTTAATTGGAAACACATTTTTTTCAGTAACTTGTTAAGACAAGGAGAGAGACAGGAAGAGAGAGATGGGTGGAGGGAAGGAAACAGGCTGAAAGAGAGTGAGCGAGAGTAAGATAGACGACTGAAAGACATATTGTATTCCTAACCAATTAACCTTCCACATAATATATTGGAAATATGTCCTCCTGTCTGCCAGCGCTTCAGCCCAAATGAAATGAAAACCTCACATGAAGTCCTCTCAGGTTATGGGAAAGTATTCGGTAGGGACAGTTCTGTCTCTCAGCGTTGCACCATCTGTGAGCACTTAGTGAGGTGTTTGTAGTAAACCAGCCACCGTGGCCTAGGAAGAGTGTTACAGCTATGATATATGTGCACAATTTTAAAGCAATGTAGATGAATTAGGACCACTAATATTCTTTCATGATATACTTGTCACATAATTACGTTTGTCATCTCCATTGATTTGTATCTCATTTGCCAATACAAATAACAAATAACAGCCCCGAAAAAGAAATAAAATATAGCCAAGGACCGTCACAAAAAAGGAGTAGTCTTCATTCGGATACATTAGCCTTCAATTTCCAAAAAGGTTAAAAAAAAAAAAAAAAAAAAAAGCACCCTTTCTATGACACATTGAAGCCAGGCAGTGGTCCTCCTCTGGGCCAATTAGAGTATGATCTCAGCATTTTTGTACCCAATCACCTGCCATCCACATTGATTTTGCCATTTACCAATTGCAATCAAACCTGCCCTTCTTCTTTTGCCTCTCAGAGCGGAGAGCATATGGATTTCACATAATGCAGAAAAAGCAAAAAAACACAAAATTCACTTCATTGGCAAATTTTAAAAGAGAAAGTCATCTATAGCCGCTTGTATTGTCTGGCGCACTCAAGGATGGGAAAGGAATGTGACGAATCGCATTTGCTTTGATTGAGTTGTCAGAACGCTCGCGGACCAGCTATGCTACGTTTGTGCTCCTGTTGAGAGAGAAGCTCCTCTGCTTCATGCAAGTGTAACAGACCGAATTTAAACCGTGGTCTCCCACACTGGACAGCACATGTCTACCACTTGGCTGTTTGTGGGAGATACTCAGGCTTAATGGCTCAAGATATATATTTGTCCACGCATGCAGAGCTCTCAAAATAGCATGAAGGCAACCCATACAGCTGCAAGAAAACGTTTGTGAAGCCTTTTGATTTACCCGCAGTCCTGCATAAATGGCTCCTAAAATATGATCTGATCTTCATCCAAGTCATAACAGTAGATAAACACAACCTGATTGAACAATGTACTTTTACATGTTTATATTGAACACATTGTTCAAACATTAACAGTCTAAGCTGTATAAGCTATGTGAACCTCTAGGATGATGACTTCTATGAAAGGGGGTGACTGAAGTCAGGTGGAGGTCAGATAAAAACCCCACAAAGTTTGTAGACCAACAGAGTCTGCTCTCCAAGAAAAAAAGAGATCTGTTGAAGTGGAATCTGCCCCGGGTCAAAGGACATTGCTGAGGACCTCCAGAGAAGAGTTGTTGAGGCTGGAAAAGCCTACAAAAGCATCTCCAAAACCTTGGGCCTTCATCAGTCTACAGTCAGACTGAAAATTCAGTTCATTGCTACTCTCCCGAGGAGTGGACGTCCAGCAAAGATCACAGCAAGAGCACATTGCATAATGGTGAGGGAGGTAACGGCTAAGGGTCTGCAGGCATCTCCTTAACATTCTAACATCTGTTCTCCACGAGTCCACAACAAGAAAAAAACAAAACAAGAGTGGTGTTCATGGGAGGATACCCAGGAGGAAACCACTGCTCTCCACAAAGAACATTCTCAAGTTTGCTAAAGACCACCAGGATGTTGCACAAAGTTACTAGAACAATGTTCTGTGGACAGATGAGACAAAAATGTAACTCAATGGCAAAAGGGCACAATGGTTGGAGGAGAAAAAAATACTACATACCAACAAGAAAACCTCATCCCAACCGTGAAGCGAGGGAGCGTCGTGGTTTGGAGCTGCTCTGCTGCCTCGGGGCCTGGACGGCTTCAATCATTGAGTGAACAATGAAATCCAAATTGTATCAGGAAGTTCTCCAGGAGAATATCAGGGTTGGGTCAGGCGGCAGGACAATGACTCCAAACACCAAAGCGAATCTAGCTACAACTAGGACAGGCTTCAACAGAGTCCTGACCCTAACCCTACAGCGTGACCTGTTGCAAGCCTGTTTTCTGGGTTAGCCCTGTCCGTAGGATTGCATAGGGTTCCTCTCTTGCTGTATGTGCTGTGCAGGTCTTCTTGGGAATGTGAAGTTCAGCATTGGAGGCAGCATTGTCCTGTAGCTAAACATTAACTTCTAGTGGCCCTGTCGTACTAACACCATCAGGGTTGGAGTCTTAGGGGTTTGATTACCGTCCGTGCTAGAAACCTATGCTTTCGTGGTCACTGTATGGTGCTTTGGGGCTACTACAGATTCTTATAGACAAGTGTGTGTGTGTGTGTGTATATAGTTCTATTGAAATCACAGGAGGCTTAAATGTGCTGATATCACCTCAAAAAACAACAATTTCATGAACTTTAGATCCATAGCGCCCATCCTAGCAAGCATTTAGTTCAGTTTAATTGGGAAAGCAAAATGGTTCAAGTGAACACAATCCACAGAGAGTGGTTGTTATGTGTTACACCCGCAGGCTTCTGTACCATCTGGGAACATTTAGTGAGGTGTTTGTAGTAAACAAAACCACCATAGCTGCAGAAATGGAGGGGAAGGGCATAGAACAGGAAACCTACGTCTCAATAAGTCCTCCCCTTCAAACCACCGGAGGTCAAAACATTCTCATGTCACCTGTAATATCACCTCAATCACAACTCCTTCATGTACTGATGGATTAAATTGTAATCATCAATCCTCTCATATCCTGTGCTTTCACTTTGTCAATCACAATGTCAATCTGCTGCCATTTCAGGACCAACGTTTTCCATTCTGTTAACTTAATCAATTAAATTGGGGACACCAAATGGTGCAGGTGAAAGCAACTCATAGAGAAGTACCATCAGCCAAAAGGGGAAGTTTCACCTGACCGTTGGCTAACAGGCCATCTGGCATAGTGTTAGATGCTCAGAGTGAGAAACTACAGTTTCTACTTCAGAGCTAACAACACTATTAAGGAACGAAGAAGTCTGGTGTAAAAATAAATAAACCTTCTGTGGCTCCATCTGCCTCCTAACCCTTCATACCTGGTTGCAGTTCATATTAGATCTCTGGTTTCTGGCTTTGATAGAAGGTAGGTATAGGTATTTCTTAGTCACAGCAGCCAAGTAACATAGAACAACAACAACATAGAACAACACAACTAAGATAAGTAATAAAAGTTAAAGAATAAAAAAAGAGATATCCTCTACAAAAAAAATATACAAATCCTTAGTGCAAAAGAAAAAATAATCGTAGTCATACTAATGTGCAAAAAAGGTTCAAAGTGCAAAAAGTGAAATTGTGCAACAGGTGAAAATGTGCAAAAAGTGAAAATGTGCAAAAGGTGAAAATGTGCAAAAAGTGAAATGTGCAGTAGTAGTTCTTGGGGTGGAGGTGAGTGTGGTGGGGGGAGTGATGGTTAGTCCATGGTGAGTTGTATAGTCTGATGATGGTAGAAGGCTGTTAATGTTCAGAAATGTCTTACAACCTAGGAATGACATATCGTTAAACTGAGTGGTATCCCCCTTTAAAGACCCTGAACCACCTTGTGAGAGGGTCCTGAATAATACACTACAGTATATCCTGTCATAAGTCTTATTCCGGATCAGCTATTCATATGAATCTTCAAATCCCGCTCAGAGATATCTCGCCTGCATACAGAATATTTTGAACATGGGAATGGAAACTGAGCGCGTGCAGCTTGTCAGGAAATGTTTTAGACCCTGAATACCTGGCTGAGCATCCTGCTTACATCCCAGCTGTGTTATTTGGGTTTCTGCGATATTGTGAAAGGAAAACGGTGACGTGCCAACTTAATAATAGAATACTTTCTTATCCCAAAACATAACAGGATGTTGGTTTGTATAGACACATACTCAATAATATGCAATTTGATGTGTAAGGCAGCAGAAGCTAAAACACTGAACTTACCTAATGCAAACTGCAAGATAATTTGGGTTTGGTTGTGTTGATAAGGGAGGCTTGACCTTTTGAATGCGAGTGTATTTTAGTTTGAATTGCACTTTGTTTGAACTGATTGTGCCAGTGGATAAAATGATAGATTTTTGGGTATTATTTACTTTTTTTCAACATATCAGATCAAGAGCAATTTACCAGCCCACAGAGGGCGGGAGGTCAGGGTGCAGAGGGCGAGGGCAGCATCAGAAAATGGCTTTGAAAGGTTCAGTCCTTACTGGTGGTGAGAAAGAGAGAAGGTTAAATGAGGGTGACACATGGTAGAAGAGAGAAGAGAGGGAGGTACAGGGATTTGAGGAATCAGTGGTGGAGCCAGAAAATAGAGGAGATGAGGTTAGATCGGGTGAAGTAGAGCAAATGGAAGAAAAAGGCAGATGGGGAAGAGAGAAAGGGCTTCACTATCAGCCATATGTTACACAAGCGGGAAAAAAACATTATATACAATTCGTTTGAACTAGGCATGAAAATAACACTGACCCTTGACTATTGTCTTAAAATGCACCGTTTGAAGAGTGCAAAACTCTGAGATGCTCTTTAAGACAAAACACAAGAAAATAAAAGCCCTTTAAGCCATGTGAAATATCTCCACCATCACCTTCTCTGGCGTATAGTGTACACAAACTCCAACAGTTCATCATGAGGGCGAAGCTAATGATGTCATGTGCAGCGCTAAATCGTGGTTTATTGGATAAAGTTTACAAATGTTAAAGGTTCTAGTTTTTTTCGAGGCTTTGAATGAAGAACTTCAAAATACATCGGAATTCGTCACTCGGCTCGACGGTCCCAACTAACCACAGCCTTCTTCTTCTTCTTCCCTCTGTTTGTTCTGTCTTCTCCCCATTTGTCTCCTCTGTTTTCGTCTCCCTTCTCTCCTCCCCCACCCCATCACCTCCTCTCTCTCTCTCTCTCTATTATTTTCATCTCATGACTCAGGGGATTTTATTGTCATGATGACTATCTGAAGGTCTAAATTACACATGCGGACAGGCAGAAACCATCTCCATTCTCTCTCTCTCTCTCTTTTCCCTCTCTTTCTCCATCTCATGTTGTATGTGGTATGACAGATTCCACGGTGGCTTCCTTGGTGGAGATACGTGGTAATGGCGTCTCTCTGCTGATGACTTAGTGTTCCTCTTTGTAATGGACTCTCATATACCGGTTTACAGCCTCCCCAGCAATTACCGGGTCTTAAAACACACAGCGATCACGTCATTGCCAGGCTGTCATTGTGAGAGGAAAAAAAGGAAAAAGTTGAAGTGCCATGTCTGGCTGAGCTGGTTGTAGGACCGCAGCATCCTCTGGGTTCACCATCGGCTCAACGCTGAGGCGGGGTCGAGGTCTCTGATTGGTTTTCGTCCCACGGATCCATTAAGGATTGACGCACAACGAACACAGTACAGTTCTATATAATTCAGTAATTAAGAGATAAATGGTCAGAAAAAAATGGGGCAGAAAGACATCTGTTAAAATACAACTACATTAAATAAAGGATATATAGTTTTGTTGTTTGAGCCTGAACAAAGTCTGACATTTTGTAAATAACAGTGGAGGATTTTTTTTTCTTTATTTAACAACAACAATATTAATAACAATAATAACAATAATCATAACATTATTGATAGTAACGACAGCAACAATAATAACAACAATATTACTGATAGTAACCATAATGACAGTAGTAATAAAACCATAATAACCATATATTTGATCAGAAATTAAGAACATATTTAAGTTAATAATAAAGCATAATAATAATAGAGGAAGAAAATGCTGTAAGAGAGGGATAGATTAGAGGGGTCTGAATGTGTGTGTGTTTGCTGTGTGTGTGTGTATGATGCTTGTCTATGTGTAAACTGTGTAGGGATCACAGTGTGAGTGTGTGTGAATGACAGTATGTGTGTTGTGGGTGGTGGACCGGCAGAAAAAGTACTGATGAATGGATTCCAGGTTATGGGGATTTTTTTCAACCTAATCCTGAAACCAATTGTGAGTATAGAAGAATTCAGCCCGTCGTATCCAGACGCATCAGGTCTGCCTGCCCCAGGGGAGCTTCACCCTGAGATCGGATACCTCTTGGAGTCGGCGCCAAACGTCTTCTTCTGCACATTGTTCATGTTCTTGTTGCAATAAAGTCTTTTAATCTAATCCCAGTTTCTCATGACTGAACTCCCGCCGCGGTGGAGGAACGTCGTCTTCACTTTGTGTCCACAGACAAATTCACAACATGTTGCGTAATGATGTTGTCTATTATGTCGAATGGCAATAAAGTATTTGTTGCAGTTGATTTTCAGATTTATATAGATGACAGACACACACACACACACACACACACACACACACACACACACACACTCACAGCATCTGGTGGTTTGAGCATCATTCATGGGTTTGAGCTGCATCCTGTCATTGCAGATCTGTTCATATAATGGTCCTTTTGTTTAGACTGCTGAAGGATCTGTGAGGGGCAAGATCAGCTCTTAAGCACTGTGAACACAAACAAACACACACGCACACACACACACACACACACACACACACACACACACACACACACAATCAAGTAATCAGGCAAGCAAGCGTGCCCGAACACACACACACACACACACACACACACACAGGCCTGCTATATGTGACAGCTGTTTATTATTGAATCAGTGAGGTCAGTGAGGGCTGGTGTTTGTAGTGGCTCAGGCTCTCACTGCTGCATGGGGGTCAAGGGACTAGAGTGTGTGTGTGTGTGTGTGTGTGTGTGTGACTGTGTGTGTGTGTGTGTGACAGAGAGAGAGAGAGAGAGAGAGAGAGAGAGAGAGAGAGGAAAAAAAGACTAAAGAGAGAGAGAGAGAAAGAGACTAAATAGAGAGAGAGAGAGAGCATGCATGACTGTTTGAATGTCTGTTTGTGTATATGCACTACACTGTATGTGTGGACATTGCTGTGTGTGTGTGTGTGTGTGTGTGTGTGTGTGCTGAGTTTTTGGACATTAGAGATTCTTTCAATTTAGTGCATACAGACATAAATTAATTTGTATGTACAATGAAAAGTAATAATACACACCAATACTGTGTTGCTGTGAGAAAACAGCGAACCACAAGACCGCTCTATCACTTCACTTCTGGACCGTCTTGTGTTCTTTCTGCCAGAAACAAGATACGACCAGGAGAAAAAAAAGTAGATCTGAGAGGATCTTCCTTCTCTTTTATCTCTCTTCCTTTTCATCTGGTGTTTTCAGGCCTGGATGCAGAGGAAGGGTACTGCAGAAACAGAAAGAAATGAGATTGTGTTCTTTTTGCCAAAGTTGAGAGGCAGGAAACAAGATATGACCAGGAGAAGACAAGTCTGAGTCTCTTCTTCACACTTGCACAGAGGTTATAGACAGTTGAACACACAACTTTCATAGCTGATTCTTCAGAAGAGGATATTGAGCAATCATGCAGGCGGGGGGGTTTTATCTGAGAATCCCTTCACCTGTCTGGGTCTGCTCACCACGGCGTCCTGTGATGGCAGACATCACAGTAATCTGCACCGCAACATCAAAATATTAATCGAATGCTACATTGGAGAGTCAAAAGTTCAGAGGGGGTGGTTATAGATGTTTAATATCCAACATCTAGAAACAGAAATAAATCGCAAAAAAATCTGTAGCAAAATATCACTTTGTGGAGATGTTAATGAGCAGTTGCATTTCACAACGGGGTGAAATGTTGTGTGTGTGTCAGCAAGCATCTGACCTGCTGAAGTGTCCTTGAGCAAGAGACTGAATCCCTCCCATCCCACAGCTGACCCTGACCTCTGACCTCTGGAGGAGCCAGAGTTCAGCATGGTTCTACATACGTCGAAGGACCTGAGTCCTCCAGGTGGACTCCTGGGTACCTGTAGGGCTGCACCAAGTCTGCGTCCTAACATCGGGTGGTAAATGGGGGTGATTGGTGCCTTAGTCCTCCTGAAATCCACCATCATCTCCTTGGTTTTACCCACGTTGAGCTGCAGATGAGTCTGGTTGCACCACTCAACAAAGTCACCAACCAGTCCTCTGTACTGCTCAACTAATGTTTAGAGCCAAACATAAAACACTACCTGACTGTATCCGACGGCTGTTCACCCCGAGGGAGAGCAGCTATGAATTTAGGGGAATTTGAAAAGTTTTGAAAAAAAAAGAGGGTAAGGACAAATGTGAGATATAAATGTGTGTCAGTTATAGGGGTTACATTGTGGAACAGCTGGGAAAATGAATGAAAAATGAATGAAAAAACTGTTTAACATATATATATATATTTAAGCAATATCACACGAGAGGCAGTGCTGTTATACTGAATTTTACTGAATGCTCAGGAGTTTTTCAAGAGATGCTACCAGGGGATTTCCTCGCTCCTCCAACGTCTCTCTCGCTAACGTGGCCTCCGGCGGGAGGTTGGGCTGTTGCAGTAGGCCTAGCCCCGTGAGCCGCGCGGGGCCACCACAGTAGGTGCGTTTGTATTATTGCATACCCTCTAATTGGAAGCAGCTATGCTAGGATGCTAACGTAGCCCCCGCCGGAGCGCTGCAGCATGGAAAAGCCATTACAGCCGACAGAAAGGGCTTTTATTTAGAGGAGTAAAGCTCAGGTTCACATCAGGAACCAATTACCTTCAACTGCTTTTCCTCTCTTGCAGAACCCCCACCTCCTTCTCCCTCCCCCCCACCTCTATCTACCTCTTTCCCCCTCCCCCACCTCTCACTTTCTTCCCCTCCTCCTTTCTCCCTCCATCCCCTCGCTGGCAGCTACCCACCTCTCTCCATGGCCTCCTCTGCTATCCCTCCCTTTCCTTCCTCTCTCCTTCTCCCCCCTCTCTTTCTCCCTCTCCCTGGCTGGCACTTACCCACCTCTCTCTCTCTCTCTCTCTCTCTCTCTCTCTCTCTCTCTCTCTCTCTCTCTCTCTCTCTCTCTCTCTCTCTCTCTCTCTAGCGTCCAACCCTCCTTTTCCTTCCTGGCTCCGTCTATATTCTGCTTTCTTTTTCTCTTGCTCTCCTCCACCCTTTCCTTCCATCTTACCTTACTTTTATCCATTTTTCTCATGTCCACACCTTATTTATTTCTCCCTACCTCATTCCTCTCACAGCCTTTCTTCACTCCCTCCCTTTTTTTTCTGCTCCCCACTCTTATGTCTCCATCTTTCCCACCCCCCTCTTATTTCCATCCCTCCCTCCCTGCCCCCTAACTCTCTCTCTCTCTTTGCCTCTCACCTATAGAGCTCCTCCTCTCCATGCTTAAAGCTGCACTAGGTAAGTTTTAATGTACTAATTCACCAGCCTCAATCAAAAAGTGGGGCTGCAATAGAGAAGCGTCTCATCCCCGCTAACCGAGACGCTGTATATCCACTATTTGTGTCAGGTATGGATTCTCCTCCACCCACAGGAAGTGAAATCCAAACTGTCTCCTGAACAGCAGCGAGGCTCTGGACTCACCAACGTTAGATCTTCTCCTCTCTCGTCTCTTTGGTCTGAAGCATCACAGACCGGGTTGGTTGGTGAACGTGAGCGTGCCGTGTGCAGTTCACTGACATCACCTCGCTGGATTTCTGGGTATTAAAGTGCACAAACAGTTACCTCGCGCTGTCATGTGGAGCCGCCCGACATATGAAGTTGCCTTGCGCAGCTTTAAGCAACTTAAACATTATTTTCCCATTTCAAAAATACAAAGCACTGATGTTCAAATGACGACCGTGACTTTATCTTTCTGTGAACCAGAAGGTATACGCACAAAGTAAACCATACCACCTGTATATAACGTCATCATTAGCCCCTTAAAGTTTCCAGTCAATCTCAGAGAATGTGTCTGTTAGGCAGCTTTAACTTGATGTCTGACAGGCATCATACAGTAAACATGCTAGGCACTGAAAGGCTGCACCATATCAGCTCAGTCATGATGATAATATCATTGCTATAAATGTAAGAATATTCTTGTGATACTACAGGGAAGTTTCAACAGACGTTAATGTAGCGTATAGCGTTGAAACATATAATCACAAGCATCCCAGCTGTGTTGGGCATAGAAATATTAGCCTGCTGTTTGCTGAGGTCTTCAGAATTACAACCTATAATTGGAGACTGTGAACGCCACAATTTAATTTGAAAACCGTGAAGGGATTCAACTCTGAGCGACTGGTAGGCATGGAGGCGGGCGTGCGCGGGGTCCGGCTTCTCGTTTCACCTGCCTGTGAAAGGAAATTAGTCGACTATTTCATAAAAACTAAGTTTGCAGTCTGATAATCACAGGTTTGGTGATTGAAACATATTGAATCTCTATCCGCAGGCATGCATGTGGTCAATGCTGCAGTAACAGAGAATACGCATACGCATATGCACATTCTCTCTCTCTCACACACACACACACACACACACACACACACACACACACACACACACACACTGAGCAGTGCCATGTCTGTGGTTAGAAGCCTAGCGGTACCATGTAAACACACCACTCAGTGGCATGGTTGTGGTAACCCTCACACTCTTAACAACCTCTCTCTCTCTCCCTCGCTCTCTCTTTCTCCCTCTATCTCATATGGTCCTCTTCAGTTCACCAGACCTCTCCGCCCTGTTTGTATATATTGTGCACTGTATATAAACTGGCAGCTTCTCTTTGGGTTCTACGGTGTTTTTGAGATGGTACAAACCTAGCTCATCCCGCTATATAAATAAGAAATGCTGGAGCGTACATTGTAGAGAAACATGTGTACAGTTACACTTTCCACCTCTCTTGTCTGATCACACCGAGATGCATTAAAGGGATACTTATTAATGTGGGTAAATTTCCATTTTTGTACAATGTGTCACAATGTGAGAAATGAAAACTCACCCCCATGTCAGTCGAAACTCCATTGAAGTCTGCAGGAAGTAAACCTGACCAACGCTGACTTTGACATCTATACATCTATATGACCCTATTGACCCTGATAGTAGTTCCTTGTATGAGCCAGGTAAACGGTTTTCTTTGCCTTGACACTTTAAAATGTGCTTGAGTGTCAGATGTGTATTTCCCCACCGGCAGTTTAGTGGGTGAAAGTTGGGTGTGAAGTGATGATGATGGAGTGGAAATGCAATGGGTGATTCTGAAGACGTTCTCCAACCAGTTCTGGGCTCATGCCACATCACCACATCAATCTGCTGTGAAGTGGTGGGTGGGTCCAAACCATTTTCATGCAGCCTTTAGCTAGCGGGGGTTGATCAAATGGACATGCTTTGTTTTGCTAAAGCTGGGCACAGGATTTAAAGGTTTAAATGTGTATAGTCCCTTGAGTGTCTTTGTGAACAGGTTCTCAAAGATTGGTCAAGTTCAAGTTGGACTGAACTGTCACTTTCTCATATTTTGATTTCGTCGCAGTCATCCTGTGAAGAAGAGGCTCAGAGGATCAAGGCAGTCGTTTACCAGTCCTGTGATGGACCTCTTCAAGATGTACCAGTCATGTGATGGACCTCTTCAAGATGTGCCAGTCCTGTGGATCACCGGTAAACAGCACAGATGTTTCATTTTTTTGGTGCATGAATTGAATTTAAGTTGAAACTGTCTTGCAGGGCACCCTGGGACATGGAAATTGTCTCCTGATGTTCAAAGCCAAAACCATCCGAACAGGAAGCAGTAGCCAGTTGCAATTTCCGAAGCAAAGTGAGCAGTAGTCTGGTCTGCACATAAATGACTTCATTCAAAAGGCTGGGCTACACATTCCTCCATGAACCATGATCCATTTTATTTTTACTCTTTTGAACAAAATGCACCACATATTACAGTAAACGTGACCCCTTTGTGTTCTGGACCTGATCTTTAATATTTGATCCTTCGTTGGCCCTTGACACATTTTTACTATGGTTTGCTTTTCTGTGCCCAAGTAATAACATTCAGTTACCTGGATCTGGTGAGGTACCTGGATCTGGTCAGGTACCCTGAGTCTGGTCAGGTACCTGGATCTGGTCAGGTACCTGGGTCTGGTCAGTTACCTGGATCTGGTCAGGTACCTGGATCTAGTGAGGTACCTGGATCTGTTCAGTTACCTGGACCTGGTCAGGTACCTGGGTCTGGTCAGTTACCTGGATCTGGTCAGGTACCTGGATCTGGTCAGGTACCTGGATCTGGTCAGGTACCCTGGGTCTGGTCAGGTACTTGGATCTGTTCAGTTACCTGGATCTGCTCAGTTACCTGGACCTGGTCAGGTACCTGGATCTGTTCAGTTACCTGGGTCTGGTCAGGTATCTGGATCTGGTCAGGTACCTGGATCTGGTCAGGTACCTGGATCTGGTCAGGTACCTGGATCTGGTCAGTTACCTGGATCTGGTCAGTTATCTGGGTCTCACACTGACAATGTGTGCAGCACAATTCAACCTCTGCCTGCTCTGTCATTTGAGGGAGACTTCTATTGAAGCTTCATTATTATCTATCATACATGGAGCTATCAAGCTAAACTTGACCATGATCCAATTTCTGCCTGCTGTCTGCATAAAGCATGGTGTACTGTAAACCTAAACTAAAACAGCAGGGTGTAATTTTAACTCTAACCCTATAAGTAAGGGAGGGAGAGTAAACACGTATCCAACGAAATGTACAATACATTCAAGGCCCAGGTCGCTGTACAATGAGAAAACTGTGACACACAAACCAGCAACATTCGCTTGTATTTCCAAATTTGCTGTCAGTACAGACTCACCACAACACAACACGACTTCATCTCCCAGTCAGCTTCTGTCTCTGAATGTGTCTTGGTGATGAAGCGTCTTTCACCAGAACAAGGAGGCCTACAGTGGTTTTTGCTGTCAGGAGAAGCTGGTCAGGCGATATCCCTGCTTAGGTGTCCATGATTCCACAGGTTGTGCTTTTCCCATCACCGAAGCTTCAGTGTGTCATCTGTACAGTCCATTAGGAGCAGGATATTTTGCTGATCCTGATGAGTAAAGCATACCGTCTAGAGGGAACGAGACAGGACAGCAGGTGGTTATTTATCGGAAAGCTGCCGGGGCGGATAGGTGAGGGGGAGGGCAAACCAAGAAAGCATCATTTATCAGATTTTTGCTTTACCGCACGAGGGAAGCTGGAAATTGTAACGATCATTTGTGTTTCTCGTGACTTTGATGCTGTTGGTGCAGTTTGGACACAGTAATAATCCCTCCGAAGCACACCAACGTTGACTTCCTCGCTACCATGCACCGAGGCAGGCTTAGCCGTAAACCATAGAACACGATCGCTAAGCTGTAGCCACTGTGGACTGCCCGAGCACAGGGGAGGGATCGCAAACTGGCGTGCAGCTAAAGTGAAGTAACCAAAAACCAGGTAGCAATTCAACATGGAGGACACGTAGCCAAAAACGACCACAACACTCAGACATGTTGATTGCATGTAACATTAGATCACACAACAGGAAGTGGGGTCGGCGAAACAATCAACACCCCCCATAGCTTGCTAGCTAGCTGATGTTAGCAGCTACGTTAGCCACTTTTAGCAACAACATAAATATTACATTGCTGATCCTGCTGGCTTTGGTTATTTTTTCCAGTTCATCTTTAGGGATCCTGAATAAAGCCCCCCCCCCCCGCACCTCCTCCTCCTCGACTTTCCAAATGTAGGCCAAAGCTCAGCCACACACACCTGGATTCCCTCTGGGCTGGCAGCATCCAACAAAAAACGTCCACAAGGAAACTCATTGTAGGGTAGCGACTCGGTTTCTGTTGGCATTTGTGGGCAGTTGGATCACAAACACCACCAGCCACTATTGGCTCCTGTTGGCTCCTGTTGGCTCCTGGGCTCCTGGGGCTCCTGGGGGCTCCTGGGGGCTCCTGGGGGCTCCAAGTCTCCATCGTCCCCCCTGGCTCTGTACTGCTGCTGAGCCTCTGACTCTTTATTGCATTTCCTCAGCGGTGTACTCTTGTACGCTTGAATGTCCGGCTGCCAAAATGTTATGAAATGCAAAGTCATCCATACTGTTCTCCTTGCAGATATTCTGCCTAGGACACGCCCCCTAGGCTCCCTGGAGGCGGGGCTTCTAAAACTTTTCCGCCAACCAAAAATATGTCAAAATATGACATGATACACATATGCACTAATGCATACACACTACAGACACATATCTATAAACACACATGTACATACAAATGCACACACACACACACACACACACACACACACACACACACACACACACACACACACACACACATTTTCATCCACAACACTGATACATACACACATATGCAGTCACATCAACATGTACAAATAGACAGGTAAGTGCACACACATGTAGTCTCTCTCTCTCTCTCACACACACAGAGTGGCACACACACACACACACACACACACATACACACACACACACACACACACACACACACACACACACACACACACACACACACACACACACATACCTTCTTGGATAAAGAGCTATTTGTTCTAATGGCTGAAGGGAGGATGTGGATCTACCACCCATTGAGATGCTGTGCTGACTGCTGTGGTTCTCACCCTTCATATGGAGACAATCAACCCCAAATCAACCCTTTCAGCTACGGTGAAATCAGGCAAGGCAAACTTCCAGAAATGGACAATAGAGTGAAGTATCAATCTATCTATCTATCTATCTATCTATCTATCTATCTATCAAATACTCAAAAATGGAGTCACATCTCAAGAAAGGGCTCAAGGTTTTATGGGTAATGTAGCTTAGATGTAGCGTGGATGGTAGAAATACACACACACACACACACACACACACACACACACACACACACACACACACACACACCATCTATTAAATGCTGGTCCAACTTAAACAGCCTGTATTTACCATATCCACAGGCCAAACATGGATATATTACAGAGTGGACACACATTTTTCTCCCAGAATCCCTTTTGTGATCCTTTGACAACCTTGTGTCATAATTCTTAGGAAGAAAGAGACATCTTGGAATATGCATGCAGTTCCCTCAGAGGGGGTTCGGCTCCGCCCACTTTAATGTATTATTATTATTGGGCTGCAAACCTGCAAAAAATGGTTTTCTGGATCCAGACCCCAAGTGGGGATTGTGTAAACTGGAAGCAAATTCCTACATTTCAACATTAGTCCATTCTCCGGTTACAGCTGGAGGTACACCGATACTCATTTTTCAGAACTTATATGACCACTGAGTACTTTATTAAGTACTGAATACTCAATTGACATTCATCCATCCTGCCTAGTATTGGCCAAGTATAAAACAAATATGTGCAAAAATGTGCTTAATTTGGTCACAATATCCATTGAAAATTGTGTAACAAATAAAAGCCAAATAAAAGAAAATTATAATCCTAATAGAAAATAATTAGAATTTTTTTCCCCCACATTGGTTCTCCTTCCAGTTAAACACCATATTTGTATACCAGCATTACTTGATTTTTTTTTTTTTCCAAAAGTGACAATGACAAATTTTCCACTTTTATTTTGAAGGCAGAATGAATGGCCTCCCTTCCAGCATTATTCTGACTGTCTGTCTCTGGCGCCTTCTCTTGCCACAGCAGGCACTTTGCTTCTCTGAGATCAAAGAATCACCACTGCAGACATTTCTCCTGTCAGAGTATTTTATTGAGCCAAAGTGCAGCTCGTTAAAGTCTCAGTATCGGGACACCGACTCCAATACTACAGATACTATTGGTGCACCTGTAGTTACAGCCAGACAACACACCTTTCACCCCATTGAAGCTTCTACATTTAAGGCTGACTTTTCACTCAGTGGCCAAATATGCAATAACCACCTATTATTTTCTGCTGAACTGGATTAATCTGCCCAGTGGCGGAGGTGAGGCCATGTACTGTCTCCTGCAGTCCAAGTGTGGACATAGATCAGTCTGTCTGATGTACAAGGCTCCTAACATCAATAAGGTGATCAGATTGAGGAGAAGATCCATGAAAAGGTGTGGGTAACAGCTTTACCTGCTCAGTGTCTTAATCTTTGGTGGACTGTCCGAACACCGACGACCTTCCATCGCTCACAGTGGAAAATCTGACTATTGAAACCACAATGTTCAGAACCACAGGACCACAGGGGGAGGCCAACAAGTTGTTTTGCCAAACCTAAAATTGGGGTTGACTTGACTATGAAAACCATTAGCTCACACAATGGCCTGCATGAAGCTCAGAGGAAATACTTGAGAATAACTTCATCTTAGCAGGTAGGCTTCCTCCCGCCCGAATCACCTGCAGGTTAACTGAACCGACAGGTCGATATCTTGAGGATCTACACTGTAATCTCCTTCCTTTCTGAACTCCTTCAGTCAACTTGTCCTGATGGAAACCTCTCTCTCTCTCTCTCTCTGTACACAAGCAGAACAACTCGATACAACTGCATAGTTGCATATATAACAGGAGAGAATCTAGATACAAAAATAAATCAACTCCGGGCTTGGCTGGTAACACCCTGTTTATTCTATGGCAAAACCAATGAAAGCCTGGCCTCTTTCAGCCGGTCCTCCACTCTCTCAACTCCCTCGCTGCCAGAATCTTCCTTTCATTCCGTCTCTCATCGTCACGTTCACCGCTCTCTCTTTCCACCTCTCGCTCGCTGTGTCTCTTCCTTATTTGTTTTGTGATCTTCCCATTTGTCTGGTCCTTTTCCTTTACCTTTCACTCTCACTTCCCCTCTCTCGCTATTGTGGCTGTGTGTGTGTGTGTGTGTGTGTGTGTGTGTGTGTGTGTGTGTGTGTTTTCCCTGCTGTATGGTTAGTGTGATTTATAGAGAAGCTGCAGACTGCGGAGAGACTCTGGTTTCAGCTTTGAAGTCACAGCGACCACAGGACCTCTGTGTCTCTCTCTCTCTCTCTCTCTCTCTCTCTCTCTCTCACACACACACACACACACACACACACACTGAGGACCTGTGGATTAAGCACCACACTCTCAGTTCCTGTGCCAGAATCCTAAAAGAGTGAGTTAGCGACAAAAATACAGAGAGGGAGCGGGAGAAAGAAAGATGGTATAGAGTAGCAAGGGTGACCCTAAAAAAGACAGATGGAGGGAGGGAGGGAGGGAGGGAGGAAGGGAGGAGAGGAAATGGTCCCAGCCCAAAGAGGTAAAAGAACTCCTTGTCTGCTTCAACAAAGTCACATTTCAACTCTCTTTAGTTCAGTTCAGCCTGTCACCTCCCAGATTCACACACTTTCCAGATAGGTGACAATTTAAACACATTGAGCTAATAGTTAAATACTGTTAAATACTGTTAAATACTATTAAATACTGTTAAATACTGTTAAATACCTCGTTCAGAATAAGACTCTCACATAGGATAAGATAAAATGATGCTTTAATGATCCTCATGGGGAAATGGATGTTGCAGGATGTTGCAGTAGCAAATAATAACACGATATTGCAAGGAAAAGATAAAGAGGGACATGTGAACATACGCAACTGGCAATTCCAACAGGAGGACTTGTTGCTGCTTGTTGTTGTTGTTGTTGTTTTCATTATGGAGGCAGTTATATGTGCGCAAACACTTGAGTCCAAGACAAATTTCCCCATGGGGACAATAAAGTATATTGTATTGTATTGTATAAAAGGTTTGGATGAAAGAATTAAGAGGGTGTGCAAAATGAAAATATCATGAATATGAACCATGTGCACTGTAAAAAAATATCAAATATCAAAACGTGAAATTACAGCATATATATAAATATATATATATATATATATACGATGTGCAGAAATGTGCTTCATTGGCCCATACATATGTACAGAAAGTGTCTAGGTGTTATCGTTGTACCTGTAGAGAGTCCATGAGCTGATCTGATGGCACCATGTTCCCTGGCCTCTGGGAACAAGGGAGCAGACACATGACTGTCCATGCCTACGTGGGCCCGCCCTGCAGACTGGTGGGGGTCCAAGGAGTCCGTCTCCAAGGGGATGAGATGCTGCAGGACAAAGCCTCTCAAAGGTCTTCATCATTGAGAGGTCAGGCCCTGCAGGGTGCTGTAGGGTGCTGGGGCCCTTCAGGAGGGTTTTTTGTCCTCTTGTTTTTATTGCTTATTTTATATCTGATTTTTGTGTGATTTTTGGTTTCTGCTGAATCCTATTTTGTTTCTGCTGCAGCACCGAGGGGAGGAGCTCTATGTGCCCTTCACATTAAGATACACTCAGGAAACGTTTAACAGTAAATTCATACTCCAAAATAAAATGTTTTTGTCTACGTGAGTAAACTGAATATCCCAAATATTACCATGAAAATACACTGACTGCAAAATCCTACAGTAACGTTGTGTAAGTGTGTGTGTGTGTGTGTGTGTGTGTGTGTGTGTGTGTGTGTGTGTTCACAGCTCTGTATGTTTGTATATGTGTGTTTGAGTTGTGGGAAAGGTTTTGGAGCCAGGTTCATCCAACAGCAGGGGTTTGTTGCCACCAGCACAGACTTACAGTCTTCCTATGGAGGACAAATAGTGTAGTAGTTACGGGAACCAGCTGCTTGGTGGGATAGGTGTGTGTGTGTGTGTGTGTGTGTGTGTGTGTGTGTGGTTGTGGGTGATTCAACATATGGTTGGCAAGGGAGGGGGCTTGTATGTAACTGTCTGTGTGACATTCTTTGTGGCATGTCAAGAATGTGTGAGAACACACACACACACACACACACACACACACACACACACACTGGGACTGTTGTGCTATCACATCAAAGTGGTGACATTTAGCACCCGACATCAATAAGAGGTCGACCACCGTCAAAGTAGTGGTGAGAATGTCACTCATTCCTCTGTGTGTGTGTGTGTGTGTGTGTGTGTGTGTGAGAGAGAGAGAGAGAGAGGCTATGTGTGTGTGTGTGTGTGTGTGTGTGTGTGTGTGTGTGTTTGTATGTCACAGAGGTCAAATGAGGCCGTCAGAAATATCTGTCAACGAGTTTTCAACCACCCTGCAAGGCGATGACCTGCTGCCTTACATCGGCGTGCTACTGCTATCAAAGGGGCTTGTGTGCATACGTGTGTGTGTCTGTGTGTGTGTGTGTGTGTGTGTGTGTGTTTCTGTGTGTATTACAGGTGTCATTCATGTTAGGTGAGACTACAGGGGGGGCCAGATACAACAGCTGTCTGTCAGAATAACAGATTCAAGTGTTGCTAATGTAATTATCTACGGGAGGAAATCCCTGCTTGCCGCTCCACTTTAACACGTGTGTGATGTGTATTTACATGTGTGTATATGTGTGTATTTGTGCATACATGTGTGTATCTGTGTATCTGTGTGTGTGTGTGTGGTGCATCTCTGTATCCTGTGCAAGGAAATTCCTATGGATCTTTCTCTGAATTCCTTCACTCTGCCAGGTAAAACATCATCACATCACAATACATTTCACATGACGTTTCACTTTTGCACGTGATGCAGGAAGAGATATATAATATGGAACGGAGGTGTCACATTCTGTAAAACGACTTAATGGTCATAATTGATTTGTAATTGCTAATTGATCATGAATCTGATTGTCTGCGAGGCTTGTAAAGTCCTTTGAGGCTCAGAAACAAACTCGACTTGAGGAATGTACAGAATGTCTTGTGAAAATATACCGAGTGACATCTTACACTCTGTTGACACTGTGTTTAATATTGTGTAATAGCATTGAAATAGGATGTTTGGAGTGTTAGGGACCTGTGGATGTACATTCCTTATACTAAAAACAACAACGAGAGAGAGAGAGACAGAGAGAGAGAGAGAGAGAGAGCGAGAGAGAGAGGATGCGATGGGAGGGATAGAAATGAGCAGAGATAGAGATGCACAGAAAGCTGAGTCAAGAGGTCGTATGAAAACACGCTCAGGCCAAAGCAAACAGAGAGCAGCAGATCAGGGGGGAAGCGAGAGAGTAAAGATGTGGCTTCTCTTTCCACACAGACCCGGTGGAACCACGTCGTCTCGTGATCCTTATCCCGGACTAGGTGTAGCTCGCTCGCTTTCGAGAGCTGAAACCGGCGCTGCACTTGTGCTGCGTCGCCAACAGGAACTGAACGGAAAAAATAACGTTTTTCCTCCATTTTCAGGCGTCAGGTGTTACGATGCGTTTGGTTTGTGAGGAGCTAAATTGGTGTTCAAGGCAGAATCGTCTGCGGCTCTAATGCAGGACAGATGCAGCTCAGACACACGAAGCAGCGAACAATGGCTACTGCTGTGTTCAGTACAGGGATAAATACTGTACTGTATTGCGCTAGTACTGTATACAGTACTGGACTGGAGTTTACATTAAGAACACGCTCAGCACCGATGCAGTGAGTGGAGAAAATCTGAACCTGCTTGTAAAAACAAAGGAACTTCACATCCGACATCTTGCAGATCCGACGAGCTCAAAATGAATTTAATTATTATTTATTTTTTTTACATCCGTTTCTAAACAAGTGTGATCACATCGAACGTTTCATTTCTCTTTAACACCTTCAAACTCTCACACGCGTGTGCTCATATACAAAGCAAGAGGAAGTTGTGGCCACACACACCCAGATACTTTGACAAATTGTGACCCAACTTGCCAGAATTGGGAACCTGTGGCCAGAAACACAGGAACTCCATTAGCTACAGCGCTTCTGTTTTTTTGCTAATGGTATAAGCCACAGCTCTGGTAAAAGGTTGCTGAATTTTGTGAAATTTTAGTTGTGGCATTTTGTTCCTTTTTCTGATTTTGCATGGAAGCCACAGGAGCTTCCGTGGAAGGACACGTCACACTGAAATACGTGACACTCCTGAATAAGCACAAATTAACTATCTTTGGGGGCCTTCCAGGGGTTACGCAACCCAGCCAGGGAAGCAGAGCACACTGCAAAAAATAAGACTTATTAGAGACTTACACTATATTTGTACCTGTATTTTTGTATGAGAGCTTAACTGAAATCATCTCACTGCATTGAGGAACAGCACTGCTGGTTTCAATAAATTCCTCATTGTATGACAACATGAATGTCCTTGAAAAATATTAAAAAGGTGAATAAATATTAAATTACATGAATGAAGACAGTGCAGTGCAATGCATTTATTTGAAGTATTTAAAAAAAAGAACAGTCTGTCATTTCATGCATTGCACGTCTCAGCTCACAGCTCCTACAAAAAGTGTTTGCTAGCTTCCCTGCAGAGGGACGAGAGCCAAGCAGCTAAATACCACCAAAGGCTAGGAGCTGCAATCAGGTCCCCGTAACAGACCGGCGCTAGACTGGAGTCTCAGCTCGTGTTTACAAAGCTCCTAAAAGTTGGACGGCTGACTGGTCTGGGGAATTAGGTCAAAGAGGAAGAGAGGAGTGAAATGGCTAAATCCAGATCTGAGTGCACAGTGGGAGTAAAGATGAGATTTATTGACGTTATTAGGCTCTTAAATCGCCGTTCCAGATGAATAAAAACAACCAAACCTTAGAAAGAAGCTATTAAGGATGGTCTATATCATTCTCTCCCCTCTCTTTCTCATCCACTCATCCAATATAAACGAGCCAAATGGGGGACATTTCAAAATAAAACCTCATAAAAGCATGTGTCCATGTGTCCACTCTCACCAAAAGGTTCAACAGCAGTGAGAGGTGCTGGGTATGCAACCTCACATTCAGACAATATGGTCCACACTAAAAAAAACAACTACGCTCACATCATTTCACAAGATCACAAGATCCCCTTTTGATTCCCCCCCTAATATTTTTCAACGAAGAGGAAAATTTTCAGTCATTTCGCAAAAGATTTGGCGCTTGGTCTTCATCACTTTCATCACTGGTTCAGACTGAGGTCAGGGGGAAAACACACTTTGTTCCCTTCTGTCTTTTTCTCTGACTCTCTATCTGTCAAACAGATCTCAGACCTGCTCTAATGAAAACGTCTCTCGCTCCAGCTTCCCTTCCAGACCCACCATCACTCTGTTTCTGTGTCTCTGTCTCAGTTCTGCTCTGTCCTTTTTTATACTTTACATACACACACACACACACACACATAAACACACACACACACACACACACACACACACACACACACACACACACACACACACACACACACACCATTTCCTATTTGAGCAAACAGCAAATTTAAATTTTTTCTTCACCCACTTTCCCATCTCTCTCTCTCTCTCTCTCTCTCTCTCCTTCTCCCCCTCCTTCTCTCTCTCTCGCTTCCTTTTCTCTCTTCCTCCCACATCCCTCCCTCTCTCTCTCCCTCAAAGCCCCTCTTTCACAGAGGAAGCGCCCCATCTGTTTGAATCAACAGTGCAGCACAGTAACGAGATATTATCCAGTACCGGCCGCGACACACTTACCAGGCGTTAGACAGGCCAGTCGGGGCTGGCTAAGCTCTAACTTTCATATAGTGAATGTGTGTGTGTGTGTGTGTGTGTGTGTGTGTGTGTGTGTGTGTGTGTGTGTGTGTGTGTGTGTGTGTGTGTGGTCAGAGGGGACTACATCTCGGTGAACGAGTGTCTCAGGGTCCCATCTGCATTCATCATCATCATCATCATCAGGCTCTCCATCCCTCTCCTCCTCCTCCTCCTCCCCCCTCTCCCTCTCTCCCTCACTCCCCAGCTTCCTCTCTGCCCCCCCCCCCCCCCCCCCCGGAGGGTTAAATGCGACAATATTTAATAAATAAATCATTAAATGTGGAAATAATTAAATAAATCATTAAATATGGAAATAATTAAATAAATGTGGAAATGAACAATTAAATATATTATATTTCCCTTTTTAATGAATTAATTGTTCATATATTTCCCCTTTTATTTAATGATTTATTTAATGATTTATTTATTTAATATTGTCGCATTTAACCCTCCATATTCCTCCCCTTTGCCTGGTTCCACCTGGAGACCGATCACACCGACCAGGGAAACCTTTTCTGATCCTCACGATTTTTCACGTGATATGAGTGTAGAAAAACTGATAGAGGCACTTCCTGTCACCATATCCTCTATTGTCCATGTGGATGAATAGACAGACAGACAGGCCTTCCATGGTGCCTGTAGTACACAGGAACCAGACTGGCATGTGGAGTAGCTTTTTACAAATTTGACACATTTATTTCTCTACCAAAGGAACTCTCCACTCTCTCGCCTCACCAAAATAAAAGACCCCTCCGGTATCTGATTCTCCCTGTGACTGCTTCTGCTGGTGGGAAAACCCAGAAGACGTAATTGGAGTGATTCAGTTCACTACGCACTACCATGTGTGAGAGAGAGACACCGAGTCAGAGAGAGAGTTGTGTATCGAGTAGCGAGTGGAAAACGCAGCGCTTTGGAAAACGAGATTTCCTGTGGAAAGAGTGATGTCATCACGGCCCGTCTCTCTCTCTCTCCCGGTCTCTCTCTCTCTCTCTCTCTCTCTCATGCTCTTGCGACACACACATTGTCTGTAAATCAAGGTTTTCTCTCGTAGCCGTTCTGCTAACGTCTGTCAAGCCCTACATCTGTTTTCAGTGCCGTTTTAAAATATTTCACTACAGCGGGTTGAGGAACGAGGCTTGTCGACCGAATTCATTCAGGAGTGGTAGACCAGCACAACATGGGAAATACCTAGAACGAATGAGGAATGAAGGGCAATATTGATGCCCTAATTGATGCTGACAGACTGAGGAGAGGTTTCATCACGTATCTCAAAAAAAGCATGTTGTGATTTTATCTGTACTGATGTGTTTTGTTTCTCACTGAACGCTTCGCGACAAATCTGTTTGTTCGTAAGATCTTTTATGAACTGGACTTGGTGAGAGGCTGGCTGATCCTGCTCCTACCTGCCCTCCTACCTCCAAACCAGGTTTCCTCT
>JAXDDW010000043.1:2757500-2802500 GCA_034670385.1 Hoplostethus mediterraneus | reverse complement strand
TGTTAGCTTTCGGAGCAGGAAGTGCACGTTCAGGTCAGGGGGGGATCTGGGCGCGCTCAGTCTGGCCACATCTGTTCAAATACCAGAGACCCTCGAAATCACACAGGAAATGTATGTGTGTGTGTGTGTGTGTGTGTATGTGTGTGTGTGTGTGTGTGTGTGTGTGTGTGTGTGTGTGTGTGTGTGTGTGTCTGTGTGTGTGTGTGCGCATGTTACAGAAGCCACTCTTTGTGAACACAACTGACGTAAATATTTGACCTTTCACTGTATAGAACACATTTCCCAAAATAGCTGATAGAGGACAATTTGTACACCTAATAACACCTAGTCTTAAAGGGCACAGACATGAATAGACACAATAGACACAATAGACACAATAGACACAATAAACACAACAAACTCAACAAACACAATAAACACAGTAAACTCAATAAACACAACAAAAACAATAAACTCAATAAATTCAATAAACTCAATCAACACAACAAACTCAATAATCTCTATAAACTCAATAATCTCAATAAACTCAATAAACACAATAATCTCAATGAACTCAATAAACTCAATAATCTCTATTAACTCAATAAACACAATGAACTCAAACTCAATAATCTCAATAAACTCAATAATCTCAATAAATTTAATAAACTCAATAATCTCAATAAACTCGATCATCTCAATAAACGCAATAATCTCAATAAATTTAATAAACTCAATAAACTCAATAAACTCAATCATCTCAATAAACTCAATAAACTCAATAATCTCAATAAATTTAATAAACATAAACTCAATCATCTCAATAAACTCAATAAACTCAATCATCTCAATAAACTCAATAAACTCAATAATCTCAATAAATTTAATAAACTCAATCATCTCAATAAACTCAATCATCTCAATAAACTCAATAAACTCAATAATCTCAATAAACTCAATCATCTCAATAAACTCAATCATCTCAATAAACTCATCCGTTATGAAACTGAATGTGGCTTCGTTCATGTTTCTGTTGATACTGAGAGTTGAAAGGCAGGGCAGTGGAGCTGTAACAGTATTACTAGTATTACTAGTATTACTAACTCTGTGTATTGGTAAATAAATGGTCGGACATTTTCACTTTTACACTCAAATATTAAGCATCATGTCAGTAAATCTCTCTCACAGGAAGTGGTTGACATGTGATATGAGGAGCTTGGTGCCAAATGGAGATATCCACCATCAGAGAACATGATTGATTACATTATATTATATATTTATACAGTATTTCATGATATCCAGTTTTAGTATTTCAACAGTTCAACAGGCTGAAGAACAAGCAATGTGTTAGAAATGATGTGTAAATTCAAAGCCAAAAAGTGGGAAAAGTGTGTGTGTGTATGTGTGTGTGTGTGTGTGTGTGTGTGTGTGTGTGTGTGTGTGTGGATGGGGTGGGTGGCGGGGGGGAGGGTGCTTATTTAAAAGAAAAACAAAAAAAAAACAACTTAGTTTGATGTGGTAATAAAGTGGATAAACCCACAAAGAACATCTGAGTGAAAACATCTTGTCAACTTCAACTGTTCCTCATCTCATCTGGAGCGTTTAAAAGGCATCGCAGTGTCTTTATACTACGTGGCAACGCTATAGCACGCTACCCCACGGACACACACACACACACACACACACACACACACACACACACACACACACACACACACACACACGCAGGACTGACTCAGAGGCTTTTGTAATGGACAATAAAAGCCGTCTTCAAACACACCCTGGTGATTAAGAGTCAATCAAAGTGTCTGTGAGATGAGTGGAGGGGTGACGGGGGGGAGGAATTTGGAGGGAGGGGAAGTGAGGAAGGAGAGGTGGTGAGGAGGGGGAGGGAGGTGAAGAGAAGGGGGGAAAGATGACAGGATGATGGGGGATGGGGGGAACAGAGCGGATAAACGCTACCATGTGTTGTCTGAACGAAACAGCATCTCACAGGAGAGGGGTGAGGAGACGGGGGGAGGAAGGGGGGAGGAAGGAGAAAAGAAGAAAGGAGAGGTTACATGAGGAGAGAGGAGTGGGGGGGATGAGAAGATGAGAAGATAGGAGAGGCAATGAGATGAGAGGAAAGGAAAAGATGGGAGGCAGACGAGGAGAGAGGAGAGGAGAGGAGGGAGGGAGGGAGGGAGGGAGGGAGGGTGAGTCAGCGTTGAAACAAAGAGCAGCGCCGCAAATAGAAACAAAACAAAAGCAGGGTGAGTTCCTCGAGTTGTTCCTCTCCTCCTCCTCCTCCACCCCTCCGCTGCCACGTTCACGGGACAATCCCTCCATTCTGGGGACGGAGAAGCCGTGAGAGAATGAGGGAGTAAAGGGAGAGGGGGAGGGTGAGGGAGGGAGGGACTGAGCTCCCTTGGTGGTGGTTGACATGTTATAAACAACTTTTCATTTAAAAAAAAAAAGGGTGGGCGGGGGTCCAAGTATTGTATTTTTCTATTCTATTCTATTCTATTCTATTCTGGGTCGTACTTTATTGTATTGAGGTTTAGTACGTGACCCACCTGCTACCCAGCTGAGTTCAACAAACTGCTCAGCCAATAGGATCGCTCATCGTCTCTTACATCATCAACATCGCTGAAGACGCTTACCGACTCGACCAACTGGACCCGGTGTTTGTTAACCTCTGACCCCCGTGATCCTGGGTCAGGCTGACTGTAGAGGTTATAAGGCCTTATGAGCTGTGGACGTCAACATGTCACCTTCCTGTCTCTAAATGTACAGTACCAGTCAAAAGTTTGGACACACTTAGGGTTTTTCTTTATTTTTACAATTTTCCACTATTTTAGAATAATAGTAAAGTCATCAAAACTGTGAAATAACACAAAAGGAATTATGCAGTGACCAAAAAATAAATAAAAAATAAAAATAAATCAAAACTATCTTATATTTTAGATTCTTCAAAGTAGAAACCCTTTAGCATTAACAAGCAAAGAAATTCCACAAATGAACTTTTAAAGGCCACAATCACTATGTGAGTCTTTAAAATGATGATTTAATCATTGTGGTTCAACATTCGCCACCTCTAAAGTCTAAATGAAAACTACTTGTTGGGGTGAATTTCAATTTAATTAAAATGTAAGTTTTGAAAATAAATTCATACACAGGCATCAACTTCTCTATTTGTCTAAGAACATTTCAAGCATTTAAGCATCAAGCCTTTATATCAAAATGTCTTTAAGATCATGAGAAACAAAAACAGGTGTGTCCAAGCTTTTGACTGGTACTGTATTTCAGTCTGTCATTGAGACGTAGATGCTGTCATCCTTTCAAACATCTCTCATCATCTCTCTCTCGTCACACTGGAGCTAAACGAACATTTTTCAGGAAGCAGATCACAAATCTACTCATACAGGATTGTCTCTTTTTTAACTTTTGAACGTTTCCTGAAGTGACTCGTCCCAATTTGGTCCATATTCCATACGTTGAAGTTGACATCATGACCTGATAACAAGGAGGCTGAGACGTCTCAAATCTTACATGTGGCCTAAATGTGACATCTAGTGGCTGCTGACTGGATACTACACCCCCACACACACACACTCTGCTTCCTCCTGTCTCCTTTTAACTCTGCTGCTGCTTTTTTTCCCCCAGATGTTGACCACATGAAGAGAGTCTACCACTATCACGGTAAACCTAGAGAAGCTCAGGGCTGAAGCATCATCTGAAAGTGCAGGAAACAAATACTCACAATCTAATCGAAGTCTAGATAATCTGATCTAGATAATCTGATGTGACACCCAGGAGCGTACTGGTAGGGTGCTGAGGTCCTGAGTCTGGGTCTGGTTTCTTTCTGTTGTGTCGTGTTGTGGTGACATCACACCAATTTTGCTGTTTATTTTGCAATCATACTCAAGCCAGTAAAGTGAAGCAACATGTCACCTGGCCTCCTGTCTCAACGTAGCAAACAGTAAAAATACATGAGCTAGCGTTGGTAAATATCACCCAGCTGATATTACAGACCAGGACTAGTGAACTGGTCAAATCTGTATGAGGTGAAGACAAGATGATGAATGAAACGAGAGGACAAGAGGACGGATCAATGATTATTGTATTGATGGATCATACACATGATTACAGGATATGATTATTACAGCAAGACTACATAGACATCCATATCTTCTTCTTATCCCGTTATCTTATTACTGTTATCTGTTAGAAGTACAGTACCAGTCAAAAGTTTGGACACACTTACTCATAGAAAGGGTTTTTCTTTATTTTTACAATTTTCCACTATTTTAGAATAATAGTAAAGTCATCAAAACTGTGAAATAACACAAAAGGAATTATGCAGTGACCAAAAAAAATAAAATAAAATAAAAACTATCTTATATTTTAGATTCTTCAAAGTAGAAACCCTTTGGCATTAACAAGCAAAGAAATTCCACAAATTAACTTTTAAAGGCCACAAATGAAAACTACTTGTTGGGGGTGCATTTCAATTTAATTCAAATGTAAGTTTTGAAAATAAATTCATACACAGGCATCAACTTCTCTATTTGTCTAAGAACATTTCGAACATTTAAGCATCAAGCCTTTATATCAAAATGTCTTTAAGATCATGAGAAACAAAAACAGGTGTGTCCAAACTTTTGACTGGTACTGTATATATGAGATGTACATTTGAATTACTAAAAACAACATGTGTACAATGAATGAAGATCAGTCCGTCCTATCAGTGTCCTGTGTACTGCTGTCTGTCGTGGTGCTGCTGCCTTCTGTCTGGGCACCGACACCCGGCTGAGCTTCCTCCTCCGAGCTCCTCTTGATGGTCAGCTCTCTCTCGGCCTCCTCGGCAGGCGGAGGTTCTGCTGCCCGGATGTGCAGCTTCCCGTCTGGATCCAGGTAGCAGCTGACGGCTTCAGGACTCAGACCTTCAGGCAGATCGATCTCCTGCCTGAACTCCTGGCATCTGTAGGAGTAGGAGCCCTTCCCGTCCTCCTGCTTCTTCTCCGTCTTCCCGCTGACTCTCAGCTTCCTGCCCACCCGCCTGACAGACAGCTCCTGTGGGGAGAAGCCTGTAGTGTCCAGGGTCAGGCCGAAGTGGCGCCCCTCTTCCTCCAGCATGGCCGCCGAGGTCGGGCACAGGCTGCGTCTCCTCCGAGGTGTTGTGTTGAAGTTTGTGCATCAGCTCCAGTCTGCTGTGGAGCTCCTGGAGGTTTCTCTGCAGTAGATCCCACTGGTAGAGGAGAGGTCTGACCTCTACAGGCCAGTAGAAGCCCACGAGTGGCCTGAGGGAAGCCTGGCGTCCGTGTGAGCACAGCATCTTCAGTGGCTGTTGAGTGTCGAGTCCTCTTGTTGTCTGTTCTGTGTTGGTTGTGTTGCTTTCTGTCTCAACAGTGGGACTGTCCCAGCTTTTATACTCTGACTGTAGGAGGCTCCAGTGTCTTCAGGAACTTTCCAGTCATTGCCACAACGTTCCACTGGGTGGAGCTGTTACTCAGAAGCGGTGACGTCACTGCACTAGTCCTAACCTGCAGACTTGTTCTAGTAGCTTCAGGAAATGTCCTGTCTTTGCTCAAAATGACCACTAGATGTCAGCATTGCTGTATTTTGAGGATGAGGAATAACAGAATAGAACATTCATTTTTACTTGGTGAAAAATTATTTTCTTGGTTTCAATAAATAATCCAATCACGTCACCATGTAACCACCACAATCAGCGGTGCACATTTGTGTGTATGTGTGTGGGTGTTTGTGCAAGAGTGCATGTTTACTAGCATGAAATGGTTTGCTGACTAAATAAATAAGACAAAAAGGTCTGGTGTATGTGTGTGTGTGTGTGTGTGTGTGTGTGTGTGTGTGTAAACAAAGCGCTCTTTGATGTGGTTTCTAAAAACATGAAAGAGGTGGTAACAGTCTGAACCACTGAACCTGAAACAAGTGTGCGGTGATGTTGAGCTTTCCCAGAGATCAAGACATCGGGAGGATCAAAAAAGTCAAATTATTATCAAAGCGAAATTAAATTTTAAAAAGTGTGTAAGTCAAACTAGCCACCATCGAGGTCTTCATCAGGTTGTGTCAAAACAAACAAGGGTACGCTGGGTATGCTGTCGAGTGTGAATATACAGCGGAAGAAACTGAAAGAATTAAGTTGAAAAAAAGGAAAAAAGTAACTAGTACAAGTGGGGAGAAATCACAGGGTTAAAATGTGCTGGATCAGAAAGACCTGTACTCTATTTTGTTGATAGATGTTGAGTTGTTGTTCAGTATGTCCAGTAGAAAAACATCCTCAAGGACAAAGACAAGCGAGGCAACGAACTAGCGGTGTTGCGATGGATAAACTCTCCACGCTCGTGTGTTTCAACGTGTCTCGAGGTCCTTGACTCGAATCGCGTTGTCACGGTGATTCACAAGTCGCCACGTCTCTAGTCACCCTGTGGTCTCTACAGCCAAGTCACTCTTCAGTTGGACGATGTTGTCCCTGGTGTTGATGATATTGAAGATGATTTTAAAAAGCCGCAATATCCAACGTTTTGCCTCGAGACAGGAAGTGCCTTGTTAGTCCCGCCCTCCTCACCTCACACGTCAGGTCTCCGCTGTAAAAGAGATCATTTATCGAGGAGCTGAGCTGCGAAAACGAAGGGTTAAACAAACTGAAATACAAGTTAAAGATCACATTTTACTCTACAGATGAAGTTGTACTTGAACTTCAACTCACAATGAACCACTGCCTGACCCGCGCCACGTCTCTTTCCTGCACGAAAACAAAACCACGCTTTACAGACAGAACAGCACGGCATCGTTTTTTATTCTCCCTTTTAGTTCAGGAGATGGATGGAGGACGGCGGTGAGAAGTAGGGCAGCGGCACCGACGCCAGGACTCGAACCTGCAGAGTTCGTTTCAACATCCTGGAAAAAAAAAAACAAGAAAGAGATGATGAAACTTTGACAGGCAGACGTGTGGTTGCTGCGCTGCTCGGGGGAGATGGTGTCAAACCTCGTGTCAATATTTCTGACAGATAAAGAGATGTGTTCGGGGGTTTTTGGGTTGTTGTTTTTTTGGGTTTTTTTGGCGGGTATATTTCTCGTCAACCGCTCACCTCTGGATGAACTCCCCGAAGTGGAGGAGGAGGAGGAAGCAGCACTGAAGAAGAAGAGAAGGGTGAGGAGGAGGAGGAGGAGGAGGAGAACGCAAGGCTCAGCTCCGTGTTAATCATTAGCATTGTTCTTTTAATGCTCCTCGCACACACACACACACATACACACCATAACCATGAGAGATGCCGGAGTTGCATCAAATCAAAGTGCTGGCATGCGTGCACACACACACACACACACACACACACACACACACACACACACACACACACACACACACACACACACACACTCCTGTCTGCTTCGTCCCTCACAGAGAGGCTTTATAATGCACCATAATCCCTTTCTTTCCCCTGAACACATAAAAGAGATATCCCTCTGTGTGTGTAACTGGCTCTGACGGCCACCAGCTCACACACACACACACACACACACACACACACACACACACACACACACACACACACACAGCCGCCAGCTCATCAACATGCAGTTATTCCCTTTGGCGCTGGATTGCAGGCTGTTAATTGGCTGCCAAGCAGAGTGTGTGTGTGTGTGTGTGTGTGTGTGTGTGTGTGTGTGTGTGTGTGTGTGTGTATGTGTGTGTGTGTGTGTGTGTGTGTGTGTGTGTGTGTGTGTGTGTGTGCTGCAGAGGCTGAGGCTGCTTAGAAATTCCCCTCACGTCTCCGAGCCTCGATTAAGACGTTGCTCCAGTTTCGAGCAGGCAGACATGTGGGGAGGGGAAGAGCGGTAGAGAGAGGTAGAGAGAGAGAGAGAGAGAGAGAGGGGATAGGAGGAGAGGCAGCAGTGGGGGGTGAGAGAGATGAGAGAACGCCAGAGGAGTGGGGAGAGAGGAGAGGTGTGATGAGGCGGGATTCAGAAAAGGAGAAAAAAAGTGAAGGGGTAGGAGAGAGAGAGAGAGAGAGAGAGAGAGAGAGAGAGAGAGAGAGAATGGGAGAGAGAGAGAGAGAGAGAGCGAGAGAGAGAGAGAGAAGGTAGTGAAATGCTGCAGTGGTCCTGTCCGGAGGACCTGGAACCGATAACTCTCCTCTGCTGCCTTCATTACCTATGAGGAGAGGTAGAGAGAGGTAGATAGAGAGAGAGAGAGAGAGAGAGAGAGAGAGAGAGAGATCGAGGGAGAAAAGACAAAGTGATAGAAAGTTGGAGACATGGAGAAAATGTGAGAAGCTCGGTGTGAGAGGAAGAGAGAGAGAAAGGAGGGAAAAGAGGGAGGGAGGGAGTAAAAGAATGACAGATATAGAGAGACACTCACAGCCACAGTCTGGGGGGAGGAGGGGGGGAGGAGGAGGGGGAGGAGGGGGGAGAGGGGGGGGTAATAATTTGAAGGTTATATAGTCTGAACTCTCAGTTTATGCCCTAATGAAGCCATGAGAGACTGTTAGACGTTTCTAGGTCACACACACTGGCACATACGCCACACACACACACACACACACACACACACACACACACAACAGACACAGATTTCACCTCAGACCACTTGTTATGCAATCACAATGGATCATCAGAGAGAGAGAGAGAGAGAGACAACCCAACCATGTGCACACACACACACACACACACACACACACACACACACACACACACACACACACACACACACACACACACACACACACAGCTGTCTGTCACTGCAGCCATGTTGTTTTTTCCCAGTTGCAACATTCATCTTGTTTGTTTCTGTTGGTAAATATTGAGCTTCATGATTCAATAAACCCAAATAACAACAGAAACAGGATCTACTGTCTGGATACGTCACATAGAGGAGGAAGTAGAGGAGGAAGTAGAGGAGGAAGTAGAAGAGGAAGTAGAGGAGGAAGTAGAGGAGGAAGTAAAGGAGGAAGTAGAGGAGGAAGTAGGGGAGGAAGTAAAGGAGGAAGTAGAGGAGGAAGTAGGGGAGGAAGTAGAGGAGGAAGTAAAGGAGGAAGTAGAGGAGGGAGATAGAGGAGGAAGTAGAGGAGGGAGATAGAGGAGGAAGTAGAGGAGGAAGTAGAGGAGAGAGATAGAGGAGGAAGTAGAGGAGGGAGATAGAGCAGGAAGTAGAGGAGGGAGATAGAGGAGGAAGTAGAGGAGGAAGTAGAGGAGGGAGATAGAGGAGGAAGTAGAGGAGGAAGTAGAGGAGAGAGTAGAGGAGGAAGTAGAGGAGGAAGTAGAGGAGGGAGTAGAGGAGGAAGTAGAGGAGGAAGTAGAGGAGGGAGTAGAGGAGGAAGTAGTGGAGGGAGATAGAGGAGGAAGTAGAGGAGGAAGTAGAGGAGAGAGTAGAGGAGGAAGTAGAAGAGGGAGTAGAGGAGGGAGATAGAGGAGGAAGTAGAGGAGGAAGTAGAGGAGAGAGTAGAGGAGGAGGTAGAGGAGGAAGTAGAGGAGGGAGATAGAGGAGGGAGTAGAGGAGGGAGTAGAGGAGGGAGTAGAGGAGGAAGTAGAGGAGAGAGTAGAGGAGGAAGTAGAGGAGGAAGTAGAAGAGAGAGTAGAGGAGGAAGTAGAGGAGGGAGATAGAGGAGAGAGTAGAGGAGGAAGTAGAGGAGGGAGATAGAGGAGGGAGATAGAGGAGGGACTAGAGGAGCTGGTCAGTCAGGGTGGATCTGGAGGAGCAGGATGAAGATGAAGATGTGCTGTGGTGTTTGTACCAGTTGACCCAGTAGATGAAACTACCTGTTAGTTCTGTAGCATATCTCTCTCTCTCCTGCTGAACACGGATGTCGATCTCCCAGTCCGTCTCCATATTGATCTGATGTACAGCAGCTTGGAGTTTCTCAGCTGAGACATGGGAAAGTGTTTCTGCTGACAGACAGTTCAGATTGATCAGGTTCACCATCATAGGATGATCAAAGACCGGGTTGTCTCGCTGCCTGTCTCTCTCTCTTCCTGTCTCCCTCTCACCCAGTCTCAGTCTTAGTCTTTTGTCTCTCTCCCAATTTCCCTCCATTTCTCTCCCAGTCACTCTCTCTCTCTCTTTCTCTCTCTCTCTCTCTCTCTCCCCATCTGTCTCCATCTCTCTCTGTGTCTCTCCCTTTCTCCTTCCCATCTCCCTCTCACCCTGTCTCTCCCTGTCTCTCCCTGTCTCTCTCTGTCTCTCCCTGTCTCTCTCTCTGTCTCTGCCTGTCTCTCTCCCTGTTTCCCTTCCCATCTTAGCCTGTCTCTCTCTGCCTCTGTGTCTGCCTGTCTGTCTCCCTTAGCTATCTGTCTCTCATCATATATTCTCTGTTATTAGGCTAGTGTGTGTGTGTGTGTGTGTGTGTGTGTGTGTGTGTGTGTTACAGCCTCAGAGATCTCAAGGTGCTATCATGTTTGTTTGATGGAGGATAATTAAATAGGTAACAGAAACCGGCCTGCTCTCATCACTATTGATCACCCCCCACCACACACACACACACACACACACACAAACACACACACACACACACACACACACACACACACACACACACACACACACACACACACACACACACACACACACACTAGCCTAATAGCCCAGAGCCGCGGTCTCTAAGAGAGGGCTGATACTCCCACATCAGCTATCAACAACCTTTCATGTTTTAATGGGTCTATTTAACCTAATCCACAACCCCCCCCCCCTCCCCCCTTAAGCCCCGCCCCCACTCTGCTTAACATCAGTCCCAGTACAAATCCATAGTGAGTCCTTGACTCCAGGATGAATGTGACCAGCAGCCTTTGATGAAAGAGGCAACAAAAGAGCCTTCCTTCAGTTAGCATTTAACATGCCTCGTCTATTCTATTCTATTTTATTCTATTCTGTAATTCTATTCTATTCTATATTCTATTTTATTCTATTCTATATTCTATTCTATTCTATTCTTTAATTCTATTCTATTCTATATTCTATTCTGTAATTCTATTCTATTCCATATTCTATTCTGTAATTCTATTAGATTCTATATTCTATTCTATTCTATTTCATTCTATATTCTATTCTACTCTATTCTGTAATTCTATTCTATTCTATTCTATTCTATTCTATTCTATTCTATTACTGTAACTGACAGCAGGTAGATCCCATGATCTTGGATCTTGGATCTTGGCCAGACCACAGCAGAGTTTCATCCCAAAGTGAGACGCTCCCATTGGGGAAAAAAACCCCACTTCTGACTCTACTCTGACTCTACTCTGACTCTACTCTGACTCTACTCTGACTCTACTCTGACTCTACTCTGACGGTGTGACTTCTGGCGTGAGAGCAAACCTCCATCAGTATTAAAGCTATTATGACGTTGACACGTGAAGTGAGGATGAGCTGCAGAAACATGGTCTGTTGCAGCGTGACAGGCAGCTCACGTTGTTCTGCAGCGCTTCGTTCAACATGCTCGGTAAACCGCTGCGTGTTCATGTCATGTGCATGTGCATGTGCATGTGCATGTGCCTTTTGTTCTCCGTAATGCGTTTTGTTTGTGCTCGTATCTGTATGACAATGATTAGCTGTGATGGATGATAGCGACCCAATAAGTGTGACAAGGACACAACATTAACATTGGAGCTGGGACAATGGCTCTGCAGCTGCACGGCCACTGCATTATTCAGACAGGATGGATGGATGGAGGAAGAGGAAGGGGAGAGAATAGGGAGGGAGGGAGAGTGGAAACAAGAGGGGACAGGAAGGAAGGATGGGACGAGGGAGGAAAAGTGGGTACCGAGGGACGGGGGTTGGTAAGGAGAGATGTATGGATAGAAAGTGTGCAGGAGGTGGAGGAGGGGGAACAAAGATGGATGGATGAGGAGATGAACTGAGACGTTTCTCCCACAGCATTCATTTGAATCAAGGGAAGATAAGCTGCGGTCAAAACACCCAGAGAATAGAATCAATAGATTTGGGAATTGAATTGGAAAAAATGATGCTGCAGAATGTACATTTAAACGGTTTTACTACAAAATATATCAATCGTGGGTGAAAAATAACAACCTGAAGTTTATCATTGAATTTACTGTGCAAAAGTCTGAGACACAATTCCATAAAGCGAAGATGCTTTCAGAAATAATGAAATGAAAAGTTTCTAAATATCAGAATATACTTTATACCATAATAAAGAGCAGTAATATAAAACACTGATGCAGAAAACAAAAAAATAAACATCTAAGACCAAATTTATACAATGAAATCTACAGTACTGTATCTAAAATATGTTTCAATAGGATGTTTTCACTTTTGAACTATAGATGTAACAATCTGTCATTCAAACAACAACAACAGTATATACATGTATATACTATATGAACGGTTTACCAGACAGTGAAGATACTGAATGACCATGCTGCCTGTTGACATCATCTATAGTGTATTACTGTTGTTACTGTTGTTACTGTTGTTGTTGTTGTTGTTGTTGTTGAGAGCAAAAGCATCATCTCAGTTATGAGTCACAGTGAGGAATAAAACTGTTGAATCACTGCAACCTGCAATCAAACCAAAACTACCGACAAGACTGGGATGGATGTAAAAACCACACACACACACACACAACACACACACACACACACACACACACACACACACACACACACACACACACCACCCACACCCCCCACCCTTGCAGCTGGAGATGCTATTAGTGGAAACACTGTAGGGACAGGCAGATGAAGCGTCTCGGCGCTGATCTGTAATCACCTCTGTCCTTTAACGAGGAATAAGACGGAGCGGGCCCCGGGGACCGGTTTATCGATCCTCCAGCGGGATCCCGACACCGAGATCCCGACACCGAGACGCTGCGGTGTCACCGGGACGCGTTCACACACCGACGGGAAAATCTGACCTTTTTGTTAAAGATGTTGTGTTTACATTGCGTGTGCTGGAGACCAACTCAACTGGAATACTGAAACAAGGATGATATGTCGTCTGTCATTACGTAAAGCCAAGTCAAAATGCTTGGTAAAAGTGTTAAAGTGTTAAAGTGTTAAAGTGTTAAAGTGTTAAAGTGTTAAAGTGTTAAAGTGTTAAAGTGTTGAGTGTGTTTGTGTGACCCAGTGTAAACCGGTCTGGACAGGCTCAGGTGAAATGGCGCTCGCCCACCGAGGTCAGGAGGTTCACTCTTGCGGATCTTGTATTTGGGTCCTATCATGTTCTATTTTAAGTTTTGCTCCGTGTTAGAATTTGTTCAGTCTTGCCTTTGGTGTCAGCCGGCTGGTAAAATATGCATGGTTTGGACTTTTCACCTTTCCGATTTTTATTCCTTGTATAAATCAAAGGAAAATGGAGCCTTTTTATGGTTGGAGCTCATCCATGTTTGATGTGCAGCCAGGAGGGAGACCTAGATAATAGAAGCTATCAGAGACATACAGCGCAGTGGGTGTGTGTGTGTGTGCGTGCGTGTGTGCGTGTGTGTGTGTGTGTGTGTGTGTGTGTGTGTCCTCTTTGGATTCTGTTTCATTCCCAGACATTAATGGACTTGAATGTATTACGACAGATACACTGAGAAGTCTGAGAAGGTCTGACACTGAGCTAAATGGGTTCACACACACACACACACACACACACACACACACACACACACACACACACACATATATACAGTATATTCAACAAATATATTTGTTGAATTTGACTGCAATAAATTGCAGCGTGAGACAAAATAAATCCTCTGGAAAGACATTCAAACACGTTCTGCAATATAGTTCAATATAGTCTTCTTAATATTACATGACAGCCTGCATGGTCATTCACTCATTCACTCACTCACTCAATCACTCACTTACTCACTCACTCACTCACTCACTCATTCATTCATTCACTTACTCACTCACTCACTCATTCATTGATTCATTCATTTATTCATTCACTCATTCACACATTCACTCATTCACTTACTCACTCACTCACTCACTCATTCATTCATTCATTTATTCATTCACTCATTCTTCATTCATTCACTCATTCACACATTCATTCATTCATTCATTCACTTACTCACTCACTCAATCACTCACTCGTTCACTCATTCACTCACTCACTCACTCACTCACTCACTCACTCATTGATCCCTCTAGGTGATTCATCAGTAGATAGCTGATAGTATGGAAGCAATTATGATACACATTTGCTTCCATAGTCTATGTAGAGTGCAGGGAATACTAAAACACTATTCTATTCTATTCTATTCTCCTCCTCTACTCTACTCTACTTCCACAATATCGAGCTAATGATAATGACATTGATAACCAGGAGATATTCTTCCATATTATTTATATTGTGCTGCATTTTTGTGTATTTTTATTGTTTTTATTTTCAATGCAAATGCTTTGAACTTTTGATTTGTATTGAACTGAATTTAATAAAACGAATTGAATTATATTGAATTGCATTTGATTATGTTGAATTTAATGTAACTGTATTGGATTATTTGTATTTAATTGAAGTTGAACTCAGTTGAATATCTTTAGATGTGAATCTGCTGAATGATAATATTGTATATATTATATATATTATATAATATATAATATCAGTAGATTTTCTGAAAGGAGTTTTCAGCAGGTTGGTTGGATAATTGAGGAGTGTGAAATATTCTGTCTTCATCTGTTATTCTACAGTTTCACGTTTTAATTGTCTTCCAATGTTTTAAAAAAGGAAATTGCAGAACACAATTTACACACACACACACACACACACACACACACACACACACACACACACACGGCAGAGTGATTATGGAGACAGTACAGTAAGCAGACTGCAGGATAATTCCCTCCAGCTCTCAGTGGGAAATGTCAAAATAATTATGAGCCTCGACAGCTCAGCGGGTAGCCTCAACCTCTTCATTACTGAGCAAGGTTGAGGGGGCTGACTTTCTCCCCAACCTGGCAACGCACAGCACAGCAGGTCTGACATGACACTCTTAAATTCCCCTCTACCTCTTCCCTCTCTCCTCAGCTCTCACTCTGCTTCTGCTTTTTGGCACTTCCCTTTTACATGATCCCGTCCCTCCCCCGTCCCTCCCGTCCCTCCCGTCCCTCCCCCGTCCCTCCAGTCTCTCCCGTCCCTCCAACATGTTTGGAGTGGATTGCTCAGACGATGGAGCGTCTCCTCCTTTAGTCTGGGCAGGAGGTAACAATGCAGTTTGAACTGAAAATGCAGGTGTCAGCGCAGTTTATTAGGCGTGAGAACGTCATCAGAACGACCCCAACATGTGAGGGATTATGGGTAAAAGGAGACTACTACTCAGTCCTACTAATCTACTAAATTTGTTTGTCTTTGAGGCATTTAGAGAATCCTGTGGTCATGTGACTGGTAGTTTGGCCGTGCTGTGTTAAAAACAGCATGCGTGTGAAAACAGATAGATGACGTCTCGGTTTAAAAATGTCTACAGTTTCCTCTCAGTGCAGTTTGGCATTTCTCAGACATGGTGGCATTTCTTTCACCCAGAGGCTACAAATGGCCTTCAGACCGCTGGTTCCAGATCAGTGAGGTCCTCAGGGTGCTCAGTGTTGGCGACGCCCTTTTAGAAATTCAAGCTCAGTTTATACTTTGCAGGGCGATACTGTCTGCTGGTAATACTGGCTTGGAATGTAAGATGTATTGATGCATTTACTCTAAGTCCTACACACACACACACACACACACACACACACTAAAATGTAATAAATGTAAAACAAGCTGTATGGACAATTAAATGTATTTTTTTGGTTTTTCATAAATTGATCTTAACTTATTTAGATAATTTGGGGAAACACCATCTCAGTTTATTTCACTTAAAGTCTATAAATACTAACTGAAGTCTCCTTCAATCTCCCACTTAAAAAAAAAAAAATCACTCTAATGTATTAAACACCATCCATATTTATCATGACAGCAAATTGCGTAACCAGCAGGGTGTCATTGACCCGGCGGGGCCTGAGGGCGGTGTGACGCTGACCTCTGACCTCCCTGCAGAGCGGAGCAGATTAAAAGACACTTTTCAGTCTCAGGGAGGAAGAGAAACCACTGCAATGTCACTCAATAAGGAAATAGAGGAATATTATTATCAGGTATCAGTTTCACACGACCAAATATCCAACACTTCATAGACGGAGAGATCAAACACAGTAAAGGAGAGCAAGGTGAAGTCAAGACAAACGCCTTTACCGGACAGATTTCTTTCATTTTGAGGAAAATTAAAACTGGCTAGTGGATGAGTTCATTTTAAGATGTTTCTATTTCGTGGCGTGTGACTCATCAGACGGTCTTTCAATTGGTTCCATCACTTCCTGTGCAAAAGTGAGTTTGTGTGCATATACATGTGCATGAAACATGAGGTGGTGCAAAGTAGCATGAAGCGCTGAGGACAGTGGGAACAAAGACCATGCTCCCCGCCAACTCAGTTAAAAAGTGTGTGTGTGTGTGTGTGTGTGTGTGTGTGTGTGTGTGCGCATTGACAGACCTCATTAGATTAGAGTAATGGTTGTGTGAGGGCAGAGTGTGTGAAGCAGTTGTTATTAATACATTATGTGTCCCTGTGTCCCAGGTTAACTGCACTTTCATCTCACCTTGACTGACCTTCCCCACACACACATACACACACGCACGCACGCACACACACACACACACACACACACACACACACACACACACACACACACACACACACACACGCAGAGCCATTACAGCAACGCGACTTCACACTGGGGACATTTCAGCTCCTTATGATTGAACGCTCCGAATAAAGGACCTTGGAAAAACATCTGGGCAAGTGACAAATACGTCCCTCTGGCTGTGTGTGTATAGCAGAGACAGATACTGTAGTGGGGGAGGGGCGAGAGAGAGAGAGAGAGAGAGAGAGAGAGAGAGAGAGAGAGAGAGAGAGAGAGAGAGAAACAGAAAAAAAGAGCAAAAGAAGAAATCTCAGTGAGAGAATGAAAGACGAGTGTGTGTGTGTCTTCTCCAGCACTACACGGAAACTGGCGAGGTCAGTGTGTGTGTGTGTGTGTGTGTGTGTGTGTGTGTCCCAGCCACTTGACATCACACAGCCCTCTCATGGCAGGCAGATCTCAGATCAGCAGCAGAATGAATAAGGCCATTTACCAGCAGCTTACGTGGTCCGGGTCAGACCTCCAGCAGCTTAATGGCTGCTGCGTTGAGGGGGAGTGGCTTTATCTTCCCGCCGCACCTTGACTTTGCTTCCGGATGAAAAGTGATTTACAAATTAAATTTCGATGACTGATGGCGGGCCAGAAATAGGAAGTTGGCGGGGGAGTAGGGGAGGGGGATGACCCTGAGAATATCAGGAAAAAAAAATCATTTCTCTTGTGAAAAATAGGAAAAAGCTCCAATACCGGTTCTCGCTGGAACGCCGACAGATGGCGAGCAGAACCGTTCCAACTCAACATCACTGACGCTTTATTTCACATTCAACTGATTACACGCTCCGCTGAGTGTGTGATGTCGACTAAAACCCTCCTGGGAGTTCTGCTGCTAATTGATGGAAATATGGAAAAAAATACGGGAATGCTTTGGAATATCAGGGAGGAAATCTTCAATTAGCACACATGGAAGACGACGCACATCCTGCTGTCCTAATTGAATGTGTGTATTGTAAATTAGATTTTATAGCAAGGACATTGTTTTATTGGGCTAATTCAATCTGCAAACATAAACACACACACTAAGACTATTAAGGTTTTTCAGCTTTTTGAATGAAGATTTATTTCTGGACAAAATAAAATGAAGCTGAAGTGACAATGACCATCATGCATTGCAGCATTCCAGAAGATGTTGGTCAACCCTTCCCTCTCCTAGACACTAATGATCTCTTTCTAACATCAAGATGAGACTAAATGTTTTTTCTCCTGTTTCAAATTCAACTCAGGAGGAATCAATCACATATCAGCTCATGTTGATCTGATCACAACAACAGATCTCCACATGATTTAACTCTCCTGGATATGAACCCATGAGATCAGAGGAAGATCTCAAAGAAAACTCAACACTGCAGCATCTTCCTGTTTCCTCCACGAGGCCAACAGCCAGACAGTAGGAGCTGATGACCGGTATATACGTCACATGGTGGCATCTTCACACTGATCTCATCAAGTCTCAGGAATCCTCTCTCTCCTCGTTGCTCCTCAGAGTTTGTAGGAGAAACATTTCAGATGCAGGTGATCACAAGATGAGACTCAACCCAGATCTTCCCTCTTTCTTAAGAGATGAAGAAGATATTTTGTCTCCTCTCTGCTGCCGTCCTGAACACCGAGCCCAGCACCACCAAGCCCTTTCATTGTCGGGAGTCCACAATAACTTCTCCCTTCAGAGAAAGTAATTACGTAAAATATCATCTATCAGTCCTAAATCTCACACACACACACACACACACACACACACACACACACACACACACCTAAACTGACAGCTGAGGTTCTGCTGAAGGTCATTCATAATGATTAAAAAGCGTCTCCGCAATGATTCTCAAATGACCCTTGGGACGGCTCGACCACTGACACCTCTTGAAGAGAAAATGAGTTTATCCTGCCCTGGGATAGCCGGCTTCAGACAGACACGCTGACAGACTAATAGGCAGTGAGACGGAAAAGATAGGGAGACAAGACAGGTGGACAGACAGGTGGGACAGACCACAGGACGTACAGATGTGGAGATGTACAGGCAAACGGTCGGCCAGGTAGAGAGACAAAGAGACAAGGAGAGAGAGAGACAGACAGACAGGTAGACGGGCAGGTATGTAGAAAGACATACAATCAGACAGACGGGCAGACAGACAGGCTAGCCCAGAGCATGAAACCCACCCATCCAAGAACAATTCCAGTCAGCACCATCGGGAATACGGCCCCCACTCCACCACCCACACACACACACACACACACACACACACACACACACGCACGCACACGCACGCGCACGCACACGCACACACACACACACACACACCCTCCAGCTCTTTCTTCAAGCCGCTGATACAGAGGTTTTGGTAATAGCCACTGTGATGGCTAATTTCACCTTCATACTCTGTGTGTGTGTGTGTGTGTGTGTGTGTGTGTGTGTAATAATCACCTTGAGCCATGCTGGCATGGATTCCCCCTGAGATCACCCAGGCTTGATTCGACCACATCACACACACACACACACACACACACACACACACACAGCCATTTGGTGCTGGTATTTACATATAAACTAGCGCTGACAGAACGGACCGCGACCTTCACTCGTGATTCAAGGTTAAAATCATGAAGAGACGCAAGTATCAAGGAATGTTTCTCCATTGTAAACCTGTCGTGTGTGTTAGAGGCAGAAATGTGAACTGTTCATCACTGTTATTGTCATGTGAAGGAGTCTGGAGGCTTGTGTTCAGACGGGCAGCAGTGGTACCTGCTGTTTACCTCCATTCTTTCAAAATAAGATGATTTCTTTCCTTAAAATGTTACTATTTTCAGAATAAAGGGCTTGTTATAGCTGATAACCTCAATGATAAGTATGTCAGTATTTTGTTTATATAGGGCCTTGTATTGCAGAATGATGAATTAATGTTATAGTACTATTATAATACTACATCATCATCACAACCCTTCATCTTGACTGTATGGATTTCAAAGATACGGGCTCATAAAATCCACATCAAGTCAACTACACCAGACGAGCTTCATTCTGTACGTCTGTGTTAGCGAGATCACACGAGAACAAGGGCTGCTGACATCAGCGCCTCACCGAGCTGCCTCTGACAGCCCGTAGCCACACCATTGCCGGGTCTTGCATCATCAGGTTTTTTAAAAACATCGTGGCGTTTTAGACAGAACTCGATAACCTGGCGGTGAACTGTGTCTGGCTGCCGGCCACGACGCACCGCTGGCAGCACCGCTCGCCAGATGAGCTCAGAAACGAGGACGGTGTCACTGAGGGCAACTCTCTCTCTGGCTAGTTGGCCAGTTTGCTTATCCATCTGTCTCTTCCTATCCATCCACCCATCAGTCATCGACCTGCCCCTCCCTCCCTCTCTCCATCTAGACAAAGAGAAACAATTGCTAACTAGCTCCCCGGTTAAAAAAAAACATCATCTAGCTGCATGGTTGGAGTGTACATTTTACCATTACGATTGTTTATTGCAATTCATATGAAGGGTTATTTCAGCCAAAGGATGCAAGTACAGATAAAAAGCAAGAGAGGGGAAACAGATCACCCATTTTACAGTAGAGTTATTTGTGTGAGCCGAAGCCTCTAGCCTGGTCTATTACATTAACTGGTGTGACAGGGTAGTGTGAAGGATGGACAACAGGAACAATAAGTACACACACATACGCAGGCGGATCCATAAAGACACAAACACCTCCAGGAAACTACCGGAGGGGAATGAAACCGAAGGTGAAGGTCTCCCATCCATCACCGCTAAAGCTGTGGTAGCTGGTGTAGGTGTGCATATAGCTCTTCTGCCACTGTGCAGACCTGAAGTTTAAGACATGTGCATTGTTTTGTGTCATTTCCTGGTGCTTGTGATCACCGTTATAAGAGCTGGACTCTCAGTGTTGGTTGGTTGGTTTGTATGTAATGTTTTTTTTTTGTGTTCTCCAGACATCCAGAGCCTCGACATCCCTGCACGAAGGAACTCCGGCGTAGCTCGTCCACCAGGCAGTACGGTAGAGGTTGCTGCTCTAGGTCGGTGCATGGTGCGTTCACATGCCAGGAAGTAACTTTTTCTAACTGTCGTGCCGCTATGTCAAGGCATGAATGAAATATTTTGTTCATTGACTCTCAAGTCAATGTGATTTCACTCACTACAATACACTCACTACCCCCGCTCCTGAGCTAGCTAGCAGCTAGAAAGCGCTAGCACCCGTGTTAATATAGGTCAACTCAATGCAGCCTTTTGCCCCGGCAGCGTTAGCGCCATGCTCGACACATTAAGCTAGCAGGCTAAAGGAACAACTACCTGTAGAAGTGTTACTGCCGTGCACTAACAGATAGATGAGACAACGAAAGCACGTGAAGAGTTGATTTCTTCAATTTTATTGCAAAAATATAGAATTTGATAACACACTACAAAAAACATCAACACAAACAGAATACATGACAGTCTCAAAGACAAACCAATAGCACGACAGTAGCTAAGTATTTTTTCTGTGCTTTCGATGAATCACAAAACAGTTATTCAGTTATGAGTGAGTTATCAATAACATGATTATTTTCTTTGCCCTGGGGAAACCTAATAACTGCACATCTGCTTTTTTTGTTTCACTTTGATACTGTGAGAGATTTTGCCACATGTCCACAGGCGTCGCCGCCCATTGGACCTCCCGTTGGACCTCCCACTGACTGCAACTTTTGAAATGTTCCCATTTTTCACTTCCTGAGAAGTTAACTACTTTGAAGGGTATTCAAGGACATAAACACGATGTTGTTCACTATGATAAAGTATCTTTAAACCATACAGATGTCAGTGCAACCTCACCTTGTACGGTGGTTATGTCCCCATGCATTGGTGGATGCAAGTAAATTTTTTTTGCTAATAACATCAGATATTGCTTTTGTACATTTGCTAGAATTCAATCAAACCGCCTCTCAATGGTTTATGCAGTGCTTTTGTAGAAGAGCCTATCCTGAAGGTCACTGAACAGTTGTTTATGTTTGCAAATTACAGCAAAAATATTTTTAGGATTTATTTGATGGTGTGAAACAAGCTCCTGCATAAACACGTCACTGCATGTTTGATGGAGCTCCAGCGTAGCCACTGTGTCAGTCACTGCTGAGTAACAACACCTCGAAAAGTCTTTACAAGTCTTTGCTGGTTTGCTGTGCTTTGTTTCTTCCTGCTGAATGAGAATTGCTTCGTATTTAATAAATGCCAGGATAAAAGCATGCCGTTGCAAAAAGTGCTTAAAGTAAATCATCGGTTATTTTACGCAGCACCGCCTATCAACTAAACTGTATAGTAGATGTGTTGTTGTTTGCTATGACAACAAATCAACACCTGGTTTCACACATTTGTACTTAGCAGTGGAAATGACACAAACTCTTAGACACAATGTCCTGTGGAAGTTTGCTGACATCAAGGGCTGGTGCGACTGACCTCCTCTCCACAAACCCCTTCCATCCTCTCTCTCGTTTGAATGATTTCTGACAGACCATGTGCTTACGTTCAGAGGGTGTATCGTCGCGTTATAGACAAGGAAATGGTGCTCTGCATGAAGGATGGGCTTCCATAATGGACAATCGCAGCTTGGAAAAATGTTGAGCTTTGTATTTAACCATCGATTTGTCAAAATATTGTTTTTCTTTGTTGTTGTAAAACATTTTGTGCTTAAATGTCAGATTTCATAGCATGGATAACATGGAACTGGCATCAACTGGAGCAGTATCATTTGGTGGTATCATCAGGGAATACAGCGATTATATAGTCAATAAAGAAGAAAAACGTTAACACTGGAAAGTCAGTCACCTATAGACAGATTTAGTCAAACAAAACGGCAACAAATTTTCCATAAAGTGCAACTTAAATTAGTTCCAACATACACATTGTCTGACATTCTTGTTATTGCCTGTAGATATCTGTCAGGTCCTCCTCCCCTGCCTACTAGTTTCTCCCTGTTTGTCTCTGTCTGTCTGTGTGTCGACGGGTGTGGCTCCTGGTTCCGGCTCCTCCCATCATCAACCACTCATCCCCATCACCTGCTCTACCCCACACACCTGCCTTCCATCAACCCATCAACCCTGCAGCTTAAGAACCCCGGCTTTCCATCCACTCATCGCCAGATCGTCGTTTGTACTGCCCCGTCAGTCTCGTTCTCGGCCGCTTTGTGGATTAATCTCAAAGTTCCCTTTGCCTGTCTAAACCTTGTTTTCCTACCCAGATCCAGCCTCCTTCCCGGTTCCCTTGCCTGTTACCCTGCCTGCCCGTCTGTCTCCTGGTTCCTTGCCTGTACCCCCTGCCTGCCTGCCTGTCCGTCTCCCGGCTCCCCGCTTGTCATCCTGCCTGCCTGTCTCCACATCCACGCCTGCACCAGTCTGTCTCCCCTGCTTGTTTGTTCGTATCTCACCAGTAAACCAGTTCACCTCAACCTTCGTCTCTGTGTCCGGGTTTTCTGCATTTGGGTCCTGAACTCGATCGTAACCTTAACAGTACGATCTGGCCCAAAGCATGGACCCAGCAGACCCGGAATCAGAGCCTGCCGCGCTTCGGAAAGCGATCGCCAGCCAGGGAGAATTTCTCGGACATCATGAGCAGGTCCTCCGGGGCCTATCTGAGAGCAGCCAGGCCATGAGCAGCCAAATCTCCCAGCTGGCACACCAGGTACAACTCCTAACCACTCACCTTATGCCACCAGCCCCTGCTCCAGTCATTCCGAGCCCGCCTCCGATATCTCCTCCGTCCCGGGAGTCCTACGCTCCGGACCCCGAGCCTTTCTCTGGGGAGACCAGGAAGTGCCGAGGTTTTGTCCTGCAGTGCTCCTTGGTGTTTCTCCAGCGGCCACAGACGTTCCCCACCGATCCCTCTAAGGTACGCTACGTCATTGGCTTGCTGAGAGGCCAGGCCCTGGCATGGGCTGAGGCCGCCTACTCCCACATGATCAATGACTCCCTGTCTTTTAATACTTTTATCTCCGAGTTCAAGGATGTGTTCGATCACCCTGACCACTGGGGAGACGCCGATAGACGGTTGACTAACCTCCGCCAAGGAGGCCGTAGTGCAGCGGATTACTCCGTGGAGTTTAAGACCCTAGCAGCAGATGCTGGATGGGGGGATCGGGCACTACGGGGAACATTTTTAAACGGGTTGGCCGAACACCTCCAGAATGAGATCGCCGCCCGTGATGAACCGACCGATTTCCGGTCCCTGGTCTCCCTTTCCATTCAGCTGGACAACCGGCTACAGGGACGGCGCTCACGAAGAGCGGCTTCCTCTCCTCCTCTTCGTCCGCCGTTGGGAGTCGCCGAACCTCACCCAGAACCCGAACCCATGCAGCTGGGCAGGGCTCGCCTAACCCCCAGGGAGCGGGCTCACCGGATTAGCGTGGGGGCATGCCTCTATTGTGGTGAGATGGGACACCTTGTATCTGCATGTCCGCTCCGACCAGTAAAAGTGCCGGCTCGTCAGTAGGGAGAGAGATACTGGCGAGCCGGGCAGCAGGAGCTTCTCTCTCACGTCCCCAAGTCAAGGCCACTCTAGTGTGGCGCGGCCAGTCCCTGACCTACCCAGCCCTCATCGATTCTGGAGCGGATGAGAGCTTTTTAGACCGCGTTCTCGCTGAACAGTTGGGCATCGACACCGAGCCTCTGGAGTTTCCCCTGGAGGCTAAGGCCCTCAACGGGGCATCTATTGGCCGGATCACCCACCAGACTGTCCCTGTGGGGCTGCGGCTCTCCGGGAATCACCAGGAGACCATCAGATTTCACATCCTGAACGGCGCTCACTCCCCGCTGGTGCTGGGCTTTCCATGGCTCCGACGCCACAACCCAAACGTTGACTGGGTCACAGGTCAGATCTCCTCCTGGAGTGATTATTGTCTGTCTAATTGTTTGCTTTCTGCCCCTGCTCCAGCTCACGCCAGGACACCGTCCTTGCCGGAGCCTGCTGAACTGTCCTCTGTCCCAGAGGTTTACCATGACCTGGCTTCGGTTTTTAGCAAACAGCACGCGGTGTCCTTGCCGTCGCACCGGCCTTACGATTGTGCCATTGACCTCCTCCCGGGTGCCTCCCTTCCCAGTGGCCGCCTCTACAACCTTTCCAGACCTGAGCGCGAGGCTATGGAGGTCTACATCCGGGACTCCCTGGCCGCAGGCTTCATCCGTCCCTCCTCCTCTCCAGTCGGCGCAGGGTTCTTCTTCGTGGGGAAGAAGGACGGGACCCTGCGGCCGTGTATTGATTTCCGGGGCATGAACAATATAACGGTTAAGAACAAGTATCCGCTGCCGTTAATCAGCTCTGCTTTTATTCCCCTCCAGGGGGCCACTGTCTTCACGAAACTGGACTTGCGCAACGCCTACCACCTCGTCCGCATCCGGGAGGGAGACGAGTGGAAGACAGCGTTCAACACACCACTGGGGCACTTCGAGTACCAGGTGATGCCGTTCGGGCTGACCAACGCCCCTGCGGTCTTCCAGGCCTTGGTGAACGATGTGCTCCGGGATATGCTCAATCGGTTCGTGTTCGTGTACATAGACGACATCCTCATCTTCTCCCAGAACCCCACCGAGCATGAGCAACACGTCCGCCAGGTACTCCAGCGCCTTCTGGAGAATAGGCTCTTCGTAAAGGCTGAGAAGTGCGAATTCCACGTCCCCAGGGTGTCTTTCCTGGGCTACATCATCGCCCAAGACCAGGTCAGCATGGATCCGGCCAAGGTTTCCGCCGTGGCAGAGTGGCCGACGCCCACCAACCGGAGACAACTGCAGCGATTCCTGGGGTTCGCCAATTTCTATAGGAGGTTTATCAGGAACTATAGCCACGTCGCAGCCCCACTCACGGCCCTCACCTCTACCTCCATTCAGTTCCGCTGGACCCCGGAGGCGGAGACGGCTCTCGGAGAGCTTAAGCGCCGTTTCAGCTCTGCTCCTGTCCTCATCCAGCCTGATCCCACCTTACAGTTCGTTGTGGAGGTGGATGCTTCGGAGACCGGGGCTGGGGCGGTGCTCTCACAGAGATCTCCGGCCGACAGCAAGCTGCATCCCTGTGCCTTCTTCTCCCGCAAGCTGTCACCCGCGGAGAGGAATTATGATGTGGGGAACCGGGAGCTCCTCGCCGTCGTCTGGGCCCTGGAGGAGTGGCGTCACTGGCTGGAGGGAGCTGCTCAGCCCTTCATAGTTTGGACTGACCACCGCAACCTCACCTACCTTCAGACGGCAAAGCGTCTGAACCCACGCCAGTCCCGTTGGGCGCTATTCCTGGGTCGTTTTAACTTCACCTTATCCTACCGCCCAGGCTCTCGCAACCTCAAGCCCGACGCCCTGTCCCGTGTCTACGCTGCAGGGGAGGACAATGCGGATCCGGAGCCCATCCTACCACCCTCCTGTTTCATCGCCGCCGTCACCTGGGAGATCGAGGCTCGGATTAGACAGGCCCAGGCACTACAACCCGACCCAGGTAATGGTCCACCTAACCGGCTGTTTGTCCCTGACCCTGTCCGTTCCCAGGTGCTCCAGTGGGCTCACTCCACCCGACTCACCTGTCATCCCGGCATCTCCCGGACGCTCGCCTTCCTCCGCCAGCACTTCTGGTGGCCATCTATAGACGCTGACACCCGGGACTTCGTCTCAGCATGTTCGGTCTGTGCCCGGAACAAGGTCTCCAATAAGCCTTGCGCCGGGTTGCTCCGCCCCCTGCCTGTACCCACCCGTCCTTGGTGCCACATCGCCTTAGACTTCGTCACCGGCCTCCCTCCGTCCAAAGGTATGACCACCATCCTCACTATCATCGACCGTTTCTCTAAAGCCGCCCACTTCATCCCTCTCACCAAGCTGCCATCGGCCGGGGAGACCGCTGACCTCATGGTATACCACGTCTTCCGCCTCCACGGCATCCCCGCCGACATCGTCTCTGATCGGGGACCCCAGTTCACCTCCCAGGTATGGAAAGCATTCTGTAAGGCCCTGGGCGCCACCATCAGCCTGTCTTCAGGTTTCCATCCTCAGACTAACGGGCAATCGGAGCGTGCCAACCAGGAGATGGAGGCTGCAATCCGTTGCATCGCCTCCGCCAATCCATCCTCCTGGAGCTCCCAGCTTCCCTGGGTGGAATACGCGCACAACACCCTCGTCAACGCCTCCTCTGGGTTGTCCCCCTTCCTCTGCTCTCTTGGGTACCAGCCCCCTCTGTTCCCTTCGCAGGAGGAGGAGATTGCGGTACCCTCGGTTCAGGCTCATATTCGCAGATGCCGGAGGATTTGGAGGCGTGCCCGCACTGCCCTACTCCGGGCGTCGACCCGGTCCCAAACCCAGGCCAACCGCCGCCGCATCCCAGCTCCCACCTACACCCCGGGGCAGCAAGTATGGCTTCGGGCTAAGGACTTACCTCTGAAGGTGGACTCGAGGAAGCTGGCTCCCCGTTTCGTGGGGCCGTACGAAATAGAGGCCATCGTCAACCCCTGTGCTGTCCGTCTGAGACTCCCCCCCTCCCTTCGTGTTCACCCCACTTTTCATGTCTCCCAAATTAAACCTGTCTCCTCCAGTCCCCTGTCCCCCCCCTACCCCTGCTCCCCCTCCTCCCAGAATGATTGACGACCACCCTGCCTACACCGTCCGGCAACTCCTGGACGTGCGCCGCCGTGGTCGGGGATACCAGTACCTGGTGGACTGGGAGGGTTATGGTCCGGAGGAGCGATCCTGGATCCCGCGGGCCCAGATCCTGGACCCGTCGCTCATCCGCGATTTTAACCACCGGCATCCAGATGGTCCCAGGCGTACGCCAGGTGGCGTCCGTAGAGGGGGGGGTACTGTCAGGTCCTCCTCCCCTGCCTACTAGTTTCTCCCTGTTTGTCTCTGTCTGTCTGTGTGTCGACGGGTGTGGCTCCTGGTTCCGGCTCCTCCCATCATCAACCACTCATCCCCATCACCTGCTCTACCCCACACACCTGCCTTCCATCAACCCATCAACCCTGCAGCTTAAGAACCCCGGCTTTCCATCCACTCATCGCCAGATCGTCGTTTGTACTGCCCCGTCAGTCTCGTTCTCGGCCGCTTTGTGGATTAATCTCAAAGTTCCCTTTGCCTGTCTAAACCTTGTTTTCCTACCCAGATCCAGCCTCCTTCCCGGTTCCCTTGCCTGTTACCCTGCCTGCCCGTCTGTCTCCTGGTTCCTTGCCTGTACCCCCTGCCTGCCTGCCTGTCCGTCTCCCGGCTCCCCGCTTGTCATCCTGCCTGCCTGTCTCCACATCCACGCCTGCACCAGTCTGTCTCCCCTGCTTGTTTGTTCGTATCTCACCAGTAAACCAGTTCACCTCAACCTTCGTCTCTGTGTCCGGGTTTTCTGCATTTGGGTCCTGAACTCGATCGTAACCTTAACAGATATCGTTGGCAAAAATAAACACATAGAAAGTTGGGGCACACTTGGGGCATAGCAGTTTGGCGTGGGAGGAGATAATGGTGCTTAAATGATCAGAGGCACTTATAAGGGTGTACTGTTCACCAATTGTTCATGCCCCGGGCATTTGTTTCAGTTGGAAATGCTGAGGGTGGCAGCAAAATGCCAATAACAAAATTTGGGGGTCGTAGAATCAAGATATTGTCAAACATCATCAAAAGCCTTATGTCATTCGTATGATTGAGGAAAACTGAATCTAAAACATGCTGTGGGTAAATCAAGAGCGCCCAGCACAATAACTTTCACTGTACATGCCTTATATCGTTCCAAATGAAAAGGTACACCATGTTATCGATGCATTCCCTCGCTAAAGTAAATATCTGCATAGCCACAATAGTCCAACAATCCTTAAAGTCACTGCTAGGTTTATTTTATAACAATAACACTTTATTATAGTTCATAAGGTTTACTTCTGATGGCTAGCTAGAAGCATAGCTCTACAACATCGCCTGCCTGCAAGATCAGATATTCAATGTGGGGTGGCAATGACACTGTGATCCAGGATTGGAGATTTAAAGACATAAATAAAAAGAGGTATAAAAACTAAAGAGCTGACTTTGCACAATGGCTGCTATTCTCCACTGTTTTAACTCTGTCACAGTACAAGCCAGAGCCAAACCTTCACTGTGATAGAAGTAGACTAAGGAGACTATGCAGATGTTTAGCTTTCAAGCAAAAAATTCACTCTGGTAGAACCTCTCAACCTTTTAACACACATACCCCGATAGAATGTCAAAACACTATTTGGCCCCTCTTGGATCCCCTAGTCACCCCCGCCATATCCCAGATAATATTTCTTTCTCTGCCTAGAGGTCACTCTTTTGAAGAAGCAATTTTGGCTGTTATCGATATTAAATTGAATGCCGGTGGTGGCGGTGGATCCACCATGGGGGGGACATTTCATTTTAAAGTTTAACCCCTCTCGAACTCCAATAAATGTGTGAGCGTTTAAAAGTGAAAATGTTCTCTGAAGAGTGAAATCCCCCGTTAAGACCTTACATTCTTCTTCTGTGCTTCTGTGCTTTCTTCTTGTCCCCTCTTCACCACTTCTTATAAAACTAGCTTTACAATCTCTTCTTCTTTCTACTCATTCTACACAGCACCAGCAGTACTCTGTGTATAACCAAGAACAGTATCAGCATGTAATCTTCAAAGAGAATATATTTATGTTATATATCTACGGTCAGAAACACAATTCCTGCTCAGGTGAACACAATGGTGAAATGGTCAAGTTTTAGCGATAAAGCACTGAGTAGCAATGTATAACATACCATACCAGAGAGAAGTAAAGCAAGGGCTTGTTCATTGACATCATTGTATACCTCTGAGCCATACCATACACCAGAAAGTTCATAAATCAATCCCTGTGCACACGTCTCAGGCTCCTAGAGACAAGAGGAAGTATTTATTAAGAGTCTCATTTAGGGCCGCTGAGAGTATTTCCGGGGCCTGCACCAAAACGTGAAACAAAACATCAAACGTCATCAACAACTAAACATGCCAAAAAAGATCATTCTCCATATGTACCCTTTTGGGCCCCCTTGACGGAGACAGTGGTGCTGGTTGCCCCCACCTGACAGCGGCCCTGGTCTAAGTAGAAAAATGTTGATTTCGATTTTACTACTAATTTAACTACTAATTTGTACTACTCTGAGACGCTTGATAAATACTCGTCCAACTTGTCAGTGGACACAAGAACAATGCTCCCTGCTTTAAATATATAATACATTATATACATGAAAGACATGTAGAGTTGTTCAGCAGGTTTGAGAGTCCAACATATCTTATGAGTGCCTTATGATGAAACACAACCTGTCTACATTGTTTTTGCTCTTTTTTTGAAACAATACACAATACAAATAAATAAATTATTACCAAGTTGATCAGTATTGACTCCTTATACTCAGTAGTCCGAGGAGAGTGAGGTTTATCTAGTGTGGCAACTGAAGACAAAGTGTGGTGGAGAGAGACTCCGAGGCATGTTGAACTGAACGGATTGCTGAGGGTTATATTTGGTACCTGAAGGTTGTCGGTTCTAAGTGAAGGCTGAAATCTGAGTGTGTTCTGAGTGAAAGTTCCATCAGAAACTGAGTGAGATTCCATAAGAAATGGAATGAACAGTCCATTAGAATCTGAGTGAAGGTTCCATCAGAATCTGAGCCATGGTTCCATTAGAATCTGAGTGAAGGTTCCATTAGAATCTGAGCCAAGGTTCTATTAGAATCTGAGCCAAGGTTCCATTAGAATCTGAGTGAGGGTTCCATAAGAATTGGATTGAATGTTCCTTTAGAAATGGAGTGATGTTTCCATTAGAAGCTGAGTGAAGGTTCCATCAGAATCTGAGTGAAGGTTCCATCAGAAACTGAGCCAAGGTTCCATTAGAATCTGAACGAAGGTTCCATCAGAATCTGAGCCAAGGTTCCATTAGAATCTCAGTGAATGTTCCATTAGAATCTGAGTGAAGATGCCAAGAGAATCTGAGTGAAGTTTCCATTTGAACCCTTGTGAAGGTCCCACCAGAATTGGATTGACCGTTCCATTAGAACCCTTGTGAAGGTTCCACCAGAATTGGATTGAACGTTCCATTAGAACCTGAGTGACGGCTCCATTACAATCTGAGCGAAGGTTCCGTTACAATCTGAGTAAAGGTTCCATTAGGAATCTGAGTGGTTTATGAGTCACGCGCTGACCGGGTTCTGAGGGAATGTTCTGTCAAGATCTGAGTGGAGAGTCCCAACGGTTCTCAGAGGAACGTCAGTTGAAGCTGTTTTAAGGAACAAACCAGAGTAGTTTGTGCTGTGGCTGAGCATTCTGTACTGTGCTATACATTCAGCCAGGGGACCAGAGGCCGACAGTATCTGACGGTCTATAGTGGAGCATCTTTTCTGCAAACCCTACGGGATGAAGCCAGACCCATCAAAGATTGCATTCTCCTCATTAGAGCCTCTGTTAAATTTCCCAAGTTTTCAGCCTCTGAGGGTTGCATTGTATTCTCTTGGTTTGCATTGCATCATAAAGTAATATAATATCTGGATTAAGAGTCTGGACCATCCAAGAGTTTGGAGTTGGTTTACAACTGCAGTATTATGGCGTGCAGATGCGCCTGAGCCTGGACAAAAAAAGGCCAAAGCACATCCGCATGGCGCAGGATACATCAAAACTAATCAAGAATTTTCTCTTGGTCCATTATTACATGTTTAGTTTACCCTGCCTGAGTGTGATGAGTCGAATCTACAACTCCTGACAAAACTGTACTTCCTGAAAAAATAGTCAGAGAGACTGTGCTGTCCAGATCTGCTGGGCTCGGTTCACCTGAGGCCAGCTCAGACTGTTCAGTTTGGGTCCATTGCATGAATCTCCCATGTGTGTGATGTAGCCAGACAGTGCTAGTTGCTCTCAGAGCCAGAGCTCATGTTTGGACTGAGAGAATCCAAACAGTGCACAGAGATATCAGAATCACCGAGATCCACACAACAATTAGAAACGAAAAGTCTTCACTTTCGCACAGTTCGGTTCAGTTTAGCTCGCCGCCACCTGCGCTTCCTGCAGCACCACTCAGGTAAGTTCAGTTTGGTTTTAGCTCTGCAATGTCAAATCTCCACAATGACACCACAACTGAACGCCTCACCAGAATAAGAAAGATGTGGATCCTCCAGTTTAGATCTGTCTCAGTCAATAAATACTGGGTTTCCTCGTCCATAGAAAGTGCTAAACCAATCCAGGTCCAACAGCTAATCTGAGTGACCGCCTCTTCATCAATTAGGTCCATACGTTGTGCGTGTGTTTGTGTGTGCGCGCGCGTGTGTGTATGTGTGTGGATGACTGTGCATGTGTGTGTCAGATGTTTACATTGGAGTTGATGTTGATCATGTGAACTCTCATCTCCTGGATGCTAGTGATGATTTTCTTCTGATGTCCAGCCAGGTTCACTCCTACTCTCCGCAAGTCCCTGTAAAACACAGTACATACACAACAGGCCGTTCATCTGTCAAGCAATCTGCTGAAGGAAAAAATGTTTGGAAGGGAAATTTGATGCAAGCAATAAAACAATTATGACAGTAAACATTTGGCATCCATGATTTATTTATTGAATGTGCTTTGGCCCATTATTTTGGCATTTATCTGCAAAAGCAACTGTTGAAGAGGCTCATTGTAAAATCTAACTTGATTAAAGAAATACAAAGCTGGTTTATGAGATTAGTATGTTATCATTGACTGGCTGTGATGCCTCTCAAACCCAGGAAGAGCTTTCACAGCATGGTGACATTAAAAAAGCTAATTTCCTCATAAGTCCAAGATACATAATTCTGGTGGTGTGATCTTTTTATTCCAATATATAAATGCTGATTTGACACTTAATACTGGGTATATAAATAAATTGGATTCTTTAATCATATTAGTTCCTCAGTCAACATGACTTTATTATATTTTTATATATTTGTATTGAATAAAATAAAATGTAGAATATTTAACATCACAACCCTTTTCTCAAACAAAGGCAAACACTTCTACGACAGAATGACTTACTCTGAGGTCATCTGAGCCACCGTCTCCAGGGAGGAGTAACCCCCCTCCATGAAGAGCTCAGTGTAACGACCCATCTTGATGGAGTCCAGCCACTCCCCTACGTTCTGGATCAGCGTGGTACTGTCCGCCTCCACGCTGGCATGCTCCACTAACAGGTTGGAAACCCTGGAAACCCAGACAGTGAGAGAGAGAGAGAGAGAGAGAGAGAGAGAGAGAGAGAGAGCGAGAGAGAGAGAGAGAGAGAGAGAGAGAGAGAGAGACAAAAAGAGAGAAGAGGGTGAGAGAGAGAGAGAGAGGAAAGAAAGAAAGACAGGGAGGTGGAAAACAGATACACAGAGAGAGAAAGGGAAAGAGAGAAAGTGAAAGAGAGAGACATGGAAAGAGAGAGAAAGGAAAAGAGAAAGAAAGTGAAAGAGAGAGAAAGGAAAAGAGACAGAAAGTGAAAGAGAGAGAAAGGAAAAGAGAGAGAGAGGAAAATAGAGAGAAAGTGAAAGAGAGAAAGGAAAAGAGAGAGAAATGGAAAGACAGAGAAAAGAAAAGAGACAGAAAGTGAAAAGAGAGAAAGAAAAAGAGAGAAAGTGAAAGAGAGAGAAAGGGAAAGACAGTAATGAAATAAAAGCAATCAGAGTATTTCATCCCAGAGATGCTCCATGGTTGTCAGGATGTTCTCTCTGCAGATCATCCTCCATGTCCCACCGGCCGAAGCCCCGACAGCAACACACCAGGCCTGATACTGCTGCTGATGAGCTCACAACACACCGGCCACTCCAGAGCCTTTATTACGGCGCTCACTCGTGGTGCTCGCAAACAGCGTTGCTCGTGTCATCAGACGGACACGTTCATGCTAGCCAACAGCATTCTCCACGCCGTCGTCAGAACAGGAGGAACACGGACCGGCCTTGTTGGAGTCGCTCTCATCTGTCATGTGTTATTACACGGGCTGTTAGATATGGAATCGATTTAGTGTGTGTGTGTGTGTGTGTGTGTGTGTTACAGCGCGAGCGAGTGAAAGAGAGAGAGAGAGAGAGAGAGCAGAAGAGAAGGAAAGACGATCTCATGGTATTATTTCATTACTTCAGCGGGGAACACTTACAGTCATTTCACCCCCATTATACACTAATGCAATGCTAATACTCGGCGCGAACACGCTGATTGAACCGTCAAGCGTTCATCAGACGACACCCCGCTGACCGCGCTTCACACCGATGCACCGGTCCATTCGGTTTTAATTGTACCACCGCACAGACGCCGTTTACACTTCACCCGGACTGTGACGAGTCGACACGCTAGGGGGTGGGCGATATGACTTTTATTCAAACGATTCGATATTTCAAACTTTTACCTCGATTACGATTAATGAACGATTATTTTATTTGTTTTGTTTTATTTTGAAATTTGTTTTATTTTGAAATTGACCGGATGCTCTATGCCGTTCCTGTGTCTGACTTCCTGCCCGGCTTGACACATTCGCTCGCAAAAAAACGACCAGTCCAAACCTGTCTGAACACGGCGTTACTGGATGGGGCGGAGGGACGTGACTGAATACCACGTAGTATTTTTTAAGGGGACAGTTCATGAACGCAGTATTGGGGAAAGTATTTGGCCCATTCATTCACGGGAAAGTGATGTTACGTCTGATGTGCACGCACACACACACTCACACTGGTTGCTTTGCTAACTGGTGCTTCTAGACCAGGGGTGTCAAACTGTGTGCCATGGAGGGCCGAGAGTATGCAGGTTTTCGTTCCAACCCAAGAATACACCAGGTGATTTCACTGATTAGTCCCTCCTCTCTGGGTGAAGGTGTGGTAATCACTGAAATCACCTGCTGTATTCTTGGGTTGGAACGAAAACCTGCATACTCTCGGCCCTCCATGGCACACAATTTGACACCCCTGTTCTAGACGTTCCTCGTTCTTGTAGCCTAAATAACAATCGAAATCAACGATTTTGAAAATTTGCCACCATTACATAATTAAAATCGCGATTACGATCATAAACACGATTATTGCCCCCCCCCCTACGACACGCTGAGCTCGAAGTCACGTTACGACCGAGGAGACCGATTAAAACACCACACGCATTCAGAGGCTTTTCCACCCCGCCAGAGAACGAACATCTGGGGGAAATGGAAATACTTGAAATGTAAAGATATCGATCATCGGTTATCTGCAGCTTCTATCCAAAAATATCATCATCGCCGGTCAACTCTGGAAGTGGATGGAAGCTTGTCCAACACATCCGGTTGCCGTTTCCGTTTTAAACTGACTGAATTCAGCGTTTGCTTGAATTATGCGAGTTGAGCTCCCAACCTGTGCGAGGAGTTGACCAGCTTCTTCAGCGAGCTGGGGTTGCGGATAAGTTTGTCGAGCAAACAGACGATCTCATCGAACTTGGGCCGGCTGCTGCGCTCCCTCTGCCAGCAGTCCATCATGAGGTGGTACAGCGCCTCGGGGCAGTCCATAGGACCTGGCAACCGGTAGCTCTCCTCCACCGCCTTGATTACCTGTAGATACACGTACAGAGACACGTACAGAGAGAGAGGGGTTAGCAACAAAGAAACATTAGGTGGCGGAGCGCTACGACGCCTCGGGGCCGTCCATAGGAACCTGACAAACAATAACACTCCTCTTTCACTTGTATTAGTGTAGAAGGGGAGCGAGAGGGAGGTGAAGAGAGAGGGAGGTGAGGAGAGAGGGAGGTGAAGAGGAGCGAGAGAGACAAGAGGTAATATAATGCTACAGGCCAGACGATTGGGCAAGGGGTGATTTTCCTCCACTGCATGGCTACTGCCTTTATTACTTGCATGGAGGAGTGGAGTGGGGGAGGGAGAGAGAGAGAGGGGGGGGGGGAGAGAGAGAGGAAAGAAAGAAAGACAAACAAATCAACAAATCATCAATTTAGTTGATAGAAGAAGTTAGAAGAAGAAAACCATGAATTATCCCAGGTCACGTTGAGGACACAAACTGTTTGACACCTCAACGTGCAACTACTGCTGAAGTGCCCTTGAGCAAGGCGCCTGTACCACCTCCTGGGGGGGGGGGTGCTATTCTGCAGCCGACCTGCAGCAAGCAAAAAGAACACTTCCCTCAACGAAGTATCAGAACGGCGCTATGTGTTTATTTGTAGTATCTCCTCATTCCTGCAGGTAGTGAGATGCAACATGGAGTCACAGACGTGTTGTTGTTTTGTTTTTGGTTTTCAGGGGAGGAAGATGAACGGCGACTACTCCGCGGCGAGGCCAGGCGAGGCCCCGTCAGGCCGGGCGAGGCCCCGTCAGGCCAGGCCGGGCGAGGCCCCGTCAGGCCAGGCCGGGCGAGGCCCCGTCAGGCCAGGCCGAGCGAGGGCCCCGTCAGGCCAGGCCGGGCGAGGCCCCGTCAGGTCAGGCCGGGCGAGGCCCCGTCAGGCGAGGCCCCGTCAGGCCAGGCCGGGCGAGGCCCCGTCAGGCGAGGCCCCGTCAGGCGGCCGGGCGAGGCCCCGTCAGGCGAGGCCCCGTCAGGCCAGGCCGGGCGAGGCCCCGTCAGGCGAGGCCCCGTCAGGCCAGGCCGGGCGAGGCCCCCGTCAGGCGAGGCCCCGTCAGGCCAGGCGAGGCCCCGTCAGGCGGCGGGAGGTTTCAGCCTAGTTCTGCCAGCGCAAGACACTGCAGGGAATTGATTTGTTGAGTTCATGACAGCCTTTACTCGTGTGTCAGAGTCACACTAAAGAGACGTGATGCGACTGTGACACACACACACACACACGCGCACACACACATGCACACGCACATGCACACACACACACACCAAATTATGAGAGAGCAGCACAGCATCAAATTGCTGCTGCGTGTTGAGTGGGAGAAGGAACTACACAGGGTTGACTGGCAGGGAAGAAAGATCAGAGGGAGAGGGAGAGGGAGAGGGAGAGAGAGAGAGAGAGAGAGAGAGAGAGAGAGAGAGAGAGAGAGAGCTGAGAAAGGGAGGGAACAGAGAGAGAGAGATAGACAGCGTGTGATAGAGAGAGAGAGGAGGAGGGGAGAGACTGCACTCTCTTTTTTGCGCAGATCAGAGAAAATCCTGCATAACACTTTCAATTAAACATCAAACGTCTTCTCCTCTCCTTCCCTTCTCCTCTCCTCCTCCTCCCCCTCTCCTCTCATCCTCCTCTCCTCTCCTCCCCTTCTCCAGACTCCTGTAAGATAGACAGCCTAATAACTGAAAGGATGGAAGGAGGAGCCTGAGGGAAGGGATGAAGAGGTCACTGGAGGGGCGTGTGTGTGTGTGTGGGAAACATGCACACACACACACACACGCACTTCTTTCCCACACACACACACACACACACACACACACCTTACCAAATCAAACACTACATTCTCTCTTGGTCATGTGACACAGTTGCAGTATTTCCATGGAAGTGACCTCTGTGCTGCCCTATGGGTGCCACCCTCTCCTCCCCCTCTCCCCCCCCTCCCTCCCCCCCCCTCTCTCTCTCTCTCTTTCCTTCATCTCCTCTCCGACAATTTATCAACTTTTACTTTATTATATTGTATTTGTCATGGATAACTTCATGACAGGCCAACAGAAATTGCTAGATAAATCCCTACTTTAGTTTAAATGCAGGGTGGCGAGCGCCGAGCCCGCAGTCAGTCATGTCACGTGTTCCTGCTGAGCGCTGCAGCTCCATGCACGCTGCTGCAGCTCCATGCACGCTGCTGCAGCTCCATGCACGCTGCTGCAGCTCCATGCACGCTGCTGCAGCTCCATGCACTCTGCTGCAGCTCCATGCACGCTGCTGCAGCTCCATGCACTCTGCTGCAGCTCCATGCACGCTGCTGCAGCTCCATGCACGCTGCTGCAGCTCCAGGCACGCTGCTGCAGCTCCATGCACGCTGCTGCAGCTCCATGCACGCTGCTGCAGCTCCATGCGCTCTCTGTTATGCTTACACTCCCCTTTCTTCCCACCCCACAACCTCTCTCAGTCTTCCCATTAAAACCAGTCCTCCTCACTATCCTCACTATTCTATTAATAGATTCCAGGAATGATTTAGTAGATCTCACACACACACACACACACACACACACACACACACACACACACACACACACACACACCCCTCAACACCCCCCTCAACACCCTTTTAGCCTCTGGCAAGCTCGATGCTGTATCTTCCACCTCCATATCTTCCTCTCTGTGTCCCTTCCTGTGAGGGAGTCAGGTCTCCAGGAACAACTCACTTGGCCTGCTGCTCTTTTTCCCCTCAGAGGGACCCGTAGTTTCAGAAGCATCTCTTTTTGCAAGCAATCGTGAAGGCTTGTCTGAAAAAAAACTATGGCTGATTTTAAGCTGCTGATCTATAAATTAAATGTTACAGTAGAGGGATTTTTTATTTGTGATGAGCAACATGATAGCAAATATGTCAGGCAATTTCGCCACGATATCAGTGATTTTTATATGACTACGACTACTACTACTACGACTAGAATTTTGGGGGGTGAAATCAAGATTGACACAAATGGAAATGCACACACATGTTGATTACCATCACAATGTCAGACTTACGTCCTGATTGGACATCTCCCAGTAGGGCCTCTCTCCATAGGACATCACCTCCCACATGACAATGCCGTAACTCCACACATCACTAGCCGAAGTGAACTTCCTGTACGCTATCGCCTCTGGGGCCGTCCAGCGAATAGGAATCTTCCCTCCCTGTGAAAACATGGAGACACGTTCAGCAAACAACATGAGGCAGATTCACTGTCTTCTACATTACAACCATCTCAGTGGATTTCAAAGGAACTAGGCTGCAAACAACTCAGCGGCCCGACACGGGAGTTATACAAAGCCTGTCACACTTTCTATCACTTCTACTGCGTTGATAAATAGATAAAATGAACTCATATAGTTGATGTCAAATACACAGGATTTGATGTTCTAATGCACCGAGGACCTTGACATCAGATCCTGTGTATTGGTGAAAACCGAAACAGCTCCTTTGGTGAACAAACATCCAGAAGGAGCCGCCTGCTGTGACGATGTGACACATGTGATTAAATGTGACTTTGACTTTGATTTGATCAGACAGAGTTCATTTGTTTTAGTAAAAATAAAAGATGGCCTTCGTGGCCTAAGAGCACCAGGATACCAGTGCAAAGAAAAGTTCTCGGGCTGACTGCTGAGTTCCTGTCATGTGACGTGTACAGGAATTAGCTTGATATAGTCCTGATTAACACAGCAGGGTGTCTCGGGTCTGATTATCTGGAGGGTGTAAATTATGTTATTCTTGCAGCACTGTCAGAGAGGGCGAGAGAGAGAGAGAGAGAGAGGGAGGTAGCATGGTAGAGAGTGACAGGGTATTTGGTGCTAAGGCAGCAGGACTCGGTGCTAATTGACTGTTGTGGAGACTGAGCTGAGTACTAATTGGCCCTCCTCCTGTAGGAAGCAGCCCGTCTGGCTGACAGGACTCCACTCAGCCAGGGACACACAGCTCAATTTAAAGCCTGCTGTGTGTGTGTGTGTGTGTGTGTGTGTGTGTGTGTGTGTGTATGTGTGTGTGTGTGTGTGTGCACGGTGTGTATAGGTATGTGTGAATTTGGCTTGTGTGAAATTGTGTGTCATGTATGTTTTCCACTTAATACAAAGTTAGATATACTACATTCACCACACATACACACACACACACACACACATTAAATATAGATTGGGCATTATGTCCATCATATTCACTAAACACACCATCCTCTACACACAGACACACACACACACACACACACTCTTACCCGTGTGGTGTATACAGCCTCGGGGTCGTCCTCCAGGACTCGGGACAGGCCAAAATCAGAGACTTTAGACACCAGGTTACTGTTGACCAGGATGTTACGAGCTGCCAGGTCACGGTGGACGTAGCCCATGTCGGACAGGTACCTGCGTTTACCAGCACACAGGATCCGGTTAAACTACCGACTGAGACGTAATCCAGGTGAAACCGGTTAGAGTGTATCGGACATGACATGACATTAATACTTTATCAAGCTTTCTATCAAAGGCATTGGCTCAGCTGCAGGTTCATGAACAAGTGATTCATTAGTGTGTGTGTGTGTGTGTGTGTGTGTGTGTGTGTGTGTGTGTGTGTACCTCATGCCAGATGCGATGCCACGCAGCATACCAACCAGCTGGATTACAGTGAACTGACCATCATTTTTCTAAAGAGAGGAAAGGAAAAACAGACTGTCTTGTTGTCGTCTCCAACATGTGACCGGGGTCTGAAGTCAGATCAACACACCAAACACACCGAGTCCACCTCAATCCTGCACTGCTGTTTGGTATCAGGGCAGAAAATGCAATATCTACGATTAGCAACAGCATTTCTTCAAAGGGTCCGTGATGACAGTTGGGAGAGGGAGAGATTCTCGCACTCTACCGATCCACTCCCCACAGCGGTGCACCTCCAAAACCTACCTATCCTGACCACGAGAAAAATCTGGCCACAAACTTTGCAACCGTCCAATCCTTGCACTCCCTGTTTGGTTTATCAACCATTGCTTTTGTGTGTGCCGGACATCTTTGCCATGGACGGAGAGCTCCAAAACAGCTCCTCCAAGCCTGGCCAGGTCTGGCACTTTGCAGCCCTGTTGCCTCGAGTTTCACCGCCCACTAGAGACACCAGCCCAGCCCTCTCTTCCTCACCAGGATGGCTCTCTTATTCCTCCCTTCCAACCCAAACTTCCCCTTCCTCTAGGTGTATCTGTTTACTCTCTGCCTTGGCACTCTGAACAGAATTCAGATCTGTCGGCTCTGTCAAGGTGCCCCCTTCCTGACCACAGTGCCGGGATCTTGGTAAGCATACATCAGGACACTTGTGCACATGATCTCTGTGGGATATGTGCAGAGAAACCAAGATACCAGAGCAAAAAAACTTACTCAGGCTGGCTGCTTAGTTCCACAGAAAAATGTGTTGTCAACTGATGTACACAGCTTGATGTAGTATTGATGAAAACTGGTATACTGACGGTACATTGACGGTACATTGACGGTACATTGACGGTACATTGACGGTACAATTGATGGTATATTGACAGTATATTGACGGTACATTGACGTCTGATTATTTGGGTTGAGAGCACCTCTGCTTCCTCCCTTCGCAACCCCTCCACTGTGGCTCCTCTTCATTCCCTCCCCATGGCAGCGCTTACCGCTAGCCAGGCTTTGGCCTCAGCCCCAATCGGTCCCATTTGTAAACCATCCAACCTCCCCCTACTCTTCTTTCCATGCCTCCACATGCCTCTTTGTTAGTGAGCCTCCCTCTACTACTTATGATTTCAATCTCAGTTCCCACCACTGCTACAGCTAACCTTTCCCCATCCATCCATTGCACCTTGGGCTTAACGTAACATTAGGCCCAAAATGTAAGTTAGGAACCTTCCGTGTAGTCCATTGTCTGTAGCTGTGAAAGCTAATGCAGTGGTCAGTTCAGCCAGCATTACCCCCTTTCCCCCCTCATGGCTGTGTTACTCAGTTCACCAGTCATCCAAGGAATTACCTCTCAGGGTTTTCCCATATAGCTCTTCCCATTGGTTCCCAGCTCCTCTTCCTACTTCTCCCATCCATGATCACTCCTACCATGTCAGCAGTTTCCACTGACCACAGCCCTTCCCATATCTCCCCCTTCCTCTGTCTGTTGTCTCAAAGCCTCCTCCCATTCCAGCCAGTTTGGGTGAGAAAATCCTGTCAGCTGAGGACTTTGATATGTTACTCATGCAATCTTCATTCCCGTCTTCCAAGCACACCCATAACTCCAAACTCCGCCGTTCAGATTCTCACCTTTCCCGATTTCACAACTTCTTTTCTGAGATAGGTCTTCACCATCTGCTCCATCCTCCCTCACTGCTGTACTGCATCACATAAATAGATTTCTCTCATCTCTCATCAGCCATCTGCTACAAGGATCTATATAGTGTTTAGCCTCATCAGCCAACTGTGCCTCTTTGTCACTGTAACAGGTTTCTACACTGGGATGTATTGGAAAGGGATATATTCACCCAGAGGTTTGCCAGCCTGCATCTATGCCTTTTTCAGTACTATGGGCTATTACATTTTAAACATGGACGGTCTCAGGTAGAAACAAGTCCCTAGTCCTGCCAGTGTCTATGCCATTCTCTAAAGCTACACCCAACCATTACACCATCCTCTGCCTGTTCCTGTCCATGCCTGAGGCAGCTGCTTCCTCTCGTCTCTACAGGTGATACAGTCATCAATTCATTTTCAGACAACTCCTCTGTCATTCAGTCCAATAAAACTCATGAGTGGCATATATGAGCATCGCTCTTGAAGCCACATTTCAATCGGCATATTCTGGGTTTCTCCACTTCCCTAAGTTTACTACTCCCAGTTTGCAATTCCCTCCTTCACGTCATCCCCACGTCTGAGCTCTATCTGAGTATCACCTCTACACGTCTGAAACTACCTGTCACAATCACCCTCTGTCCCTCACAAGTCAAAGTCCATACCAACATGCCAACCTCAGTCAAAGACAAACATTCTCTTTCAATTCTAGCCCAATTCTTCTCACTTTCATTTCTGTTTGACTTTGTAGAAGCTAGTGAATTAGAAATGATCATAGTTCAGGCTCATTTTCTCCTGATCCTTCTGTTGCAGTGGTGCACCTCCATTATACTCAGCTCTCAAAAATGGGTTTCCCCTGCAGCAAGATTGAATGTGTTTAATTTCCAACTCTGATCATTGTGCTCCCCAACAAATACGACCTCTCTACTTCTATACATTTGTCTCTTGTATCCCACAAGCTCCCCATTCTCCTCCTAAAGTTGTATCCCCATCACCTCCCCTTTCTCCTCCCAAAGTTATATCAAGTATATCAAGTGGGGTGTTTCAGCACAACCTTGACACATGATTGAGGGCTGACTCCATTTCTTTGTATCAAAGCCAAAGATGTTGTACAAACATTTCCTTTCAATTGTAACCATTATACAGTATATTCTTCTGACTGTAGATTCTTCCTCTTTTTCCTCCTCCCCATAATCCTCCTCTTCCTCCTCCCCATAATCCTCCTCTTCCTCCTCCTTAAAATCCTCCTCCACTTCCTTCTCCTCCTACTCCCAATAAGCCTTCTCATTCTCGTTTGTGTCCTCCTCCTTTCCTACCTTGAGGAAGGTGTCCAGTGATCCGTTCTCCATGTATTCAGTAATGATCATCACTGGTTTGCCTGAGAAACAAAATATTAGACACACTTAATAAAAAAGCAATACACACAAATAATCAAATCTAAAAATGAACTGATAGATACAGAATAAAAGAGGGAAGGAAATCATGCGACAGATTTTCTACAGCTAGACCAATTTCAATGCTAGGAAAACAGCTAGACTCACTCTTGGTGACCACGCCCTCCAGGTGGATGATGTTCGGATGGTCGAATTGGCCCATGATTGACGCCTCCCACAGGAAGTCACGTCTCTGCTGCTCTGTGTAGCCTGCCTTCAAGGTCTTGATGGCAACCTGGATCTCTCTCTTCCCCGGCAGTCTCAGTGGTCCACTGCACACCTCTCCAAACTCACCTAAGGGAGAGGGGCAAAGCTTAACTGGGCTCACACTTTGAGCCCAACCTTACCTGAACCTTTTCCCCCTGTTCCCTCAGGCTATAGGTCCAGGCTCCCAAGGGCAAAGTGCAGCAGATACAAACATCCCGTATGCAATAAACGACAACAAACTTTTGCACATTTTGCACAAATATCTCTCTGCTCTCTCCTTGCACATCCAATGCACCTGCCATCATCCATCCTTTGTAATGGTATTGGGATCGATTGTTTTGTATTGTATCGGTGTTGTCGTGTTTTGATTGTGCCTCGCTGCAACCTGAATTTCCCTTGTGGACAGTAAAAGTGAACTGAACTCCACCCAAATCATATCCATTTGAAAAGAACTGATCCAATCCACTTTGGTGTATATAAGTAAAGCTGTAGAGAGCAAACGCAGCCCTAAAAATAACCCAGTAAATAAATAAACAGCCCTCAAGTGCCACCACTTCGCAGGTTTTTCACAGAGCTACATGCACTAGAGATGCACCGATACCACTAATTCACTATTGATGCTGCTTTTCAGTACATTCAGTACTGATAGTTCTGATCCAATACAGACTATTGGTTTAAATAAATACTAGAAGTATTAATGGATACATGAAGGAAGACTACAAAAAGCACTGTAGGCCTTTAAGTATTTCACTGCAGCACAGCTAGGGAGGCTGCAAGTCTTACAAATATAGCAAATCAACGCGTTTGTCAGTCGAGCACATGGATCATTTATAGCGGTTTGAAATGCCACTTTGGGGTAAATTGGTTTAATGGATGCAGTGATGTGTGATTTTGACTGTGATATTTTTATGCAGTCTGAAGAAAATATGATGTAAAGCACCATGGTGGAGTTACTGAGGACAAGTCTGAGAGATTTACTTCACTATATCCAACAAAATGAATTACGTTGAACCTCTTATCGTTATTACATCTGGTTTAGTTTAACAAAGAGAACAATTGAGCGTTTTACTGATGGTGCATCACTATTGCATGCAGGCACACCCAGTCGACTCACCAGCTCCGATGATCCTTTCTATGGAGATGAAGGAGACGTCGATCTCCTGGGCAAACTCATGCACTGCCTGGTTGGGATCCTCATAGGTGAGCGGGTCGATGTAGGTGCGCACCCCCGGGAACTTTACTGCAGACACACAGAACCCTCACGATCACTCACGTGCAATCTAGCATCATTAGATAAGTCGCCGCTTTTATGCAGAGACCCTGACAGCAACACGGATGCTGCACAGGACCACTCCGTTCATCTGTTAGCATCCTCAACATTATCACCGTTACTTTGTCACTGACACGATCGTCATTGTAGTTGTTGTCATCATTTCATTCAATATACCTCCACATCTGTGTACAGAGGATAAAGTGAAAAAATTAAAAAGCACAAATGTCCAATGTGGTGCTCAATATCATCTTCCTCTTCATCTACATTCACTACACAATAAAACACACAGACATTACATTATAAACTCTGATGGCGACTCCAGTAGGCTTCATCATCTTCCTCATCCTCTTCATCTTTTTCCTCCTCCCCATAATCCTCCTCCACTTCCTTCCCCTCCTACTCCCCATGAGCCTGCTCTTCCTCTGTTGAACTGCTACTAAAAGATGTATTTGTAAATAAATATTTTGCCCAGCATCACTTGTCATTAAGCACAGTAACTGTCAATAAGAACAAAAATTGATCAGTTGTAATGATTCTCTATCTAATATCATTATGTGATGAAAACAAAGCTAACCCACGCCTCTAATAATGATCCACTACTGAGAAGAGACTCGAGGCCCGGACTGGACTTTTGCCGAACCTCGTTTTTCCGCGTGGTGGT
>JAXDDW010000043.1:2720000-2752500 GCA_034670385.1 Hoplostethus mediterraneus | reverse complement strand
CCTCTATTTTTGGATCCCGGCATTTTTTTTTTTTTTTTTACTCTCTCTTAAGGTTTATTTATTTCCTCTGGTTGACGCTCTGACCGGCTCTGACCTGGAAGATGTAGACGGAGGACGGCTTCAGGCCTTCCACCACCATCTTGGTCTCCTTGGATTTGATGATGGTGTAACTGGAGTCCTGCTCCTGGAGGGGGAGAGAGAGAGAGAGAGAGGGAGGGAGAGAGAGGGAGTAAGAGAGGGAGAAGAGGCTACGGTTATTTCCTTATTTATTATTATTTTATTTTATTATTTTTTAGATTTAGATGCATTGGACATATTTTTCTAACCCTGCTGATGATGTGTTGTTGCAGTAGTCATTGTGCCAATTCATAGAAAGACTTTGTATGTGTGTGTGTGTGTGTGCGCGCATGTGTGTGCGTGAGGATCGGTTTCCCAACTGTAACCACATCAGGTTTAAACACAGCTAAATGTCCCCCCGTCCATTAGCCCGAAGCCATTAGCTAACCACTGACCACAGCTCTCCTCTCCTCTCCTGTGCACCTTCATTCTGACCTTCCCAGAAAAGAAGAACAACAGGAGGTAAGAGGAGAAACGATCCGGCGAGCAGCATCGGGTTGCCGAGTCTAGCCGAGTCGCAGCCCAAAAGACACAGCGGCTGCAGTAATGTCATATGAAGACGTAACCTCTCCCAGAACTCGAAAAAAGTGAAAAGAGGTAATGGATACACTCTGAAACACAACGTGAGCACAAGTATATCCTGTGACGTGGCGCAAAAAAAAAACTGCACCGCGATGTGCCCTAGCCCGAGGCCATCCGTTTGTTACAGGAAGCAGGGGGGCTGTCCGTCACCGTGGGGGGTCTTTGTAGCACTCAAGTGAAATAAGGATCACCTCCACTCAAATATATCTATATAAACACAATTTGGCTTTCATCATCACATTTTTTGTTCCAAAGAAGCCAAATAGTTCAGGTGCGTCGATCACAAAAACTGAAAAAGTACTTCATGTGGTAAAGGAGAAGAGTCTGGAAAGTCTTGACAACATACAGACAAGTCTTAACAGGATGAGAACTCAAACATCACCACAGAGCTGACTCAACATAGCGGTGGGCGATATGACTAAAAATCAATATCGTGATTGTTTCAAACTTTTACCTTGATTACGATTAATGAACGATTATTTTTTTTAAATTTTTAAATTTGTTTTATTTTGAAATTGACCAGATGCTCTATGCCGTTCCTGTGTCTGACTTCCTGCCCGGCTTGACACATTCGCTCGCGGCTCGCAAAAAAAACGAACGGTCCAAACCTGTCTGAACACAGCGTTACTGGACGGGGCGGAGGGACGTGACTGAATACCACGTAGTATTTTTTAAGGGGACAGTACGCAGTATTGTATAACGGAGTATTGGGGAAAGTATTTGGCCAATTCATTCACGGGAAACGGGAATGTTACGTCTGATGTGCACACACACACACACTCACACTGGTTGCTTTGCTAACTGGCGCTTCTAGATGTTCCTCGTTCTTGTAGCCTAAATAACAATCGAAATCAACGATTTTGAAAATTTGCCACGATTACATAATTAAAATCGCGATTACGATTATAAACACGATAATCGCCCACCCCTATAAAGAAGTACACAAACCAGGTCCAACTCTCCAGACATAGATGGATATTTGAAACATCTTTATGTACATTGCAGTATTCAGTATTTGAGTACCCAGTGAAATAATATGATCTATATATAATAATTTTGTTTTTTACCTTTTCAAAATACTTGATCTCGTACTCCAGGATGATGCCGTTGGGTCGGTCAGGCTCGGCCCAGGAAACGGCGATGCTGCTCTTCCCGGTGTGACCTTTCCTCACCACGCTCACCGGGGAGGGGGCTACACACACACACACACACACACACACACACACACACACACACACACAACTGTAAGCACCATATTTGGCACAAACAGTAAAAATAATAATGTAATAATATGATGCAATCCACTGCAACCATGTCTTGGATTCCACACTGTAACATGACACCATGATAAACTGGGATTAAAACACCAGAGATGGACAATTACTGCATTAACCAAAACCAAAACCTCCCGTCTTTTGATGTTTAAAGGCACAGAACTACAGTTGGTGAATGTTGGAGACAAAATAAAAGAAACCTCAAAGAACAACATTAAAAAAAGGTGATCAAAAAGGTGGTCAGGTGATTCATCTTTGCTGTGTGATGCTGTTGAACCAGCTCTGGGAATCACCACCACATGGAAGAGAGGATGTGATGTTGATGGTCTTGTCTTTACTTTACTTAGTGATACAAAACCGCTCTGGTGGCAGACATGATGTCATGGGTTGAGTTAAACCTCAACGGGCGCTACAAGGTAAGCCAGTTAGCTAGCCTGGTTGGAAGTCAACATGGTGCCAACTTTGGATGCAGGGAGATTTCTAGCCTACTAAAACTTCAATTATATTATATTCATTAAAATGATATACAACTATTATATCTTTTACCTGCTGCAGCAGTACTAGTAAGACGACAGACCACCAGTTATACCTTATTATGACTGAGCAGTGTTACATTCATTTTGTTCCTTTACAGCATTTTGTAACTCTTAGAAAACTGATCAGCATTATTATATCTGGAGGGGCGCTCCTACTACGACCTGCATCCAGCTACAAAGTTCAGCAAGTTCTCTTATTTCTTTAACCTTTATTTAGCCAGGAAATGCAGACTCAGCAACACTCTGGCTTGAGAGAAGGGAGAGCGTTTCTCGTTCACCCAGTTCCTCCTAGCCAGTGTGGCGCTCTGACCAAAGCTTTGAAATGATCTGATTTCAAAAAGCTGACTAGAAAAAAAACGATCAGCCGAGATCTGACAAGTTCGAGTGTGTTTATGGGAGGGACGTTTTAATTTCCCGCTCCCCTTTTGTGGCTCTTGGCAAAAAAAAAAGTAATCACACATGAAACCAAAAGTTTTATTGGTGCTTAATTCCACCGTTCAGGAGTCTAGCGGGCCCCGTCTGAGTTAGCATCCATCACCCTGCTGTAACATGACCCGCCGGCCCATCTCTCAGAGGGACAGTTGGAGAGTCTCTGACACATAAAGAGCTTTTAACCAGGCAAAACACTCCCTCAGGCAACAACCTGATAGTGTGTGTGTGTGTGTGTGTGTGTGTGTGTGTGTGTGTGTGTGTGTGAGAGAGAGAGCCTCCTCTGCAAATGCCACACCACACCGTTTAGGTTTCAATAGCCTCAGCGGCGCTCCGGAGGGAATAAATCAGCGCTACAAACACAGTAACTGTACCCTGAGTGGACCGTCACACAGACGTGTTATCGCCAGCATCTTAAAAGCCTGAAACCAGAGACACAAAGTCACACACACACACACACACACTCACTCACCGCTCATACAGCGGAGAGATGATGATGATGATGATGATGAGAGAGGCCTTGTGTTTCCCGCAGCTTAACGAGTAACAATACACTAAAAAGACCTTTTCAGCTGGAGTCCACTGGCAATTGATGCAGGTGGCCACACTGCAGTTCACAGGAAGTCACGGCTTGAGATCAGAAACCTGCTGGTCCACAACTTTGATGCAACTGTGCAACTTTTTCGGTGCAACTACCCTCCTCGACGACAACAACCTGCACTGCTGCGTCTTTCATCCCTAACCCTAACCCTAACCCTAACTTGCATCTGTAACTTCTTCCACATCCAAAATAGCGTCTTAGTTCTCAAGCTAGCTGACTGTCTGAACAATTTGACAACTTTTTGAAACATGAGAGACGGGAGCGAGAGAGAAAGAGAGGGGATGATGGGGGGAGGGAGGGAACGGGTGAGAAAGAGATAAAATGACATGAAGAGAGAGGGGAGATGAGGAGAGGGGTGCCGGTGAAAGGGCGGCAGCAACACTTCCCTGTTAGCAGATGGAGTGACAGTGCGATCACACTTCCTGGTTTAGAGACTTCCTGTGTCTGTTCTGTTAATGAGCGCCTCAACGCTGGCCTCAACACACACTCCCACACATTGCTGCTGCCTCCTCCCCCCCCCCCCGTCTCATGCCTCATCTGAAGCCGTGAGGTATCGAGGTGCGTGGCCAAAGCTCTTGAGCCCTTCGGTGTAACAGCTCCGGACCCGGATAAGAGCCGTGTGTTCACAGTGCAGAACATAAGCCTCTCCATCCCCGGTCTGTCTGAAGCATCACCTGGATCAATACACACCTTCAGCCATCCGTTATCTGTTTTATTATCCGTTAGACACCCTCAGTGGGCGACAGAAAAAGGCCGAGCGAGAGAGAGAGAGAGACGGCTTCATTAAGCTGGAACTCAACCTCCCACCAGGTGTGTCTCTATTTTCATCACAGTTTCTTTCTCCTTGCTCACCATCCTCCATCTTCCACCTTCCTTCTCTCGGATCCTTTTTGTCCCAAACCAAACTAGTAAACCAACTTTTTGTCCAAACCAAATCTCCTGGGTTTACGTTCATCGTTTCTTGGTTAAGAAAGCCGATGAAAGCCGATGAAATCTCTAGTAGGTCTGGAGCAAAGGAAGACACTCCAGAAGCTGACGGATGAAGATGCAAATCTCAACCTTGCGATAGAAGCCACTATTAAAAAGCTGAATATACCTGCTCTGAAGCCTCAGTAGTAGGGGTGGGTGATACGACTAAAAATCAACATCGCGATTATTTCAAACTTTTACCTCGATTACGATTAATGAACGATTATTTTATTTGTTTTGTTTTATTTTGAAATGTGTTTTATTTTGAAATTGACCGGATGCTCTATGCCGTTCCTGTGTCTGACTTCCTGTCCGGCTCGCAAAAAACCAACGGTCCAAACCTGTCTGAACACGGCGTCTCCTCCTCTCTCCTGCTGCCCTCCTGCCTCCCACCTCTCCTCCTCTCTCTCCTGCTGCCCTCCTGCCTCCCACCTCTCCTCCTCTCTCCCCTGCTGCCCTCCTGCCTCCCACCTCTCCTCCTCTCTCCTGCTGCCCTCCTGCCTCCCACCTCTCCTCCTCTCTCCCCTGCTGCCCTCCTGCCTCCCACCTCTCCTCCTCTCTCCTGCTGCCCTCCTGCCTCCCACCTCTCCTCCTCTCTCCTGCTGCCCTCCTGCCTCCCACCTCTCCTCCTCTCTCCTGCTGCCCTCCTGCCTCCCACCTCTCCCCTGCTGCCCTCCTGCCTCCCACCTCTCTCCTGCTGCCCTCTTGCCTCCCACCTCTCCTCCTCTCTCCTGCTGCCCTCCTGCCTCCCACCTCTCTCCTGCTGCCCTCCTGCCTCCCACCTCTCCTCCTCTCTCCTGCTGCCCTCCTGCCTCCCACCTCTCTCCTGCTGCCCTCCTGCCTCCCACCTCTCCTCCTCTCTCCTGCTGCCCTCCTGCCTCCCACCTCTCCTCCTCTCTCCTGCTGCCCTCCTGCCTCCCACCTCTCCTCCTCTCTCCTGCTGCCCTCCTGCCTCCCACCTCTCCTCCTCTCCCCTGCTGCCCTCCTGCCTCCCACCTCTCCTCCTCTCTCCTGCTGCCCTCCTGCCTCCCACCTCTCCCCTGCTGCCCTCCTGCCTCCCACCTCTCCTCCTCTCTCTCCTGCTGCCCTCCTGCCTCCCACCTCTCCTCCTCTCTCTCCTGCTGCCCTCCTGCCTCCCACCTCTCCCCTGCTGCCCTCCTGCCTCCCACCTCTCCTCCTGTCTCTCCTGCTGCCCTCCTGCCTCCCACCTCTCCTCCTCTCTCTCCTGCTGCCCTCCTGCCTCCCACCTCTCTCCTGCTGCCCTCCTGCCTCCCACCTCTCCTCCTCATGAGTACCAACACTTCATAATTCAGCAGGTCTGTCACTGTGAAATCATCGGTTTCACGGATCCCTTATCAAGTGCGACACTTCCCACACATCAAACAGCAGACTACCACCTCCCCCCCGCCCTCCCCCAACCTCCCCCAACCCCAACTCCCTTTTTGTCTCTGCTTGTGTCGTTCTGTTTCGGTATCTCTTTTTGCCATGTATGGAAATGTGCCCTCAAATTGTTAAGACTTGTAGCAGCCAATGAGAGGAGCTGATGTCTGACTGTCTAATAAAAGGGCGCAAGCGTGGAAATAAAAATGGAGGCAAAGTTCCAGTCAAACAAACGAAAAAGTCCCACTGTGTTTATTCCTCCATGATTATCTTCGAGCTGGTGCTGGGTACGTACGCAGAATCTCTGCATATTTAACCTCTGCTAACACTCCCTCTGTACTTTTGGTAACCCGTCCTTTTGCAGTCACATGACCAAGCCGTTATAACCGTGATTGTGGCTGCAACTGAGTAGGAAGTAACAGCGACGTGACTGAGACACTGAGGTCTGTTTCTTCAGTTCAAATAGGTGTCAAGTGGGGAAAGGGCCAAGTGTGTTGACCACATGGACCAACAGGAACCAGCTCTAGCAGGGTTAACAGACCATTTCCAACTGGGTAGAGTCATCAACAATCACGATGGAAAACCACTCTGCAGTATTGCCTTAATTCAGTGAAAGTAAACAATTAGACTTTGGTGATTGCCAATATAAACCTTCAGTATTGATCGTTGAGTTGATTAGTACTAGAGAGTGTTTGTGTGTAGCCCAGTTCCCTGGGAATCAGGTCATTCAGGCTGTAATGATCTCAACGCTGTGGAAACTGATTTACTGAGTTACACTTAGTTAGTTTATTGTAATTTACTACTATTCTCCTCATGGGTTCACCTGATAAACCTCTACTAACTGAGAGAGCAGAATGAAGGTTTACTGTCATTCTGATGTGTGAAGTGAACATTTTATGAATCACATTTTCAGGTCAGCAGACATTTCATATGTTCTTCCGTCTGCACACCAGATGGAATATTTCATGTTCCTACTTTCTGTGTTATCTTCAATACTCTGTAATACTTTGTTCTTAGCATTAGCGTAAGGTGTCGGAGAGGCAGAAGAATTTCATTGCCAACTTTTTGCTTTTTTGTGCATGTTTGTGCATATGACAATAAAAAACCTTGAACCTTGAACCTTGAACCTTGAACCTTGAACCTGTGTGTTGTATTGCTATCTAGATCTTTCTCTCTGCTGCTGCAGGAACCCGATTTCCCCACATGGATCATTTGAGTTTCTGTATGGAGCAATAAACATCGTATAGCATCAAATTAGAGTAATAATCTGTGACGTTTGTTTGCAATCAACAGAAGAAGAACTGTGGAGTTAGCATGGCAGCGATAGCCACCGTGGCTGAACAGACAAAGACGTCATTCCCAGTTTGACAGGTGAACTGTGCCACCATCATCCCCGCAGACCGGCTTGTTTTATTAGTCTGTGATTGCACCAACCCCGTGTAATCTAATGTAATCCCTAATCTCCACTCGGTCCGGTGACTGGCGACTCTAATCCAGCTAGAAGTCCAATAAACCGAGTTTGAGTTCTGCAGTCTGGTGTAATCCACTCAGTCTGCAGCCGCAGTGACAGCAGGGTTAAATACAGTACTCTCTACTGTCGGAGAACCATCTGCCACACACACACACACACACACACACACACACACACACACACACACACACACACACACACACAGTACTACTACTACTTCTTACCACTTGATCGTCAATGAACCATCTGTTCCATGAACAAGAATAAACGCTCTCTTCCCAAATTGTTTTCTCTCTCTCTCTCTCTCTACGCCGGGTGTTTTAGTTGTAAATAAAATAAAGTAAATGAAATAAAATACAAAAGCACATATGTCTTTAAAGGCAAACTGACTAAGTATCTATACAGCATGGGGAGTCGTTGTAAGGGAAGAGACTGTTGCACTGACTCACACACTCTCACTCCAGTTCAGTGCCTTGCCTCATAGTTTAGTGATGGAAGAGCATTTTTAGATTTTATTAGCTGGTCTGGGGATTCGGAAAGGCAGATGATAAATACGAGTGACCAAAAACTGAGCTTTAAAAAATAAATCACTAGGAGTCATTCAGAGATTTGATCAAAACTACCAAACTCTCGTGTCATTGGCTCGATCCGCCACTGCTGACAAGCATGCAGAACAACACCTGCTATCAATCTGCAGCACATCTTGCAAATCAAGAGCTTTAGAAAAGCGAGGAGCCGGCTGCTCTCGCAATGAAACATCCTGATTCAAAAGCAAAAAAAACATGAAAAATCTTTCCAGCGTGCTCTCGCGTTCCTCTGGTTCGCCGTGAAATTAATACAGCGACAGATTCGTTGACAAATACAGAGATGATGTGATCATGTCTCGACCAAACATCAAACTTTCTCTTCAGTGGGGAAATAATTTGCGACTACCGGAAGAGAAAACCTTTCAGCTCCCGGGACCGACGGGGGCGGGACCGAACCGGCACAAACCTACCCGCCTGATTGGTGGTCACGTTGAGCGTCACGTACTGCCTGGCCTGCTCTCTGGCCAGCTCCGACACGCCGTTGACGGCCTCCAGCAGGAAGCTGTAGTTGGTGTGGGACTGCAGGTCGGCCACCATCACCGAGGTGTTGGCCAGGCCGAGGCGCCGCGGCAGGAAGCGCACGCCGAGGCCGCACTCCTCCAAGCCCCGCCCGCCCGGCAAGACCCGCCGGCACAGGATGTTGTAGCGCACGTCCTTCCTGCCGCCCGTCTCCGTGGGAACGGACCACTCCAGGAAGACGCTGGTCTCGTTGACGTTGGAGATGGCGTTGCGCGGAGCGGACGGGGGGCCTGAGAGAGAACACACACACACACACACCGGTATCATACAACCACTGCAGTCATACTAGAGAGGATCAATCAATCAATTCATCGTATCAATTATGAACAACATAACTGTGTAATCAATTGTATGTTGAAAACTAAGGGCAGAAGTTAAAAAAGGGATATATTTTTTTTTTTTTTTTTGGGGGATAATTTGTTATTTTTCTGATTTTCAGAACAGAAATGTATTTACTTTCTCTTTTCATACTCTTCTGAAAACACATTGATGTATCAAATGTATTGATCTGCCACTTCAAACATCTAATCCGTTTATCCTTTGTATGGCTGCAGAATGATGAAGAGTTGATCAGCAGTGAAACTGGGTTTTTACCACGACAACTTTTCTCTCTTTTATTTTCAGCCTCGGTCGTGAAAAGTTAATTTACTGTTTTACGGATGCCCCACGTCACTTTTTCTTAATTTTAAATTATTTTTTTTTTTAAATAGAAAAGTAGTCATATACCTCCACAAATAAAATGTCCTTTATGCACCAGCTACTCCCCTCTTTTGGAGGCCTTTATTGAAATAATCACTATACTCTCCTGGTTTCCAATGTCTGTATCTGTTCAAATAATCAGCATATAGTTTCAGAAAAAAACAGTCCAGCCTGCCAATGTTGTTCTTTGAGAAAATTCATTTTTTCAGCAAGAATATTGGCAAAATATTAGCCAATATTGTGAGCTGCCACAAAAATGGCATAAAAATGGTATAAAAACACTTTTTTATTTAATTTTTTAGAAATCCGTTAAACAGTAAATTAAATTTGCACGGCCCTACTGATTAAAAGAGATGTCATGACTCAACTGCATCCTGTCGTCTGTGCGTGTGTCATGTGTCATGTATGTGTGTGACAGCAGCAGGTCTCACGTGTGCAGGCCATGTTGGGCGGGTCCGAGTCCGTCTTGTAGTGCTCGTCCTCACAGCTGCAGGCGGTGGCGCCCGCCTGCCGGGCCACGCTGTGCGGAGGACACTTGCTGCAGGCCAACGTCTGCAGCAGCGAGCGGTAAAACCCCGCTTTGCAGACTGGAGGAAGGGGGGGGGGGGGGGGGGGGGGGCAGGTGGAGTGGGGTGTTATGGGTAGAGGGGAAAAAGGAGAGTAGACGTACAAATGGGAAAGGGTGGGACAAAAAAAAGAGAGAGAAAAAGGAAGAAGGCATGGTTAGCTGCTTGGAGGAACAGCAGACAGCATCACAGCGGTTCATCAGGGATACTGGCTGCGTTGTTCAGACCGTGAGACGAGTCACCTTCGTTTTGTTGCTGTTGTCGTTATTTTTTCTGTGTTTCTTTTGAAGTCAGATGTCTTTTTTTAAGCCTCTTGAGTTTACTTCCTTTATCTCAGCTGCACAAACTCTTAATTCTCGTCTCTTTGTGTTTTATGATCTGAAATAAACCAGCAACTGTATGTACTGTATGTACTGGGTTTCCGTCTTTTACCATGACACATGTACCATCACCTGTTCTATAGATGTGTGTCTTTCGCTTGAATCTGTTTGTAGGTAATTATACCCCCCCCACCCCCACACATGCAACACACACACACACACACACACAACCACAAAGACAACATGAGTTCACACACATCTCTCTCACACCGATCTCCTTTATTCTTCCATCATACGCGTTTTATTGTGAAATTCGGTGTCATGATGATGTCAGAGATCAGAGTATGTGTTGTTGTCGGACTCGGGTCCAAATCTGACCAGACCCCACACACACACACACACACACACACACACACACACATACACATACACATACACATACACATACACATACACATACACATACACATACACATACACATACACATACACACACACACACACACACACAGCTGTAAGTGGGGCAGGAGGGTGACACACTCGGAATGTTAACATGCCAGAATACACGGGCAACCTCTGTCGCCATGGCAGCGCCCCAAGCCAACCAATCACTGACTTATCACTGCTCATCTTCTTCCTGAGTTCCGCGCACACACACACACACACACACACACACACACACACACACACACACACACACACACACACACACACAGACACAAAGGATGAGATGTTAATGGGATATTGACCTTCCTATTATCACAGTTACATGGATTAATGTGCCCATACATGCTGGTGGTTTATGGCAAATTAAATTTCTGTTGTGCACGGAAGGAGAGAGGAGGAGAGGAGAGGAGAAGAGTGAGAATAGGGGTGATGATGAGGAGGAGGAAGAGGAGGAAGAGGAGGAGGAGGAGGAGGAAGAGGAGGAGGAGGAGGAGGAGGAGAGGTTAGGAGGACAGGAGGAAGAAGGGCAAGAAAATAAGTAATGAAGAGGAGAGGAGCAGAAAGGATCGGGGGAGGAAGATTTAGGATGCTCTACTACTGTCCTTTTTCATGTCTGAGCCTGTGTGTGTGTGTGTGTGTGTGTGTGTGTGTGTGCAGCATTATGCGTCCCTGGCTCTGATTCACCTTGACGGAACCTTGGTCCGTTGTCATGGAACATTAGGCCTGAAAAATTCTCCCTCTGCCCTGGATCTCTTTCACTCACCCCCGCCACACACACACACACACACACACACACACACACACACACCCCCGCCACACACACACACACACACACACACACACACACACACCCCCGCCACACACACACACACACACACACACACACACACACACACACACACACACACACACACACACACACACACACACACACACACCCGCCACACACACACACCACTGTGCCTTTCATAAAACATGTGAGCCATGTAGGACGACAAATACTACTAGTATTCTGCTTTTATATTGAGCCGTGTAGCTGGACCGGTTCTGACCGGTTCTGACTGAGCTTTAAAACTCATTCTGACTCAGATCATGAAAATGTGATTTCTTCTTTCAAGTGGAACTCCATTCTGCTCTGTTCCTTTCCAGTCTATCACAATGCAGTCTCTTACTTTCTATGAGAGAGAGAGAGAGAGAGAGAGAGAGAGAGAGAGAGAGAGAGAGAGAGAGAGAGAGAGAGAGAGAGAGAGAGAGAGAGAGATGCATTCAGGGCAGTAGGACACACCTGATCCCCGTCTGCTTCAGCCTATGTTGCCGCGCGCACACACACACACACACACGCACGTGCACATGCGCACGCACGCGCACACACACACACACACACACACACACAGATAGATTCATTGCCATTGTCTGGAGTCTAGCTCTCCTTGACTTCATCCTCTAAACCTCCACGGCCAAATCAATAAAATTGGGTGGCAGCTCATTTAGAAGAGAAGAAGAAGAAGAAGGAGAGGAGAGAAGAGAAGAGAAATAGCAGCAAATAAAAAGCATCAGTCTGCTGCAGGACTCATCTGATAAACGGTCACCAGACGATCTCCCTCCGACCGCCTGCATGGATCTTTTGTTTCCAGCCTTCGGTTTTCACTTTTCTGGTATTAAAATGGAAATCTGTGACTTCCTCCTGCTCAACACCGCGGTGAAAGACCGACCAGACACCGGGTGGTTAGATTAGCGAATGTAAAATCTTCCCTGAACTGGCAGGAGGTTATCAATGGCTGATAGGGAGCAGCAGTAACTGTCATGAATTGGTACTTTAAATCCCTTGTGTCGTTCCAGTTTTCCCATCACGGTGATGTTGGGAACGCCGCCCCCCCAGACTTCAGGAACAATGGGAAACATTTGCAATTAAAGTGGTCGGCCGCAAAACAGTGAGTTGAGTAATAAGCACCAACAGTGGAGATTACGGTTACAATCATTCAGTCTCCTTTCCACTTCGTCTTCCAGCGGGTAAATAGATTAGCCGCCCGCTATAGGCTCGATTATCACGGAACAACATGTTACATTAACCACGTGACGACGGTGCACGGATGCATATGCACGCGTGGTTGCATCAGGCGGCGTTTCTTCTCCGTTTTCTCTTAATTATGTTTGTGAGAGTTTACCGCACACGGCTGTAGGAGAGAGGGGAGGGGTGTGGGGGTCGGGGTGAAACCCGGAACATGAATAAAACGATTCCACAGAGAGTCAATGAGAACGTGCAGGTCCACAGCCGCAGGGCAGGATGAAACTACATGGTGTCAGAACAAGAAGAATAACGGCATGAACTGAATGTCATTTAAATGGCAGCAGGGTTACAGTGGACCTGGTGGACCTGGTGGGCCTGGTGGGCCTGGTGGACCTGGTGGGCCTGGTGGGCCTGGTGGACCTGGTGGGCCTGGTGGACCTGGTGGACCTGGTGGTCGCTGCTGCAGCCCAGCAGGTTGATAAAAAATGAAATTCCAAAATAAGAGACCCACCATTTGAAAGATTTGATACAGATCCATACAATACGACTCACTATAGTTACTAGCCATGTTCAGCCCGTTGCTCATCAAGACTAGACAACAAAATCAGATGTTTTTTTTAAAGACAGAATAAATGGAAATACAGCACTTTGACATGAAACCCTCAAATATGGCCTCACTGACAAAACATCTCAGTAGCTGAAGGTCTTGTCCAAGCTCTCCTGCTGTACTGGCTCGCGCAATCCCATCGTTTTTTTTCTTTGCAGTTATAATTTCAAATCAAATCATATTTGTTTGTATGGCTCTTAATCACCGTCATTGATTGGTGCTTTCAGCTTTTCATTCGCTCGTTTTTGATCGACTCACTTCAGCCTCCATCTCTTCAGTCCTTCTGTTGTTTGTTTACTCACAGCTAGGACAGGCTGCTGGGATCAGGTGCTGTAATTGTTTAATTGTCTTAAAGAACCCCCATCCCCACCCACGTGCAGACACACACACACACACACACACACACACACACACACCACACACCACACACACACAAACCACACACACACTACACACACACACACACACCCCTCCTGCAGTGAGATTAGCTACGGTCATGGCTGAGTGAAGCGGCTCATTCCTCATTCTAGATGCAACCTGAACAGAGAGGGTGGTGGTATTGGTGTGTGTGTGTGTGTGTGTGTGTGTGTGTGTGTGTGTGTGTTACCCTTGGGCAAACCGTCTTTCTGATGCCACCTTTTGACACACAACCCAAAGGGTAATAGGTAATTAATATGCAATACACACTCATATATGTGTGTGTGTGTGAGGTTAATACGTCATTAATCTGTGCGTGTGTGTGTGTGTGTGTGTGTGTGTGTGTGTGTAGGGTTAATACATCATTAATATGCGCTGCACACTGGTATCCCAGCTCATTAAGGCTGCAGCGTCCTGACGCCTCCTAACGAGCGTCCTCTCTAATTGGAAACACTTCACTGTAAACATGTTGATTTATATGACTGGCTGTCTCCGGGGAATATGTCTAGAATAGAAGAGAATAACTGAATTCATCTATACCTTTCCTGAGGTGGAAAAATACAAATCAGAGGATGGGGAGTCTCCAGAGACGCCGTGAGATTTCAGATATCAGATAAACAAGAACCATAACGAGAGACGTCCTGCTGGCTCAAGTTGTATCTGATTGGTCTAAATCATGCTGGAAAGGTTACAGACCTGGCAACCCAACGGGGGAAAACCATTGATTGCTTTCCAAAGTGAATCCCAAGGAGACTATTTTCCCCGTTTCATTTTTAAAAAAGGGACAACAAGGTCACAAGCGGTCCTGAGCGTGAATCGAGCGACTGACGGATTTACTCTCAACCAGACGTGCTCGGGGCAACAGACGGGTAGGGAGAGTGGCTAAGGAGGTCTGAGCAGCGTTGAGAGTCGAGCGGCTGACCGACGTGTTCAGGTAGCAGAACTGAGCCGAGCGCATCGAGATAAACAGCGATTAGAAAAAACGGTCCGACAAGAAGAGAGCAAACTGTGATATCCGCCCACTAGCCCATCTCCCCTGCCACTCCAAGTCGCTGGCATGAAAAATAATCTTTAACACAACGGAAACAAAAAAACGGCAATCCAGTACAATGCTTATGTTGTTAAGAGATAGTATTGTGAACTAATAGAGAGACCTCAGGAAGCGAGGAAACACCGTAAATATCCTGTTCCTGTGTTTGTCCCCCAGTGAGCTGCTGACCGGAGGAACATAAACACAAGCTGAATGTATGTGCATGCCTTCATCTGTATGTGTGTGTGTGTGTGTGTGTGTGTGTGCGCATCTGTATTTGTGTGTGAACAGAAACACAAGCAGATGATAATGCTCTAATAATAAACAATACAGTGAATGGGGCTTTTCCTGTCTCGGTGGACGGAGCGGCTCATTGTTCCCGACGCTCATTCTCACAATCGGGCTGAGAGCAGAGACCAAGAGGGTCAAGCATCATCACTGTTGGAACGTCTGGTGGGGAAGATGGATTTGGGAATTATGGTGCGCGCCATTGTACTCGGAAGTCCACAGTTCTGAGTCGGTATTCCCGACTTCCAATAAAATGCGTTCCAGTACAACATGGACGCCCGCAGCAAACTCATGTTTATATGGCAAGCATCTAAAGAGGACCCAGTACCTAGTACGCTGGTAGAGACTTCTATCATATCTGTGAACTAGTAATAGTGAACTTGGATCTTGCCCGAGTTTCCGACTGGGAATTACGACTTGAATGATTGTTCTATTGCACTTTTTCATGTCGGAGGTCGTTTTTCCCCCCTGAGTTCAGAGTACAATGAGACGATAAATCAAGTGTCAAATGATGTTTTGGAAGAAATTCAATCAACAAAATAATTGTGCCACCAGACTTCTGAAGTCAGGCTTGGAGCCCTACAGTATTTAAGTCACATCATTTAGCTGACACTCCAGAGCAACTTACAATTTGTGCAACAGGAGACCAAAGATTACAAGCAACCGAAAACTGGGTCAGTCCAATATTCCCATGACAACGGAACGATCATGTTGGAGTGACTTCCAGGAAAATGGAAAGAGGAAGAGCTTTCAGTGGCGTGGACGAAATCCTGGAATCTGAATGTAATAATGGAAATGTGTTGTCATACATGTTACCTGTGTCCGTGTGTTGCTCTGTGTGTGGGTGTTCACGTCTACCTGTCAGCATGCTTTGGGTGCTGTTGGGGTTTGGAGTAAACAAGACACGTATATAGTGAAGCGGTTGACAAGGTTTTGTTTGAGGCAGCAAGAGAAGGATGCAAAAATACAATCCTGTCTTTCTAATCTGATGACGTTTTGGACTTGAGACCAAAGGGCGTGAGCATATTTAATTTGGGAACCTCATCATGTACATAAATCCATCAGTTGTGTCCAGAATAACCAGTCTAACCAGTCTAACCAGTAAAACCAGTCCTACAAGTCACCACTGACTCAGCCTCTGGAGACATCCAGGCTTTCATGGAAATAACCTGCCTCTGCTAAATGAAACATGTTATTAATATTTTATCAACCGCAGGACTTTGTGTGTTTAAGTGTGTGTGTGTGTGTGTGTGTGTGTGTGTGTGTGTGTGTGTGTGTGTGTGTGTGTGTGTGTGTGTGTGTGTGTGTGTGTGTGTGTGTGTCAGCAGTGAGAAGGGGAAAAGGGGAGGAAGCACTTCTGGGAAAGTCAGTTTACCCAACAAGCACTCAGGAAGCACTTTAGTTGTCATGACAGCATCACCATGTTGAGATGATGGGGTGATGGAGAGAGAGGGTGGGGAGAAAGATAGAGACGTGTATATATCTATATATATATCTATACATACACACAGAGAGAAAGCAAGGCGGGGAGGAGAGGAGGAGTATGAGAGAATGGAGTGAAAGAAGCAAGTAACGGTTTTCTAATTGAACAAGATCTGAAGAGATGAATGTCTGTCCTTCCTGTGATGGATCCAGTCGATGTTTATTTCAGGAGATGATGAAAACAAGGTCTGGTGGTCCTGGGCTCTGAGCCATCACTCACCAGGCCGGTCTCTCTTCAGCTGCTAGTCGTTTTCTAAAGACTACTGAACAAGAGGTTCATCTTCCAATTACGCCAAAAAATCTGAATTTACTCATCTTTTTATTGGATGATAAATTTATTTTGATGATAAAATTGAAATGACAAATGAAACTGTGTCATGTGTGCCGCTCTAACGCTATCCCATAACTCCCTGGAGGGGGGAGGAGGAGAGCTTCCTGACATTACTACGCCAGAGAGAGAGAGAGAGACGCTTTCTGGCGGCGGCGGCGGCGCCACTGTGACCAGATCAGGTTTGACATGCGTTGCCGTGGCGTTGCCGTGGCGGCTGACAGGCAGGAAAACACAGAGGGAGATCATGAGAAAGCCTGAAACACACTCTGACGCCGCCGGTTCAACTTGTTAAAACGCTCTGAGGTTTTATTGTTACTCCGAACAATCCTTTTGATTCACGATATCCACGAGTCTTCCTCTAAACTCTGTCCTCCCCTTTCCTCCCTTCTCCTCCCTTCTCCTCCCCCCTCACTTCTCTGCCCATCTCACACCTCCAAGTCTTTTCCCCCCTGTGTATTCGATCCATTCCAACAGTCCATCCAGCAGTCATTTCAACATTCCAACATTCCATCCAGCCATTATGACATCATTCCAACATTCCATTGATGCATTATGACATCATTCCAACATTCCATCCATCCATTATTTCAACATTCCAACCTTCCATTCTGCTGTCACTCCAGAATTCCACCCAGTCCGTCTCACATCCGTGGCGCCTCCCTCTTCCTCTCCCCCCTCCCCCCTCCCTCCTGCCCCCACCTCCTCCTCCTCCTCGTTATCCTTGCTCTATCGCCCCCCTGAATCAACCTCATCCATCTCTCTGCCTCCCTGCCCTCCTGCCCGGCGCTTTAAAATCCCTTCTTTATCTTGTCCCACAATTTCCCCCCCCCCATCATTTCTCTTGTCCACACTCCTACAACCTCACCCATCCAGCCCTCCATCCATCCATCCATCCATCCATCCACCACCCCTTCCTCCCCCCGTCGGTCTCGCAGAGCGCCGCGGGCTATCACCAATTATCCCGGCTAAGTTGTGTCTACATCTATACATCTCCACACAGCAGCTTCAGATCTCTGATGCACCACGAACCGCAACTATCATCCTCCGAGTTGAGATGAGAGATATTTCGATAGCGAGAACATTTACAGATAAACTACGATGCTACTTTCCCCCCTGCTGGATCAGATCCTTCTCTAATAGGATGTCCTGCTGTGTACCAACCCCCACAGAGCTACACTTGATCTACAACGCCACCACTAACCCCCCCGTCTCCACACACACAGAACAGACTGACATTACATTAACAAATACCTTCATCTGTATATTTGCAGCCACAATTTTAGGTGATAAAAAAAACCCTGAGAATTATGTAGAGCTGCTAAATATTATCAATCCTACTGCTGATCAGAAGTGCCTGCAGAGGCTGATGTGACTGTACGGTGATGGTGTTTGGTCCTGCGTGCTTCAGTTCCTCCCCCAGTGCGACGACCACTTACACAACACCGCTGTTCCGTGGCTAAATGTTGTCCATAAATAGAGATGTACTCTGGATGCACAAACAGAGACTCCCCTCCGAGAGATGGGAAGAAAGGGGGAGTGTGTGTGTGTGTGTGTGTGTGTGTGTGTGTGTGTGAGAGAGAGAGAAAAAGGGGGAGAACTTTTATGGAGAAAGATGGAAAGGGATGTCAAAAGGGAGAAAGCGAAAGAGAGAGGGAGGAAGAGGCGAGAGAGAGTTAAAAAGTGGGAGAGAAAGGAGCAAGAAAGAGGAGGGAGAGAGAAAGAGAGAGACACTAAAAGGGATACAGAGTGAGAGATACAAAGGGAAGCGAGAGAGACAAAAAAATCACTGAGGGGGAGAGAGAGAGAGGGAGAGAGAGACAGTGAAGAGAGAGACAGTGAAAGAGAGGAGAGAGAGAGAGAGACAGTGAAAGAGAGGAGAGAGAGAGAGAGAGAGACAGTGAAAGAGAGAGAGTGAGACAGTGAAAGAGAGGGAGAGAGAGAGACAGTGAAGAGAGAGAGACAGTGAAGAGAGGAGAGAGTGAGACAGTGAAAGAGAGGGAGAGAGAGAGACGACAGTGAAAGAGAGGAGAGAGAGACAGTGAAAGAGAGGGAGAGAGAGACAGAGAGAGAGACAGTGAAGAGAGACGGTGAGACAGTGAAAGAGAGGGGAGAGAGAGAGAGACAGTGAAAGAGTGAAGAGAGAGAGAGAGAGAGAGAAAGAGTGAAAGAGTGAAAGAGAGAGAGAGAGAGAGAGAGAGAGACAGTGTTCTGGCCTACATTCACAAAGACTGTGTTAGATCAAGCTCCACTAGACAGCACACACAGCCAATACAGACAGGACACGCACAGCGCACACACACACACACACACGCACACACACACACTGACCTGCAACCCATCGATTCATTCAGCCTACAATAAGATATGAATGCTCACACTAATTCTCACCAACTCTCACCCCGTCGACACACAGAGCCAGAACACATCCCCTGAAAAGGCTGAATGGGCTGAATAAAAGTCGTCTGTGGAATAAAACATGTCTGCCGACGCGTCTCTCTTTGAAGAGCTCTCTGCTTTATGAAAACACACCAACATTCGCCGAGGGGGCAAAATAAGACTCGATAATGGGATGAAAATTAGTCCCCCGCACCCGGTGTGAGTTGTTAAATCCTGCTCTGCAGATGTTCAGGGCTTCTCGCTTCTGAAAGGCAACGCCAACCAAAACCCCCCGAGAAGACGCCGCCGCCGGAGACCCCTCCCTGCGCGTCGCGTCTTTCAGCGCCCCGTCAACACACTCAACACTCCAATCTGACTGATTGAAATGCACATGAAAAACTGTTTACTGAAGCTGGGGGAACATATGGTTACAAAGGAGAGAGGAAGAGGGAGAGAGAGAGACATAGAGGGGAAAGAGAGAGAGAGACTTTAAGAAGTCTGTCAGTTTATTGGTCTCATGTGAGGCTGGAAGACGAAGCGTCCCTGCAGCTTCACTAATTGCCAGGAGCGAGTGTTTATTGTGTTTATTGTGTTTTTTTTGTGCCGTTGTGAAAGCTCAACGCGGTAAGTCGGCTCACTTCGTTGCACGCGTTGGATCGTCTCTGGCACCAATTGTGTCGCTAATTAGACACTGTCAAGGTTTATTCAAAAAACGATTTATCTGCCGCTGTCGGGAAACTTTCATTTCAAGTCATTTCAAAAACCAAACGGCAGAATCGCACAACTTGATTCTCCTCAAACCCACATGGCGGGGTGAAACCGGGGCAGGAGGCCCTATAACCAGCTACCAGACTTGGTGGTCCTTGGTGGTTGTTTATTTGTCTTCACTTACTTGTCTCGTTTGTTTAATAAAAGTAGGTAGATAACTTATTGATTTTTTTTTACCTCAGTACAGGTTCTGCTCTTAGATGATGAGGAAGGAAATGCACTGACGTTTTCTGGTGCACTATGTGTACAGTCAATTTCTGTGTACTACTAATCTTAATCTTATCATTTTATCATTATTAAATTGCTTGTTTTATGTTTTTTAGCCGGAATAGGTACTCTAAGCATTTCACTGCGCATTGTACTCTGTATATTGTGTATGTGACAAATAAAAATTTGAATTTCTGACTAGTAGTTCTCTACCTACCTATGTTGAATTATTGTTATTGTAAGTCGCTTTGGATAAAAGCGTCTGTTAAATGACTGTTATGTATTATAATGTCCTGGCTCACCCTCGGCGAGATCACCTAAGCTAACAGCTAACATTAACCTTAGCAAGCTGTCGTTGAACGGGGTAAAGCGGGGGTAAGGTTAGCCAGGAGGATTGGTTAAGCTATCTATGCTAAAGGTGATGGTAATGTTAGCCTAGATTAGCCCAGCGCAGTCTACAGTTAGGAAGTTTGATATTACATTAATACTAATGTTGGTCTAACAAACTTCAGCCAATCCATCAATCCAAAAATGAGGATTTGAAAACAGACACTCCTCGCTAATAAACAGACTAAAATAGAGCAACCTCTGTGGACTTGAGCCCATTGAGCGTGTAAAAAATGAAGATAGTCATTTGGATTTCTGTAATTAAAGACCTTGTTTTACAGAAACGACACTATTAATTACTCATGTGAACCTGTTTTAAGATAAAAGGTCACAATTACATTAATCAGAAATGTCACTTATTGCATTTATAGGCTTTTCACACTTGAATATGTTAGCCCAGGGTTAACTTTAACCCTGGGTTATAATAGCCCTGGGTTAACTTATCTCACGTTTCACACTAGTTTTCTTTAACCCTGGGCTAACAATTGACCCCGGGTATTCAGTGTTCAGGATTTCACACTGTAAACTTGTAGACCCCGGGTTAACGTTTAATGCTAATGTTTAACTCCTGTTACATTCTAACCCGTTACATTCTAACCCTGTTACATTCTAACCCCTGTTACATTCTAACCCGTTACATTCTAACCTGTTACATTCTAACCCCTGTTACATTCTAACCCCTGTTACATTCTAACCTGTTACATTCTAACCCCTGTTACATTCTAACCTGTTACATTCTAACCCGTTACATTCTAACCTGTTACATTCTAACCCCTGTTACATTCTAACCCACAACATTTCACACTATTGTTCTTGGCACCACATTTCGGGGATAGCACCACAAAATTGGTGCTAACCCTGCTTTGTAGCAGGGTTTGTTAACCCAGGGTTAAAAGCAGTGTTAACCCTCTTTCAAAATTGCAAGTGTGAAACGCTGCTTAGCCCGGGGTTAAATGCGTCCTTGACCCAGGGTTAAGAAAGACGTTAGCCCGGGATTAAGTGTAGTGTGAAGAGCATATTAGAGTGTGAGTGTGTTTGTGTAACAGTAAGGTTTGCTAAAGTACCCTAAAAGTATTTTTGTAAAAGTAGACAGAGTACACAAATAAGAATTAAACGAAAAACGAAACAGCATGTCCCCGTGTACTGCTGAGCTGAAAGTACTTGTTGTATATTTCACAGTATTCACCGTATGAGTCCGTAAAGCACGACTAACCTCATGATAACACAGTATCGGATGTACACCGTGTTGAAGGAGACGCGTTGAGATTGCTTGAACTTTGTTGATGCCGACAACACTCACAAGGCTAACGACGTCAAAGGTGGCTGTATTGCTGTAGTACCCCTTAGTCCCAGTACACAGTACAGTCCTCTCAGGTATTACTGCTGAACACCAGAATAAGTTTTTCAGCCTCGTCAGCCCCCGGGGCCGGTAGCAGTCTGGGTGTACAGTCGGTGTCAGGATGTCTTCAGGCTCGCCGACGGCCCGGTGACAGCTTGTTCTTAATGATCTCCCCACAGAGAAGCCCAGTCAGACGTATAGCACTCCGGTCGCAGTGTTTCGCCATTTTCATCACATCGGACTGATCGCTGCTGGAGAGAGAGGTGACCTTTTGACGACCCCGGTGATACGACTCCCTCCAACTCGGTTTACACTTCATACCAGATTGCGGTCCCTCCAACTCCCTCCAACTGTACATAGGGCCGGTTCTAGGACACCCAACACCCAACTGATGTGTTCGTCCTCCTCCCCCGGTGAAGAGCCCCAATCACCGGGGGGAAGACGGTGGAGCTCGTAGGGTGAAGCTCCATCCACTTTCCTTCCTTTGTGCCGGTGTCTCTTTGTTTCTCTCACAGAAGGATGGCATTACCAAACCTTTTAAACAGTTTGGAAAAATGTTATCCGACGCTCTTTACTTACTAAAAACAGATAGTGACAAATACAATCTGCCTTCCATATCTGGGCCCATTCTGTTGTTTGGTGGTGTATTTTTCTTACTCCTGGAGATATTTCCAGCGCAGCTACAATGGAGTTTGATAGTAGACTTTTTCATTTTCAGCAATCTAAACAATCATACTGGAAGAAATCAATCGTAGACGATACAAAGACCAATACCGATTTTTCCACGGACGCTGGCCTCAATAGACCAGAATGCAATGCAGACGCAAGACGTGTTGCATTTTGAGTCATCACACTTTCAAGCTTCTTATATGCCCACGTGCTCACTATGGATTGAAACCAACAAGTTCTCTGTCAAAAGGCATTATGGGAAACGCGGGGAATCACAAACCACAAACCATCTGGATCCTAGAAAGAGTTTCTGTGCCTCCTCAACATCTCCTTCAGCCTCAGAAGACTGCTGCCAAGCCTGGTCGCTTCATCACAAAATAACTCCTGGAACACTTTGAACATCACAAATGTACCGCGACGATGATTAGGATCAGTTATCTGATATCTAACATTAACATCTATCTATCATCTATCTAACATTATCTCTTACATTAACACTAGTTATGCTCTTAGTTGCTTGTTTAGGAAGGAAATGCACTTATGATTTCTGGTGACTAGTAGTTTCCTTACCTACCTTTGTTGAATGCACTTATTGTAAGTCGCTTTGGATAAAAGCGTCTGCTAAATGACTGTAATGTAATGTAATGTAATCTAACAGTACTAAAGGTGGAGTTTTCCTTTAATAAATCAGGTGATGACATCCTGCAAAATCTGTTACGTTTTTCAGATAGCAAGTATCTCATCTTGGAATGAAACTCTCGATACGTGCATCATTCTTTCTGGGCTTTAAAGACAGTATGGTCTAGTCCACATGATTCCTGTTCTCTGTGCATCTTTCCTGGAAATGAAAATCATGGCTGACCACGCCACTCCAGTCTGGTTTTGCCTCGGTAGTTTGGGGAAAATGAGGACTTCTATCTGACATTTCTAACGTATTTGTGTGCAGTGGAAAGAGACGGGAGGGAGACGAGGGAGGAGGCGAGGGAAGTGGTGAGGTTTTGACAGGAGAGGAAAGTCGCAGTGGTCAGACCGAACACGAATGCAAAACCAATCCTGGTAAAAGCACAAATTAGTGAGGTTTTCAAAATCAGGCTACAATATATTAATGTGATCAAAAAAAGGAGTGGTTCCATCTTGGACCAAGCTGAGCCAGGATGACCTCTCATGTTGATACAGTAGGGGTTGGCGATAATCGTGTTTATAATCGTAATCGCGATTTTCTAAATCATTGATTTCGATTGTTATTTAGCCTACAAGAACGAGGAACGTCTAGAAGCGCCAGTTAGCAAAGCAACCAGTGTGAGTGTGTGTGTGTGTGTGTGTGTGTGTGTGCGTGCGTGCATCAGACGTAACATCACTTTCCCGTGAATGAATGGGCCAAATACTTTCCCCAATACTGCGTTCATGAACTGTCCCCTTAAAAAATACTACGTGGTATTCAGTCACGTCCAGTAACGCCGTGTTCAGACAGGTTTGGACCGGTCGGTTTTTTTGCGAGCCGCGAGCGAATGTGTCAAGCCGGGCAGGAAGTCAGACACAGGAACGGCATAGAGCATCCGGTCAATTTCAAAATAAAACAAATTTCAAAATAAAACAAAACAAATAAAATAATTGTTCATTCAATCGTAATCGAGGTAAAAGTTTGAAATAATCGCGATATTGATTTTTAGTCATATCGGCCACCCCTACAGTGTACTGACAACAACGACTTCACATCAAGCTAGAATCACTTCTACAGACTATACACAGACAGGGATGCAGCAAGTGTTTAACTTTCTTTAACTTAACACCCCCCCCACCATGCTTTGCCAAGCGTGTCATTTGAGAGAGAGAGAGAGAGCTCCTCTTGGTACATTCTAGTGTGCGAGTCTGAAAATTGAATAATGGGACAGAAGAGGAGAAGAAAAGACCGGAGACGCCCCGTGACACAGAAATGGCAGCTGGAGTCGGCGGTGGGAATGTGGCGGCTCGACGTCGGGGCGGGACAGCGGCTGAATGAGAGCAGCGAAGTGCTCGAGGGCACAGGGGAATACCCTCCACTCACACACACACACACACACACACACACACACACACACACACACACAGAGAGAAACAACTCTCATACAAAAAGAATGACACACACTCAGGAAGACAAAACTAACAAAACACATGCACCAACATAAAACTAGACAAACATGTAGAAAAGATAGAAAACCGACAGAAACACACTTGTGCATGTACACACACACACACACACACACACACACACACACACACACACACACACACATACACACACAGAGACACACACACACACACACACACACACGTTCCCCTCTCACCTTGACAGGATCCGTTGACTTCCTCGAATCCCGGCTGGCACACGCACTTCCCGATGGGCACCAGCCACTCGCCCTCGGTGCTGCAGTGCATCCTGGGAGGCTCGTACAGCGCCAGCGAGTCGTTGACGCAGCGGCCCGCCACCTCCACCAGCTGCGAGGCCTCCGAGCCGGGGATGGTGTCGGGGAACTCGGCCAGGCTCTTCACCAGCAGGGGGCAGCGCTTGTAGAAGACGCGCACCGACACCAGGGCGATGCAGGCGCCCAGGTCCTGGAACGCCAGGTAGAAGCCCTTGCGGGTCAGGGGGCCCAGGTCGCGGACCTCGGTGTTCAGCTTCATCACGCGGTCGCCCAGGTCCAGCTCGGTGAAGCTCTCGTCGGCGGCGATGGTGTCGATTTTGGTGTACCTGCTCTCCTTCGTCACCCGGTCCTCCTCCTCCGCCGGCCCGTCCCTCATCTCCCCGGTCTTCTCCATCTCCCCATCCTCCTCCCCCTCCTCCTCTTCCTCCTCCTCGCCTCCGTCCGTCTCGTAGTAGTACATGTTGAAGGTCTCCTTGCAGGTGCCCACCCCGCCGGGGAGGCTGTTGCAGTCCCGCAGGGTGAACTTGAGCTCGATGAACACCCGCTGGGCGCCCTCGGTCAGGATCCAGTTGGTGTGGAGCCAGTTGTTCTGGTTCTGCTCCATCACCCGGCACACCTGGTAGGTGTGGATGGGAGCGTAGTCCTCATCCACTTCCCCTATCTCCTCCCACTGAGACGGAGAGGGGGAGAGAGGGAGGGAGGTAAATAGAGAGAGAGAGAGAGAGAGAGAGAGGGGGGAGGAAAGCAAAACAAAACTGGATCACTGAGGAGGCTTTTGATAAGAAAAGTGAGAAGCGTGGAATCCGAGTGAAAATCAGCCACGGCGAGGCTATTAGAGAGGCTTGACAGAGAGGCAGTGTGTGTGTGTGTGTGTGTGTGTGTGTGTGTGTGTGTGTGTGTGTGTGTGTGTGTGTGTGTGTGTGTGTGTAGCTAGGTATAGATAGCAACATAATCCTACTTCAACAGACAGAAACAGAAAGACATGGTGTTGCAGGGTCGATGCATTTACTGAGAACAGGGGGGAGAGAGTTCTAGATTAATGTGCACTTATACCTGTTTTTATCTGTGTGTGTGTGTGTGTGTGCGCGTGTGTGTGTGTGTGTGTGTGTGATCCATGCCTGCATCTGTGTCTGCATCCATGCCTGTGTGTGCATGTGTGTGTGTGTGTGTGTGTGTGTGTGTGTGTGTGTTGTGTGTGTCAGACAGCAGCATTAATTCCCTCTGCAGGTCTCCCGGGACGTGGCTATTATCTGCATCACTAGCACTCTCCCATGGCTAATACAGGCCCTTCATCATGTCAGTGTAATGTGTCCGGAGGGACCGGGCTATGATCGGGTGTTACGGCGTAATAGCCCGTATTAATCAGCCCTCGCTGCGGCCGTCCGTCGTGTTCACGCTGCCGTCTTTTTCCTCTGGTTCTCCTTATATTTGTATAAGGAGTCTCTAAGTATGTCTGCAGTGTGTGTGTGTGTGTGTGTGTGTGTGTGTGTGTGTCTCTTCCAGATCCTAGCCCAATCAGTTCCAGTGCAGACATTAAGCCTCTTACTGGTTAGATCACACAGATCCACCAGCTTGCACTGGGCTTTATGCAGCTTAACACACACACACACACACACACACACACACACACACACACACACACACACACACACACACACACTATGGGTAGCATCACAGGGATTTGAGCAAGCGACCTGTATAGTTTTGCTCATAGTGTCAGTGTGTAACGTTGTCATTGTAACCCTCCCACTCTTCATCACTACTTTAATAAGAGTGAGAAGAAGAAGAAGAAGAAGAAGAAGAAGAAGAAGAAGAAGAAGAAGAAGAAGAAGAAGAAGAAGAAGAAGAAGAAGAAGAAGAAGAAGAAGAAGAAGAAGAAGAAGAAGAAGAAGAAGAAGAAGAAGAAGAAGAAGAAGAAGAAGAAGAAGAAGAAGAAGAAGAAGAAGAAGAAGAAGAATGCATGTAAACAAACTGGACTGGAGTCGGCAGGGTTAGCGGTTGGATCCATGCTAACATGTCTGGTATTGTAAGGCACTGTGGGGACCTCAGCCTCTCAGGGATGCCCACTACCTTCCAGACAGGGACGGAGTAAAACAGCCTTTATACTGGACAGGAAGTAGATGGAGCTAATGGAGACGGAACGGCAGATCGAGTTAACGACCAAATAATCCATCCCTCAACGTCCCGTCCCTTCTCCGCTAACCTCCCCTGGATGGGATCCAGTAGAGACAGATGGGAGCTGATGGTCAAAGAGTCCCAACGATCCATCCCTCACCCGCTCCTCTCATCCTCCCATCCCGCCTTAACCACGTCTTTCACCCCTCCACCGTTTAGAGTGTGTGTGTGTTGAGTCTGTCGGCGGACCCCCTGTGGCTGCGTTGAGTGCCCTGCTCATCTATGGATCTGTCTCCGATGTGTCATTACCAACTGCCTTTTTCATTCATGAAACCTTTTTCCTTCTTCCCCTCCTTTTCTTCCCCCGTCCTTCTGCCTTGCCACCCCATTTTCTTCCCCTTTATGTGTCCTTGATTCCTCTCCTTATCCAGTCATATTTCCACCTTCTCTCCTAACTCATCTCTTCCTCATCGTCCTTCTTTTATCCTTTCGTTCTTTACTTTCTCCTCATCCACTTTCAGCTTCTCTTCCTTGTCCCAAATGTCTCCCTTTCTGCCCTCAAACTTTCTTCCTCCCCTCCCATCATGCTTTCTGCCTGCTAATCTCCTCTGCTCGTGTCCTTCCCCTTCTTCTCTCCCTTTTTGTCTACCTCCCTCTTCTTCTTCCCCTCCTTTCTTCATGGTACTGCATGGATGCTGCCTCCCTCAGACAGCATGAGGGTCTCTTAGTAAATCTCTTAGTAAACACTTCAAGCTCTGACACTGAAAATCCACAGAGTCTACAAGCCCGTGGCCGGTGCCAGGTGACTGGAAATGGGACGTCCTCCATCACGTCTACTTCCCTTCCTACCTCTTTTTTGTTTTCCTAGCTTGTTCATCCTCCGTTATTCATCTCTCTCTCTCTTGTCCTCTCCTCCCCGACTTCCCCGATGATTCAATATTGAACTAATAATGAACTAATATCGAGGAAGTAAAACTTTCCCTGGCCGATTGAAGTGCCTGATATAGACTTTTTGTAATCGCAATCAGACAATAAACATAAATGTTCACTGATCTCGTCTTCCTCAAGTTTAGACATTAAAAATATTAAGCTCCACTGTAACAGGGCTGCAAAACAGAGTAGCGCTTCAATAACAATGTAATTCAATGACTTCTTTGATTTCTCTCCATTTTACCTGTTTGTTTCTGTATCAGTTAACACAGACATTTATTAATAATGTGCAAGCAAAATATTAGTCCAATACAAAACTGAAATATGTGTTGGTAATATTTGGTGCGTCTTCCCTCACCTCACCTCCTCTCATCCCCGACGCTCACCGTGGGACGTCGGGGTAAACAGACACCCTGGTGATGCTGCCGGCGCTCTTCAAAACCTGCTTTTTCTTTCTCTAATTTATCTCTCCTTCCATGCCGTCCTCCCTCTCCTTTCTCGCTCTCTCTCTATCTTCTCTCCCTCCCTCTCTCCCTCAGCGGTGATTTTCTCTCCTCTACTTCAAAGCAGGAGGAGACAGGAGAGAGGTGTTCCCGAGGTCGCAGGAAGCCAGCTGGTTCTCCAGGGTTCACTCAGTCTGTCTGTCTCTGTCTCTGCCTCTCTCTCTCTCTCTCTCTCTCTCTCTCTCTCTCTCTCTTTCTGTCTGTGAGTAAGAAAGAGTCTCACATGCACAAATGGAAACAGATTTTACATCCTTGGCTGCTGCAGGGTTTGAGGTCTCCTACCTTTTTGTGGATGTTTACATGGATGAATAGATGCTTTAAAAAAGGGATCAGGGATCCATTTGGAAATCCAGACCTCGTTTTATGACTGAATTTGCAGATTTTGGTCAATGTTCAATATAATGTATTTGTTAATAGTGGCTGGGCATCATGTCTAAACGAGCCTGTATCTCTTCAGGAAACACTACCCTGACCCTTCCTCTTAGTCTTGCCTATTTGTCGTCAATTATTTGTCTGAGCTCTTGTTTATCGGCTCTTGTTTATTTGATACACTTTTTTGTCTTAGCTCTTGCTCATTTGATTTTCCTATTTGTCTCATTTGTTTAAGAAAAGTAGGTAGCTAACTTATTGCACTTTTAGTGCTAGTTCTGCTCTTAGTTCCTTGTTTAGGAAGGAAATGCACTTAGGATTTCTGGTGACTAGAAGTTTTCTACCTACCTATGTTGAATGCACTTATTGTAAGTCGTTTGGATAAAAGCATCTGCTAAATACCTGTAATGTAATGTAATTGTATCTCTTCACAACTGAAGATCATTCAATATCACAATATGTGAAATGGTGATGGATGGAAAATGTGCCTTCATATGTACATCTGTACTAAATACTGTTTATTGATAGTTTACCAGACTGTTGGTGAAACTGGTCAAGACCTGGACATGGTCGAACTCCTTTTGCTTCCCCAGACCTGCAAAAACAACTGGTAGTATCTGAGGTTTCAAAATACTTCAACTAGGAATTGACACTTTTCTATATTGTCTTCGTTGCTCTCACTGAAATAAAGTAGGAGTAAAAGACTGTCAACTTCCAAGGGTGTCCTCCACAGCCACCTTGTTTAGTTCCAGTCCTGACCACAGCCACCTTCACCCCATAATAAAAATCACTCTGCCGCGTCTTGCTTTCCACTCTGGACCCCAAGAGGATACCCGCAGGAAAGCTGGAAAATGAGTTCAGGATGAAGGGCGAGATGGAGGGGAAGAGAGAAGGAGCAGAGAATGGGGAGTGAGAGGAGAGGCCTCAATTTTTAAAACTCAAAAGTTCAAAAAGTTCAAGGGTTTTCAAGACTCATGGGAGAGGAGAGGGGAGGAGAGGAGGAGGAGAGGGGAAGGGCAGAGAAGTGAACTGAAGTACTTAACCTAAATCTCTCACAGTACTCTTCATTGTACAATGTGTGAAGTACTGGAGTTGATGATATTTAGCAACCAAACACTTTCAAGGTCATCCATCAATTTTCAAAAGCCTTTAAAGCCTTCGTTCATTTTTTTCATGTTTCAGGCCTGAGAAAGGAGAGGAGATGGTGGGATGACATAAAAGCAGAAGACGGAGGAAGAGGGGAGGAAAACAGAAAACAGTAAGCAGTCAAAAAAAATATATATATACAGTATATATATATATATGATCGGTGACAAGGAAGGAGAGGAGGAAATAAAGGGATGAATGTAGAGACAGAAGAGGAACAACGGATCAGAGGAGAAAGAGGAGGGGGATGAGGGATGGAGAAAGAGAGGAGAAGAGGGGGATGAGGGATGGAGGATGAGAGGAGGAGAGAAGAGGGGATGCGGGATGGAGGATGAGAGGAGAAGAGGGGGATGAGGGATGGAGGAAGAGAGGAGAAGAGGAAGGGGATGAGGGATGGAGGAAGAGAGGAGGAGAGAAGAGGGGAATGAGGGATGGAGGATGAGAGGAGAAGAGAGGGATGAGGGATGGAGAATGAGAGGAGAAGAAAGGGGGGGTGAGGGATGGAGGAAGAGAGGAGGAGAGAAGAGGGGGGTGAGGGATGGAGGAAGAGAGGAGGAGAGAAGAGGGGATTAGGGATGGAGGAAGAGAGGAGAAGAGGGGGATGAGGGACGGAGGAGGAGAGGAGGAGAGAAGAGGGGAATGAGGGATGGAGGATGAGAGGAGAAGAGAGGGATGAGGGATGGAGGATGAGAGGAGAAGAAAGGAGGGGGATGAGGGATGGAGGAAGAGAGGAGGAGAGAAGAGGGGGATGAGGGATAGAGGAAGAGAGGAGGAGAGAAGAGGGGATGAGGGATGGAGGATGAGAGGAGAAGAGAGGGATGAGGGATGGAGGAAGAGAGGAGGAGAGAAGAGGGGGTTGAGGGATGGAGGATGAGAGGAGAAGAGAGGGATGAGGGATGGAGGAAGATAGGAGAAGAGGGGGATGAGGGATGGAGGAAGAGAGGAGAAGAGGGGGATGAGGGACGGAGGAGGAGAAAACGAGGGATGAAACAAACCATCTGGAACATGATCCCAAAAAGAGCTCAACATCTTATTTAGCCTCAGAAGACTGCTGCTGCCAAGCGTGCGTGCATGCGTGCGTGCATGCGTGCGTGCATGCGTGCGTGCATGCGTGCGTGCGTACGTGCGTGTGTGTGTGCGTGCGCGCCCACGGGGTACGCTCCTCGCCAGTCCTGACGCCTGCATATGCCTACTGAAGGTGATAAGGATCGCGGCGGGCGACAGCGGCGTGGTCTGTATTGTCTGTATTGTCTAAAACGCTGAGCAGCAGCACAACGTCTCGACTCAACGTTTTCATCACCTCGGGCTGCAGCTGAACGAAACACAGCAGATGATGAGAGATGATGCTGCTATCAGATCCCTGCATTATCTCGCTGCCAGCTCTTTTCCCCATTTTATTTTTCTCTCCTGAATGCAGCCATTTATGCAGTTGTATTGTATAAACCCACACACACACACACACACACACACACACACACACACACAATTAATATGATTGTGTCTGCGTCTATCTCTCCCATCTACATCCAGCCGGAGAATGGGCCGTGATGAGAAAGCGCTGTGGTCGGCACTATTGGTTCAATATGCCTCGCTGCATATTTGCCAACAGATTTTCCACGTGGATCAAATGGATCCACAAATGAATTCCTGTTTAAACCAATCAGAGCTCTATCAATCCCCAGCGGGGTGATTTTTTTCCCCCCCAGGACTGGTGGAGGAATTGGCTGCGAGCGACGAGAGAGAGAGAGTTAAAGAATAAATTAATACATTTTAAAAAAAAAGAAAAAAAAAAGAACAATTTGTTAAAACGACAAGATATAATAGAATGAAATAATTTATTATTATTCCCGTTGTGGAAGCGTATCCTCTAATTGGCCGCTGCCCTGGGAATACTTTAAATGGAAATCCACTTCCTGACTCCAGGGAAAAATATTCCATTGTGACGTTCAACGTGTTATTCATGAATTCAATTTACCCTGATGAACCGAGAGAGCCTGGAAATGAAATGACCTTTGACCTTGACAGAACACGTGAGGGAGGTTCATGGGTGTGAAATCCAGAAGAACTTTCAAGCGTATTTCCCCCCAAGGTGTGCTCACCATCATGGCCATGCACCTGAGGGAACTCTTGAACTAGACACTAGTGTTCGTTAAATGCACAAATCAAAGTTGGGGCAACTTTTGAGGCAATGTGCATGTGCAATGTTGCCTGAAACTGCAATGGGGATTTCCAGCTGGAGGTCATGTTGCCTCTGTTGCACTGGATTGCATTGCCTAAAAACACAGCCTGTTAATTGTGGCCTTTACAGGTAGACATTTATATATTTTTAAATACTTTCAAATTATGTTTTTAATCCTAAGTAGATAATGTTTTACTCTCATAACCATCCAAACCTCAACATGTCTGCATGTGTTCATTGCTTCAACTATCTCTACTGAGCAGTAGAAAGCACCAGCCTCTTATAATATAAATAATACAGCAAATCTGGAAGGTTTTCGTTGTCACACGTAGATTTCTGAAACCCTACAGATGTTGAATGGGTTTGATTGGTTCATGACTCCTTTTCAAAGATTCTTCCAGAGCAAGTTAAAAAAAAAAAATACAGTTACTAGGTTTTAACACAACGGCA
>JAXDDW010000043.1:2702500-2715000 GCA_034670385.1 Hoplostethus mediterraneus | reverse complement strand
CAAACCCACGTCCATGCCACCAACCGAATACCACTCCACCGACGAGATTGCATGGCGCATCCGAAAAACACAATCGGTAACGGGAGGAATATTGCCTAAACAACAGCAGTTACAGTCAGCACAAAGCGGGGTACGGTAAAGAAATCATCTGTCTCGTTGTGTGTCCGGTAAGTGAGACGGTAGCTCATTTAATGCGGCGGGTAGGGGAAGGTAGAGCTGTGCGCTCCGGGTTTGGAGAGGCGGGCAGGGCGCAGGGGGGGCGGAGTGAAGCGCCGAGACTCTCCAATCAGACAGACCCTCCACAGGTGGGCCTCAGTGTTGGACTCCGAATAAAGTAACGCATTACTTCATAATTAAAGTCGTTACTGTATGTTCAACTCCCTGGGAGCGGTGGTTGCTTTCACTATGCTCGTTTTTCAAGTTGCAGGATGCACAACTGCACGTGTAAAAGTAAAAGTTAAAAGTCAATTATGTCAAAAGTAATGTCATTACTTTTCTTATTCCTCCCTAGGAGAAGTAATTTGTTACACCATCTGTTTTACACAATCTGTTGCTTTTCTGTTTCAACCCCAAAACAGATTTCAGTGTTCATAGATTCATTGAACTTCTGTCTGATATTTGGAGCAGGTGTAAAATAACCTTTCATAACTGTAATATTACCACTGAGATGAACCACATTATTTATGACCTACTGCAGTATCTGACCGAGTGTCCTTGAGCAAGACGCTGAATCACAACCAAATCCAGGGGTGCTGGTCTGGACCTGACCTCTGACCTCCCTGTGGAAATGGGAAAGCAAACAGAGAATTTCCCTTCAGGCAACAATAAAGTATCATATTAATATTATTAGCAGTGGTGTAAACCTTTTATTGGGCGTCATGGCGGTTCAGTGGTCAGGTCCTGGGTTCAGTTCCTGGGTGCCACACTGATGCACCCACTAAGGTGACCAATGGGTGCACAAGGAATTTGGCCTAGTTGAGTGGCACTAACACCTTTAAACTCCGTTCCACAATACAGGATTGATACACTACGTCCAGAACCAAAAGACCTACTGTATGACAGCAGACTGAACATAAACACAGTACAAGTATACATTCAAAGTTGAAGAAGTGTTCCAGGAGAGGGATGAGGATGCTCACAGATAAAAGTCTCCCCATCCAGACCTGACCCAGTTCTGGTGTCTTCTAATCGGTATGATCAGCAATAAAAGCTGCACGGATTCACATTTCTTCGATTCCATTCTGGACCACGTGTTTACGCGGTGCACAATCGGATCCCGGGGCATGCGACCTACATACGACTTGTACCCGAACGCTCGGATCACAATTTGTTAGCAGTTGAAAGTAAAAATCACGTCATGGATCAGAGATGGCTTGGAAGTTAGAAACGTCTGGGCTGGGGCTCCGGTGGAAGCTCCCTTCGCTCCGTGATCCTCAGCACCCTGTTGTTGCCCCGCAGAGCATCTCCTATAGGTGTGAATGTGTAGACATGCACCACCACCACCACGTGCACATTGGTTCGATATGTGTTGAAGCAAAACAGTTTGCGCTTGCCTCACGCCGTGTAACCACTAACGCTGCTCTAATGGGAACAAGCATCATGAGAGCGCGTTGAACTCAAATGGCGTCAACCAAACCCTCATCCCTCATCTGTCTCTCATTCTCTTTCTCACTCCTACCTCCTCTCTCAGATGCACACCTGTCGTTCTGTCTTTTTCCCTGTCTGTCTCACTGTTTCGTTCAATGTGTTTATCTCTCTCTCTCTCTCTCTCTCTCTGCGGCATGTTCAGTTTCTTTGATAGTTGAAGGATTCTGGGTATTCTTATGGCTTACCCTGCTTGACACCTCCCACTCTCCTTGCATGCACACACACACACACACTGCGGTGTGCATGCATGTACAAAAACATCTATGTACATAATGTACACACACCTACACATACAAAAACACACCTATGTATTATGCACACATACACACACACACACACACTGGTTTATTCCTCACCCAACCTCCTCCCCCCTTCAGCAGGTAGGCATTCCCCTACTTCCACATCTACTATCATCTTGTCACGTATTGATGATGTCGTCAAATCTCACATTCAGCCCTTGTTACTATAAATGGTGCCGATATTGATGGTCATAAGTACGGTGTGGGTGCAGTGTCAGCGGGTGGGTGATGATGGTGTACTGTAGATGTATATGGGTCTGATCGGTGCTGACAGCAGGTGTGGAGGTGGTTCTGGTCCATGCCAGAAACGGTTGAGTGTGTGGTGGGAGGCACCCATGTAGAGAAAATCTTAAAAACAACCTTAAAACCTTAAAACACTGGTGTAGAGAGAATCCACCTTAAAACACTGGTGTAGAGACAATCCACCTTAAAACACTGTTGTAGAGAAAATCCACCTTAAAACACTGTTGTAGAGAAAATCCACCTTAAAACACTGGTGTAGTGAGAATCCACCTTAAAACACTGGTGTAGAGAGAATCCACCTTAAAACACTGGTGTAGTGAGAATCCACCTTAAAACACTGGTGTAGAGAGAATCCACCTTAAAACACCGGTGTAGAGAGAATCCACCTTAAAACACTGGTATCCCTTGTGAGTCTTGGCCCAGTTCTGGGTGGTTCTGGACGTTTCGCTCTTATATATTATATATATATATTTATATATATATTTGTCTTATATACCACCATGCTTGGTGTCCTCACCTGTAAGACCTGATCATTAGTTTGTCAAGTTGAGATATTGTATAGATGCACAGGACCCAAACACACACAACCAAAACTAGAAAAGCGTTTTTAGAAACAAGGATATTTCTATTATAAAAATCAGAAACCTGCTAAACCAATTGATTTCTGTATTTTGAAACTCTACTGAAACAAAGTAAAACAGTAAAAATACAAAATGAACACAACTATTTCATGTACGTTGCATTTCTGGGCCCGTTTTGTTGTTGTTGTGTTTTTCTCATTCCTGTGGATAACTGACCAAACGATATTTCCAGCAGCTACGATGGAGTCTGATATCAGAACACGTCTCATGGATCTAAACCATCAAGTGTAACCGTCCGGTTTTGGTGTCAGCCAATCAGAATCAAAGAGCAAGGGGCTCCTTTCTAGACCGACGAGCAACACTCACACACGGCGCAATGTTTTTCTCGGTTCTTTTTCGGAAGCAGGAAGTTTCTAGAACCTGGTTTGGTTCCCTGGAGGACGCAGAACCGTATTACACCAAGTACAGAACTCAGTGGTTTGGTGCAATCAGATGTGATAGGACCTCGGAGGCTGAGCAGTCAATTGTGATTTTCTGTCTGCCCACTCATGACAGTAGGGGAGGGGAATGGGGGAACAAGGTCACACGGAGTGATAGAGCGCGCGCACACACACACACACACACACACACACGGCAGGGGGTAGTTAGGGTCGATAGGTTAACCATGAGGACGGTCTGCCAGCGACACCGGTCTCAACACCTCTCTCTCTCCCTCACACACACTCTCTCACTCGTTCTCCTCTCTCTCGCTTTCCCTGTTGTATTGCACACACACACACATGCACACACACACACACACACACACACACACACACACACACTTCTATCAGGGATATTTTCATGGTTGGTACAGCTCTGTCCTGTGCAGAAGTAGAAAATCAAAGCTGTCTCAGGCCTCCAGCTGCGAAAGTGTCACTCAACACACACACACACACACACACACACACACACACACAGATTACATCATTCTAGTTGTCACTTCCTGTTAGCCTTCCTATAACTTCCAATTATGACTTCAATCAGAGATTTGTTCAGCACATGAATTATGGGTACAAGGCTTTATTGATAGAAATTAATCTGCAACTGAAATGCTCCTCTCAGTTTTCATGTTCTGTAAAAACTTTGTGACGAACCAGTTTTGTTTTTTTTGGAAGCGTTTTAAAGAGATTTCACCAAACAATACAAACAAATAAACATTTACAAAACCATTTTATCTCCGTGTGTCGTCGATCGTCACATCGAGAGCTCAGTCCAGTAAAACAAACAAACACGGGGGGAGAGGGTGGCGGGGGTGAAGAGCTCATCAAACAACTTCCTGTTTCTGCTCAGTCAGACCCAGGGGAGAAATGGGCCACACACACACACACACACACACACACACATCCACCCCATTCCTAAAATAAGCAGCTTTGGGGCTCAACCAGCTGGGCTCTGCTCAGGGGTGCTGCAAGGGACTCTGGGATTTCCAGACTGGCACAACAAGATGTGGCGAGGCACCGAAACACATATTAGACCTGAGGACCGAAACATCGCTCCGTCGGTTCAGACGTTTAGGAGGCTCCTCCCCCCCCGGGGCTGTGGGTAATCATGCCTCTGACCTGGGTGGATGTGAGGACCTGATGGAAACATGTAAACAGCTTCCACTGATTCACATCCTGAATCAAACGAACTGAATGGAAGCTGAAGCCGACCCTGACACGCCGGCCCGGTGAATCATCCTCGACCGGAGCACCGTATTAGACTGTGCAGACAGTGTAATGGAGAATTTGTCACTTGGCATAAATCCCCCCAGACACCCATGAAGTCAGGCCTGAAACCTCGTATCAGGGCCATTTGTTACTTCGCTCACTACTGCTTAAAAATATTTGAGTCTTATTATTTGATATCCACATCTTACAGAATGATTGCCAGCATGCCCATACGGAAATATAATATATGTACATATAGTAAATTTCCATATATGAAATATATGTACATATGAAGGAAAAACATATATGTACATGTATGTACAAACTATATATGAAACCTATTAGAAACTGGAACAATTTCATATATGACATATATGTCTAGCTCATACAAATATATGTTTATGTATGTATAATGCATTTTGTGACATATATGTCATGTATATAATTATTTATACATATAACATATATGTATTTGTATAATATACAAATTACACATATATGCATAGCATATTATATACATATAGCCCATACAAATGGATGGTAAATGGACTGCATTTATAAAGCGCTTCACAGTATTTGCCTCTCATTCACACACCGATGGTGAGTTACCATGCAAGGTGGGGGTCAGTGCTCAGCCCAAGGACACTTCGACATGTGGAATTGAACCCCGGTCTACTCGGTACACTAACCACTATACTAACAAGGAGAGGCATATGTTTATGTTTATGTTATATATGTTGTATACATGTTGTTTTAATAAACATATATAAATATATAAATTAAACATATATTGTTAACATATATGGTTGCAACATATAATACCATATACAAATTCATACAATACAAATTTTTAATATATGTATATATACAAATTTTACTATGGATATTTCATATATGATAGGTGCATGTAGGATAGGTGCAGGACTGAAATAAGGTGGGGGGGTTTCTACGATGACTCTGACTGTTGCCCTCACATGTAGAGGTAGCACCATGCAGCATTCAGTGTCTCGCCGTACGACTCTTCAGTATGAAGGGACTCCTCTGGATGCTTCAGCGAGGCTCTGGTGGCCCCATGCTGCCTGGAAGTTTAACATCTGTTCTGTGGTAGGGAGACGACACCACAAGGTAGAGAGGAACAACATGGAGTCCCTTTTCCTTCCATCCTGACGCCATTAAATCCATTTTAACCAGTTTACCGTTTGACAGGCCAACAACCCCTCAAACAAAAGTTCTGCCCGTATTTACCGCAAACTCCATTTCAGATTAGCTGGCCTCTCTTTGACCCCGAAACATGGAGCACTTGTTTGGAGCTTATAAAGAAGGAAAGCGCACACCAAAAAAAAATGCACATACACACACACACACACAAACACACACTCTTGCACAACCCCCCCAGGCATCGTTAAGCCCTGCTTAGCAGCTCAGTGAGGCTGGCAGGCAGTGCAGCTGATATTCTGTCTCTTTCCTCTGCAGTCGGCTCCAAATCCTGCTGCTCTCTTTTCACACATTTTATCTCTCAGCTGAGGACCTAAAGGAGCCATAGTTTTATGAGGACATGGATGTGGGGGCGGAGGGTGAGGGCGTCTTCTAAAGGCACTCCATGGAGGTAAATTAGCTGATCCACTTAAAGACAATGTGCTCTGACTTGGATCCCCGTTACTCACCTTTATTTAGCCTGGAAATAAAATACTTGAAGACTTTTTTGTTATTGGATGTAATGGTCGGCCTTTATTGCCAAATGAAAGTGACAACTATGAAAGTGAAACGTAAAACGCATCACTTCCTGTCTCCAGAGGGTTTCTCCCAGGAAAGACCGACCTGACACCCGGAGTTGAGAACAGCAGATGGAGAAACTTCCTGACCTGGTAGAGGTTGGATCTATTCTATTATATCAATATAGAGCAGCATTTATTCATATGAAAATATCAAATTATTTCTTTATATTGTTAGAATAGTTTTGTTTTTTTGCTCACACACCTCCATCTGAGTTTAGTTCACATTATCTGTTGTTACCACCATCACTGTTTTTACTGCAGCTCTCAATTTCACTGCTCACAGGTGTAAAAGTACAATGACTGTATGAGGTTATAGCAGGTTATAATATAGTATAGGTATAGTACATCTGACTCCAGGTGACGGTGATGGAGGCGTGTGTTGCTGTGAACGTTGTGAAATGAAATGTTGTTTTTACTGTTTATGTTTAGTTTTGACATCTCTGTTATGGAGGGCTGGATATGTTCATCCCTCAATGTGACTGATGGAGATGAGAGAACACACTGATCCTATTAGAGGAAAACTCCCCCTGCAGAAACCAACGTCAGCTTGTCAGGAATTGATTACATGATGATCTTGGATGATCTTGGATGATGGTGGATGATCTTTTTTATTTTTTTGACCTGGTTTGTCTCGGCCTCTGGGTCACGCTGCATCTTCCACACGGTGTCAGTGGTTCAGCTACAGTAACGAGGAGGTAAAAGGTGATGAACCCGGAGGAGAAAGGAGGCGCTGCAGGATGTTGAGGCTGCCTGGTGTTTAGGAGTTACATAACACCCCCCCCCCCCCCCCCCCACACACACACACACACACACACACACACACACACACTTCCCTCAACCCGTTGGCATCTCTTTCTATCGATCGCCTCCATTCCCCACAGGCATCCCCACTTCCCTCCATCCATCCCATCCATTTCATCCTCTGTCTCTTCTCCCCATTTACCCCTCCTCTCCCCCTCCACTCAGCCCATCCTCCCCCCATCCTCCCCCCATCCTCCCTCCATCCCAGCACTTTTTGCTCATCACAAATGACTTTCTTTTCCTCTCCCTAAGCTTTCTGCTCCACCGAGACGTCTATTCTTACCCTCTTCTTCCTCCCGTTTGTCTCCTGTACAAAGCCTGCCCATTCATTCCTGCCTTCCTTCCTCACCACACACACACACACACACACACACACACACACACACACACACACACACACACACACACACACAGACCTAACCCTAATCCCAATTCCAACCTTAACTTTAAATGAAAGCCCTAAACCTGAACTAGCCCCGTATAGGAGTGAGGACTGGCAAAATGTTGTGTAGGATGTTCCTCGTTTTTCTAGGAATTTGTCCTCATAAGTATAGAAACACACACACACACACACACACACACACACACACACACACACACTTCCATCTCTAAAACCCTCTATTTCCCCTTCCGATTAAACTACTTCCCCATTTCACTGGCTACACACACGCACACACACACACACACACACACACACACACACACACACACACACACACACACACACACACGCTGGCTTATGAGGTCACACCCTGGGGGTCCAGGACAATCCAATCAAATGTTTGTCTGGTTCAGTGGTGTTAGCAAAGCGCTGGCATCTCTCTCCGTCTCTCCTCCTCCGAGTCTGTCCGTCTGTAATCTGTCTCTCTCTCTCTCTCTCTCTCTCTCTCTGTCTCTCTCTCTCTCTCTCTCTCTCTCTGTGTCCAATCAGACGCAGAATCACTCCAATCACCGGGAACAATGTGCAGGAATCCGTCATGGTGAAAATACTGCAGAAAAACTTGGTGTACTGACGCACCTGGCACAGGGAGGCAGCGCAATCACTTCCTGGATGATGAACTAAAACAAAATCTTAGTTTACAAGCAACACAAATAACACTTCACCCTGTTAACTATCAACTAGCTTAGTAGAAACAAGAAGACCTTGCTGCAGATTAGCATGTGTGTATATTGTAGTCATGAACACAAACTGAACAAAAGCGTATGATCTACTAAAATAATAATAAAATACAATCTTCTGTTATTAGAATGGCTTGGAGCCAGAGGGGCAAAGCAGAGGAAGACCTTAGTACTGACCTAGCAACATGCCTTCAACTTCAACTAACCACTAATATTGTTGTCCTAAAGACCCTGAGCCATGTCTCGTATCAGGACTTTGCATCCTTTGATGTGAAATACTGATTTTAAAATGATTTCATTACAAGCTGAAGTGAGTAAAGCACCGTCTCCTCCAACTGGGGAAGAGTAAACTCCCTCTAGCCAATCAAGTATCAAACACCCGTACGGTGGTGTCCTCAGAGTTACCACACCGTACCACTTCCCCTAACGAGATTTATACCAACCCCCTGCCCACACACACACACACACACACACACACACACACACACACACACACACACACACACACACTGTACACACGCACACATGCACGCCCTGGGGAGGTACTTAATCTGAATGGTACATGTGCAATTGGAGAATAAACTAGTCCCATTACAGCGATGTGTGGGAGGCTGTGTATGTGTGTATGCATGTGTATGTATGTGTGTGTGTGTGTGTTTGTGTGTGTGTGTGTGTGTGTGTGTGTGGGTCCAAGGGGGAAAGAGTATGGATACAAGTTCCATTCTTACATTCACATTCACACATAAGGGAGGCGGGTAGTCAAACGCTGGTGTTCCAGTGGATGCATTATGTGTGTGTAACTGTGTGTGTGTGTGTGTGTGTGTGTGTGTGTAACCTCAGCTAGCCTTAATACAGAGCCAAAGTCAATACATCGCCGCAAAGAGACACAACGGTTGAATCATTAAAAGTTTCTCTGCAGAGGCAACAGAGGAAACACAATTTGCTATTATGGGATTAACCAATAAAGTCTGAACCCTGTTAATGTGATAATGTGATGTGATTTACTCAATTAGGATATGTTATTATTATTTTTGATGTATTTTCAACCCATTTTGAAGGACCGTTCTCTACATTTTGACAAGTTATTACATTATCCGGCACTTCTGACATTATCAGTTACGACAGGACTTGTTCTCAAACTGGCTGGATCAGACACGCTCTTCCCTCCATCAGAAACCAGATTCAAAGCAGGTGTAGTTTTGTGAGTTTGAAGAAGAGCTCGCTGAGAAGAGCGTGAACACTCAGTGACTCAGTGACTCTTCCCTGGATAACCAAGCAAGGAGCGTGTCGGACCAATAAAGCAGAGTGGGAAATCCACTGTCCTTTCAAATTTCCTCCACAGTTCTTGTAAATACGAGGAGGGAAAAAAGGCAAACGGGAGACAGATACAGAAAAGTACAACAACAACATATTGATCCGGTGAAATCTTCCTCTGACGGCTGATTTGCTGATCAGGTGGATGTGCAGCGACAGACTACAATGTCTCCACGTCTTACCCAGGATTTTCTTTCTTTTTCTCAAAGGACCCAAATTATTTTTCTTCACCTTTACAATATTGGTTCATCGCGCTATTGTATCGCAAAAGATGTACCTCTTTAGGCCACCGACATCCAGGTCATCTAAGTGGAACCACACTAAACCGATTCATGAGACTATTGTGTCGGGAAACGGCTGCAGCCTCCTCCAGCCTGCCTTGTGAGTTAAAGAAGGATACGAACAGCTCAGCACAACTCAGCTCAACTTGATTTGGTTGAGCTGAGTGAAAACATTAAATGTGTTCTTGAACCATTGCAGGAAAAGGAGGACAAGGCAGGCAGTTGTATGGGAGCTAGGTCAGAGCAGTTCATTTCTTTATGTGTGATTCTGTTTGTCTGGGCAGCGCAAAGAAGCAGTTACTGTTTCTCCCAATGCCAGTCTGGAGGAAGACATGTAAGGCAGGAACTATAACTTAGTACTATTGGTACTTACATCCAGGAACTTCGACCTTTCCCACCGGAGGAACTAGCCCTGATGAGGCTCCTCTTGCACCCAAAACAAGAGGTAGTGAGGTAGCACTTTTTGGGAGAGCAGGAACCATTGGTCAATACAAGCTAGGCAAAAATTGTCAAGTCTCATTTTATAGAAAACGATTCTAATATCATAATAATCTAATATCTAACGTCATATTCGTACCAAAGTCAAGAACAAAAAAGATCAACACCAGAGCTTCTTGAACTTCCTGCATGTTTGCTGGTGTTGCTGCCGCGTATCTAAATGACGTATGAAACCAAACAGTCTCCACTTTTGTCTCGTCACATACTCACATAACCTCCCCGGTACCAAGAAAGCAACCTGGAACTCTTCTGGGGAACTAAAAAAGGTTCCTGCTCAAAAAAAAAAAAGTACCGAAAGCTTTCAGGTTCCTGCGGTGGAATACAAACGACAATAGACTTCAAGGGTGATGCTTGCTTAGCGCCCACGGACACAGATGGTTTTGTGACCGTGAGCCGCCTGCCAAGGGGAAAAGCTGGCACAGCTGGTAGACACTGCAGAGCCTCTCTAATAACAGCTTGTATATGGACTCACTGGACGCTCACCACTGGACGCTGGGAAACCAAACCCTTTGTGCTCTGCAGGCCATTACTTACACGTATACTCACATTTTAAGCCGTTTCGCTGATGCTCTTACCCAGGGTGACGTCCAGTAAAAAAAAAGGTTTGATTCCTTGATCACCGGATATTATCAATAACCAAGGGTAAGGAGTGCAAGGGCCCCGATAAATACAACAACATTCCTGTTAGTGGAAGATGATTGGCTTAGAAATCACTGGACGCCAAAGGAATACATAAAACGTCTTTGTTTTGGTTTCCTGCCCAGATCAAGGACGCTTGAAGGTCAACAAGGTAAATTCATCTTTTACCTTTCAACTGTTGTCTACGCGCCATATGCCGCGCCGTATTAACCGACCCATATTTCATGTTAAATACGGCTGCTTGGGATTCGGAAAAAAAATTCTCGGTAGAAAATCTGACATTAAGCCGCGATCTCATCTCATCTCATCTCATCTCATCTGGCCTCGCCGTTTATCTGCGGGGGGGGAGGACGGGCACAGCTGGCGACGCCGCAGCGGTGCTGGTGAGAACAGCTTGCAGCCAGACATGGAGGACGACGATGAAAAGAGACATAAAAAAAAAAAAGATCTGATGCTTTTATGTCTCTTTTATGCTCCGGTAGACGCCGCCGCCAAAAACGCTGGAGCCCGTTGTCTTCAGTCAGGGGGGGGGGGAGATATTTAACCTTAATCTGACGCTTCTACACCCAGATGTGTCCGATTGGGATCAAGCATCGCTGGTTGGAGGGAGGCCTGGTGAAGACAGCAGCAGCACAGCTGGTTACTCACTATTAAAACATATCAAAGTGAAAAATGGAACGACGTAACCTCAACAAAGTGAAGGAGAAGGAATAAAAGGAGACGCTAAGCTATTATTATCTTCCTGAGATGTCTTTCTGCAGGTCACTAAGATGTCTTTCTGCAGGTCACTAAGATGTCTTTCTGCAGGTCAGTCCATGCAGAGGTGGCAGAGAGCATGAAGGCTTTCTTATAGTGCACAATGATGCAAAAAAAATCACTATGATGGACAGTAGTGGACAGGCACTGAGCTGATGCAGCGCACAGGTTTGAAGCTACCAGCCTGTAGCAGCCTCTTGATGTAACATGTGAAGGGATCGGCGCCAGCTACCGCTACCTGGTTGATGCTGGTATGGAAACAAACCATGAAAGAAGGTCTGTGTGTCTCTTCTCTGTACTGTATTTGACGTTTCATGTTGTGACAAGGAGAGCAGAGAACAACCACGGAGGAGAGCCAGCAGCAGGGTAGCGGTGCCTGGACAGACGGAGAGAGGTTTCCTGGCTCCTCGACGGGTACCAGCCTCATCTCGAAAACGCCGCCATTAAAACAGTCAGACTAGACAGATGTGAAGCTCCCGTGGTACTCACTTGTCGGACGGAAAATGCACCTGTCAGCGTGCGCGCGTTGTCGCCCTGACAACCGAAACGACAGCGTGCGATTATACTGTCTGAACGCACGCGAACCGATCACTTCGACGATTGCGACGCGCCCCTAGCCTCATCGATCGGTCTTGAAGAACACATTGCCTCACAGCATCACGCGCGTTAAGCCAACACGCGTCGGTGACAGCGCTAACCGTTAGCCGCGGCGCTGCCCAGCCCTTTCTGCTGTCTGACTGTCTAACGTTGTCAAAACAAGAATGAAATTACTGATGGTGAGTGTTCGACCTGCTGCACACTTTCGGTGACACTTTGATTCTGTGTTGGACGATTCCAGCGATTTCAGGGCGTGATGCTG
>JAXDDW010000043.1:2605000-2700000 GCA_034670385.1 Hoplostethus mediterraneus | reverse complement strand
TTGGCAGAAGCATAGCTAGGCCTTAATCCTGCAGGTAGATACATCGTTTTATAAAACATCATCTTCATTACTACTTCATGAGGGTGTGAGAAAGATTTGTAAGAATAAGAATGAAATAAGTTATTGCAGTATTAGTCAAAATGATGATTACATCATCAGCTAAACCCTTTACAAAGTAACACTCAGTGTTTTATAATGTGATGTTCCACCAATTTATTACCAATTTATTTAATATATTTTATTCCATTTCCAACCCAATTAGAGGAACAATATTACGTTTTGACAGTTATTGCATCATCAGTTGCTACACGGTAGTTGCACTGGACAGGTGAACCACCCAATGAATGTCAACGTTTTGTTGCTGTGGTTACCAGGAGTTACCTGACATGCTAACAACTAGCTGCCTTGCATCAATTGCCTTAACAGCGATCTCCCCCTGAGTAAGATAAAACCCATATAGCGTATCCCTTCAACACTGTTGTTTTCTCTGGCTCATGCTGGGGTACGACCCTGCTGGGGTACGACCCTACTGGGGTAAGACCCTGCTGGGGTACGACCCTGCTGGGGTACGACCCTGCTGGGGTACGACCCTGCTGGGGTACGACCCTGCTGGGGTAAGACCCTACTGGGGTACGACCCTGCTGGGGTACGACCCTGCTGGGGTACGACCCTGCTGGAGTACGACCCTGCTGGGGTAAGACCCTGCTGGGGTACGACCCTGCTGGGGTACGACCCTGCTGGGGTACGACCCTGCTGGGGTACGACCCTGCTGGGGTAAGACCCTGCTGGGGTACGACCCTGCTGGAGTACGACGCTGCTGGGGTACGACCCTGCTGGAGTAAGACCCTGCTGGGGTACGACCCTGCTGGGGTACGACGCTGCTGGGGTACGACCCTGCTGGGGTAAGACCCTGCTGGGGTACGACCCTGCTGGGGTACGACCCTGCTGGAGTAAGACCCTGCTGGGGTACGACCCTGCTGGGGTAAGACCCTGTGGCACAGCTTGGAGACGAGCCAGCTCCATTATACAACCCATTTGTTGTTGTCGTGTCGTAGAGAACATCATCTGTTCTTCTGATGATGGTGTTTATTTGAACGGTGAGTACGACTCCAGCAGTGACATCGGTCATGAACTGCCCCGCCGGGGGGGGTCACAGGTTTCTATGATATGTATTCACCTATTGAAATAGAGACCGAGCTGTGACTCCTCTTCGCTCCTCTTCGTCAATACAAACACAGCGACTGGGCGGACCTCCCCTGTTCCCCAGAACCTTTAGAGCCGTTAAGTGCCACTATTGATCCCAGAAGGGGCAGTTTCTCCTGCTATTGATCTTAAAGGGGTGTGCTGGTAACCAAGTGGTCCTCTACAGTTTCAGCTGAGTGGAAACCTGAGGGTTTTAAGTAAAGGATGGATAAAAACAACACGCCCAACATGACATCAGAGAGATTGGGTGAAGGTTGGAGTTAAGTTTTACTTGTGACCTTGGATGCCCTCTCTCTCTCTCTCTCTCTCTCTCTCTCTCTCTGTCTCTTTCTTCATCTCCTCTCTCTGTGACCTTCCTCTCTTTCTACCACTCCATGACCTGGGATGTCTCTCAAATAGCAGATACCCTTTGAACAGAACTCACACCTGTAGACAAAACATTGCCCAATACGTCAGTTTGTTATATAACAGTTATAATATACTACCGGGACTGAGGGGGGCTGGATGCATCCCAACATCGTCCCCATATATTTCTGTTTGCACAATAATCAGATTTGTAAATAGTTTTCATATTCAGACGACAGATGATGGTAAATCTGTCAGCCAGCTGTTAGGAAGGAGAACAGACTGATGTCTAATGATGTTAGTGTTGGAGACATTATCCCACATGACGGTGATCCATCATTAAATATATGATCTATTATTGTTACACTCTGTAGTTCTTCAGCCTTGATGAAGAGATCAACTCAACAACACGATCTTCATCAGGGTACGGGGTATATACACTATTATTATTATCATTTTAACAAGTCTACGAGTCTTTAACGAGTCTTAAAATATTACTAATCAAATCAAATCACATTTATTTGTACAGCCCTTAATCACCGTTCCAGTCTCTAAGGCTTCACAGAGCCCAACATGTGAAACAATAATTGTTAGTACACAACATCCCCCAGTCTTGGACCCTCACAGAGGACAAGGAAAAACTCCCACAAAACCTTTTAGGGAAAAAATGGAAGAAACCTTGTGAGGGGCTACTCAGAGAGGGAGGGGCTAGTCAGAGAGGGAGGGGCTAGTCAGAGAGGGAGGGGCTACTCAGAGAGGGACGGTTGGACGTGCAATTGATGCCGAGTTTGGGCAAGCAGCGTATACACAATGCATAAAAGTTTATTATGATGGGACATCTAGATCTGATGTGGGGCATCACAGCAAACAGCAACTCAGTCAACGTCTTCATAGGACTAGGGGACCACACCACTGACCAGACAGGAGAACGCAAACTCTTCCAGTGATAAGATGTAATTCCACAAATCACTTCACCACATTCTTGGTGAGATATTGTTTAAAGATGATGACTGGCAGGTTTTTCCTGAAACAGGCGAAAGGAAATGATCAACCCGCTGGCAGATACTTTCACTCATGTTGAGAAAAATACAGTTTTAAGACTCAATGGGAGATTTAAACACTTGAGATGGATACGGCATATTAGCACTCTGCTATGCCGTCAGACAGAAGACTGCTCATCTTGAGGACTATTACATGTAACTCACACTGTAACTTGATAGGCGGACACAGTGATATGATACGCAATCTGGTACGCTTTCACTAAGTGCTTCACTCTATCATATCATGACAGAGACACATGCCAAATAAAAAACACTCAGAGATGAAAACATGCACATGCAAACAAGCGCAGATGGCAGTCAGAACCACCTGCACAGATATAACACATGACGAGCACAGGAGCATCAACAAATAACACATGGAAACAAATAGAGAGAGAGAGAGAGAGAGAGAGAGAGAGGGGAGGACAGAGAGAGGAAATATGAAACAGGATCAATGAGGAAGCTCTTGAGAACCACAGGAAAGTGCTCATGGGAATACAGCGCCATGGACGTCTTCTTCAAGTCCCTTCAAGTATTTTTAAACTGAATTGACTCTCCATGCATTGTTTATACCCTTTACCAAATAGGCAAAAAATGACAGAAACACCCCAAAAATAAGACATATGACCAAGTGGGCTTACCTACCTGTTCATGCAAGCTTGATCACACTGTATCGACCATGAAACAAACAGAGAACCCACAGTTCCTTGTTTGTGAAGGAGAAGGCGGGACGTCTCTGATTTGATGGCATCGGACAGCTGACTGAACAGAGTGCCTCTGGGAGGTCAGAGGTCGGGATCGGCGTCTTGCAGAAGGGAGGATGTTGTGTCACGTTGGGTTGAACCTGGCTCCTCTAGAGGACGGTCTACTCGTTGCACCTGTCCCTTAAAGGTGCAGTTTGCAAACAGGAAGTGGGGACGTCTCCAGCGGCGACAAGCGTCTTCTGTTTTTCGGTGTTGGCTATAAGGCAGCAGGTGCCAAGGTGCCTTGGCTGGTGCCAACTCTATTTGTGGTCACCTTGTCCTGTCCTGCCCTACACGCACACCTTTTGGTGTGTGTGTGTGTGTGTGTGTGTGTGTGTGTGTACCAGGGTAGTGTGTCACTGTCACAATCCAGTATTCTATTTTTCTCCTCTCAGCTCCCAAAGGAATGGTGTCCCCCATACAAAGATACACACACACACACACACACACACACACACACTTTCTATCTCAGTCAAAAAAGTCATTGGAATTCAGACGACGTATTTTGGGGTCGTGACTTTCTGCTGCGTACATGGCCCAGAGCTGCATGGCAGGGGAGGAAGCGCGCACACACACACACACACACACACACACACGCATACGCACACGCACACACACACACAAAGCTGTTGAACGGTGTTTGAATTCTCGGCACCCAGACCAAAGGAATGTGGTCTACACTTTCATCCACATGTCTGACCTCTTCAACCGGGGATTTCTTTCTTTCTTTCTGTCTTTCTTTCCCACAGCGTTAATCAGAGCATCAACACTTTAAACAAACCACACAAGTGGCACTTTGATGAGTGTTTTCCTTCAATCAGTCAGGTGGAGGTGACTTGTGGGGACATCACTCTATATTGCCTCGCCACCTCGCCATAGCAACCACTCGGGGAAAGCTTGGGTAAATGTATTCCCATCTTTCTATTATAAAACAATGAACCAATTATAAAGACCTCTCTCCTCCCAGACTCCTCCCCCACCGCTTGATAGAGATGTCTGTCACATCGGCTAGACACCCCCCCACCCCCCCTGTAAGCTCTCTCTCTTGTGTTTTCTCCTCTGTTTCTTTGTCTCGGTCTTCCTCTTTCTTTCTCTGTGTTTCTCTCTCTCTCTCTTCTCCCTCTCTCATCTCTCTCACCCCCATCTCTCTATTCGGCGAGGACCTGAAGAGACTCTGCAGCATATTCTCCCTCATCCAGTCGCCTCCCTGTAAACCCCAGCGCTCTCTTTCTTCTGCCTCTCTCCCGTCTTCTCTCTCACCTCTTCATCCTGACACTCGCTCTGCCTTCATCCTTTTCGTCACCCTCTTTCTCTCCCAGCTCTCTCTCTCTCTCTCGCTCTCTCTCTCATCCTCGCTCCTCCTACCCCTTCCCCCCATCTCCCTCCATCTCACTCTGTCCTAGTTTCCACAGCCTGCGTTATGAATTATGTGCAACTAGCTTGCCTCATGAAAGAATCATCTTGGCCGATGAATAATAGATGGTGAGGAGAATAGAAGTGTAGGTTACAAACTGTGTTTACCCTCGCTGCCTCATCTACTGCCTTATTAATTTCACCATAGTTAAAGATGACTGACTGACTGGTTTCATCAAGTGACTGGGTGGTTAAAACACGCATCCATAGTCTTCCACAATCAGCTATAGATCAGAAGTGTGGTAGGTAACAAACTTTTTTCCCTCACTGCCTCACCTCACCTCAGCAGATCTTCAGTTGTTCCTGTTACCATCTCTGCCTCGTCTACGATGTTATTAAAGATCTGACTGGCTATCTTTATGAAATGGAAAAGAGATGTACAGATTACAGACTGTCAATGGTTTGTGGACTGTGGGTTATTAATCCACAATAAAGACTGACTAACCAGCTAGTTAGATTAACTAACTGTCATTCAGACATGAGAAACCCCCCCCCCCCCCCCCCCCCCCACTGCAGAAGAACAGTAAACATACAAAGCGACATGACATTTTTTCTGTTTTTAATCACTGTTTTTTTCCACTTCACTTCTCTGTTTTATCACTGTGCAAACTAAAGAATTTAAACAATCTAAAGTTGCTCTCATATTATCCAAGACTCATCAGGTGTGAGAGCTGGAGCAAATCAAGAGGTTATAGGTTCATTTTTGAAGCATTAAAAAAATACTTTGAAACTATTGGAGCTCTAGTCTGTCAACCAATGACTTCAATTACCAACTTACTGCTAAAAAGAGCCATCATTTTGCTGTCAATCATTTTGTAAGAGTGTAAGAGTGTCACATTTTCAAATGATGGATTTTTATTTTGAAGTGAAACTGACATTTTATGACTTACAGTGATTGAGCAGCTCAAACCCACGTCAACAGGACACATGACTGATAGATACAGTGGCTATTTCAGAAATGTGACCTTTCAATTTTGGGACAGTCTCTTTAACCAATAGGTCACTCGGAGGTCACAAGTCGACAAGTTAAGATATGATGTTGCCACATGGTAACTAGGGTTAGGGTTAGGGTCCGAATACTCATATGATCTTCACACATGCTACCTGTTGTACACAAGCCTTAATAGAGGCTTTGCATTCGCATCACAAATCTCCTCTCAACCACTGCTAGCTAACTAGCCAGCAGGCTAATTTAGTCCATGTTAACATGTGATGACTAGCCACTGCAAACGTTAGCTTCTACTAGATATGTTAGCTAGCGTGCTAATCAGATGTGTTAACAACAAGACAGTGATGGTTAGCTGACCAGATACTATGGTTAGCTAGCTAACAAGCAAGCTAACATCTAAACACTAAATCAATCAGATGTATCAGTGATGAAATGATCAGTTCAGTCAGAAACAGACAGAAATGAACCACGTTTGTTGAGAAACCTGTTGAGAAACCAAGTGGTAAGTTTAGAAATGGCATCGGTTGCTCACGGCCACTGTTGACCTCCAACATGGCTGCCAGAGGGTGTGTTACATCACCTGAACGGCCTCTTCAGGACCTTCTATACTTTGATGATGTTTACAGCACGTGACTACGCCTCGCACCTATCGCATCACCATCGTGCCTATAACTAAAGTTAGATCGGTATTGTGGTGTTATCAGAGGTTACGCTCAAGCACGTACGTGACTACCCATAATAATACCCATAATTCATAGATAACCTGTATTATAGCAGCGCAGCTAAATACAACAGGCATACTTGTTGTAGTCGTACTCCATGCTCTCTTTATGACTCCTTCACTATGTCATGTATGACACACCCGTCATACGTGTACGACATCCCACTTCCCTCATCCAAACATGATGATGTGTGTATCCTGAGTATGTGTACACTCTGAGACTGGCTGGCAAGCAAGCAGGGAGGAAGGGAGCCAGGGAGCCAGGGGGAGGCAGGGTTGTGGTAATTATAGATCAAGAGGATGGTAATTCTACTGAGTCTGTATCCCTATAGGGGAGAGAGAGAGAGAGAGAGAGAGACTGGAAGAGAAAATGTGGAGAGAAACAGAGGAAGAGAAGAAAGGGACCAGGAAGAGATAGAGATAGGGAAAAGAGAGCGGAAGGGGCGAGAGAGAAGAGGATCAGGAAGAGAGAGATGGAAAGAGGTGAGGGAGAGGTGAGAGGGAGAGAGCACAAGAACAGGAGAACAGGATATGAGAGCAAGAAGGGGGAAGAGAGACAGAGAGGAAGAGAAAAAAGATAGAGAGAGAGAGAGAGAAGAAGAGGAACAGGAAGAGAAGAGAAAGAGGAGAGAGAACAGGAGACAAGGACAAGAAGGGGGAGAGAGACAGAGAGAGAGGAAGAAAAAGAGAGGAAAAGAAAAAAGATGGAGAGAGAAGAAGATGGACAGGAAGAACGAGGGTAAGAGATAGAGAGATTGTTTGTGGGTGATGTCTCAATACTTCCTGCACCAAGTCTCTGTGTTTGCCTCGCCTGCATCCAACACTTCATTGATGTCTGTATCCCCTGAAGGACCTACCTCAGGACGAAGCTTGAAGCCGTGCTCTTCTTCAAACCGAATATCAAAACTTGGTCTATGCGGTTTGAATGTGAATACCGCATCAGATATGTGTTCCCTACCTCTCCTCTTTACAGGCAAACTAAGTCACGGCGAGATGTGTGGTGAATCTGGCCTCCGACAGTTTCTGTGCCTGTGAAATTCAATTCAATTCAAAAATCACTCCACAAGGGAAACTGTGTTTGCAGGCAGAGTTCACTATAAAGGCACATCATGAAAAAGAAACAATAAATAAACACAAACACGTGAAATACAATGAAAAGACATCGAGTTACCACAGCATATGTCGTGAGGACAAACAAACAGCAGTTGAGGGAACAGAGAGATCTGTTGTTGTGATCGCAGAGAGAGCACTAACAGGTTATTTCTCAATAAGTGATGGTTACAAAGCCACTAAATAAAAGCTCAGGATGTCTCCCGCTGAGAGGAGCGCCTCCATCTATTGTTTACATTGCACAAAGTGAAGCTGTGGTCCTCCTCTCCTCCACTCTTCCCACTCCTTTCAGTATCTTCTCCAGCGGAAGACTTCAGAATGCTATATAAAAACAAAGTGCATCAATATGTTCAAAATTTATAACATCCTGTCTATAACTGTTATTTTGTTCAAATTGTCTTTTTACATGGTGGATACCTTTAACATTTGGGCTTCTCTTCCCTTCTCATCCACTTTTCTCTCCTTTCTGTAGGCTAGTTTAAACATTTTAACTGTTGAAGCAAGTAATATTAGTAATATTTCCAGTGTGGACATGAAGTACAACTTCAATCTTGCACCTGTCTCCTACTGGGTGTAAATAAATGTTGGTATGAGGCATCGACTTGCTGGAGGATCTGGAGGAACAAAATAGTTTACATGCAATCACTTTCCCGATGAAGAACCAAATTGCAACTACATCCAGCTAACAATAGAATAAATGTTATTTTTCCACCCTACCCATACGGAAATGTAATATATGGCCCCTATATCAGCGAGCGATATTGCCATATATGTTACATATAAGGCGATATATTATTACCACATACATAGGTTTTTAACATATATGAAATATCCATAGTAAAATTTGTATATGTACATATATAAAAAATGTGTATTGTATGAATTTTTAATTTATATATTTATATATGTTTATTAAAACAACATATATACAACATATATAACATAACATTTACTATATGTACATATATTACATTTCTGTATGGGTAGTAGTTTTAGTCGTCTCAGATCCTCCTGGTCTGATCAAACAAGTAAATACTACCATGGCAGAGAAAACATTAGCAGCGGTTTCTGAGTGAGTGATATCAACTTTAGCGACTGAGCAACTTTGTTAGTTCAGGTTAGCTAGCTAACACTAATTAGGGAGCTTGCATGTTGTTAGCGTTGCATAACAGGAATGATGCAACCAACCAAAGACACATCTTTAGTGTCAAACAAACTAGTTTCAGCCTAATGTTTATACATCTTGCCTTATGAATGAATGCATGTTCAGCTGGTCCCCCCCCTCACCCTCTGCCTCCCCCTCCCCTTCCACCGGTCAGCATCACCTCTAATCCAATGGCTTCATTAAATGATAAAGAAGGGCCTTAATGAGCAGACCTGACCATTCACAGGGAGGAGAGGGAGAGGAAGACACAAGGAGGGAAAGATAGAAGAGCAGAGAGGAAGAACGACAGAACGAGAGGAGGACGAGGTGAGAAAAAATTGACAGAGGACTGTAGGTGAGAGAGAGAGAGAAAAACAGGAGAGGAGAGGAGAGGGAGACACAACTCAGTTCAAAGAGTTCAAACTATTGGCATTGCCTGTTGATAATTCAATACATTCAGTTCAATAAGTAGATATAACCCCATAACGGTTTATATTCTGTTATGTTTTATTATTATCTCTATCCTATCTATCTGCTGCAACAACCTAATGTCCCCACAGGGATCAATAAAAGTTCATTTTATCTTCAATCTAATTTTACCAGTGCAGAGATGTTTTATTTTAGACTCTTGAACTAACCCTAGTCCTTCATGCCTCTTTACACATGTTAGTTCTGTAAACTCGATTTTTACTGAAGAAAAAAATAAAAGGTTTGGTCTTGGACTGAAGTTGATTTCAGTCCTGGGAAAGTTTCCCTGTAACCGACGGCTGTGGCTTAGTTCACGTCTGGCAACCGGCTCATAAAGGTCTGAGAGCGTCAATCCACGCTTGATGTCCCCGCAGCCAGACCATTTAATACCCCACTAGTCTGGATCTACAGTGATAACACACTCATTATTATAAAGCCAACTCTCATTGCCAATACTAATTAGTAAAGTTTGACTTCAAACTTGGACAATGCAGAGCAGTTCACCGCTTCAATGGCGTCGCTAAGTTTGTCTTACCAAAGTTTAGAAGAGTTTATTAAGGCCGAGGTGTGCACCTGTGTGTGATGAAGAAACCATCACCATCATCTTCTTTATCGTTATTTGTGCATCACATTTCAAAACACAGTTACAAAGTATTTCAGTCGTAGGAGTGAATAACAACAAACATCGATTTGCTGGAGGATCTGGAGGAACAAACAGTTTACACCGGAAATCACTTTACCTGATGAAGAACCAAACTGTACAATAGAATAAATGTTATTTTAGTCATAGGAGTGAATAAAAACAAACAGTAACATCGACAGGAAAAGCAAAAAGCATGTGCACAATATAAACAATTTGAACAAACAAACAGAATTGAGAATCGACAATTAATAAAAGATCATTATCTATAAAAGTATTTGCAAAGATGTTGCTGAACCGTCCAACTGTAATTGACAGGTCGTTCCACAAATACCTCTTGTTTGGAAAGCCTTCAGTTCGAGTGATGTGACAAGTTGGTTCGGATAAAAGTTGAATTCAGATTTTTGGGTGCGATCACATTTAACCAAAAGTTCACAAGTGGCTCGTTTATTGGACAGTTTTGGTAACCTGTCATCCCACCAGGTTAGAGATGTTGGCGGCGAAGGGGGGGAGAGTCTAAACCAATCTGGTTCCAGCTGAGCATGATGGACAGGTCTGTTCTTCTCTGGTGTTCATAGAAGAAGAACACGTGAAGAAACATCTGAACTTGAGCATCAGTCCAGAGCATTGTTTCCCCTTGCTTCAGTTTGTTATGCTTCTTAGGCTTTCCAAGCATGATAAACTTCTTTATACCCACAATCCCTTGTGTTTCGGGGTCGCTCCCTGCAGTTGGTTCAGTTTGCATTCTCACTCCAACCTTTCAGGTGTTATTTGGAGTTCGAAGTGTTCTCACCTGCCGCCAAACAAACCCAACTAATGGAGTGAACGCTCCAGTCAACCAGTCCTACCACGCTTGATGTGAATGCATCCTAAGGGTCCACTCTTCACCTGACCGAAGTGACAGACAGCAATATCAACAGACTGACCCGCTGTGGCTGCGTTTTAAGAGGTAGTTCAGCAGTACTTACAGAAATCAACAAATAAAAGCTTGGAACAGCAACAAAACTCAGTAGCCCCATGACATCCCCCTGTCACTCTGTACTCTGACCTGCTCTGTTCACCCTGGACCTGTTGACTCATAATAATAGCAATTCTGTGGGTGTGAGCATGTATATACTGTTTGTGTGTGTGTGTGTGTGTGTGTGTGTGTGTGTGTGTGTGTGTGGTGTGCATCCTCTCCTCTGCCCACTTGAATCCTTTCAGCCTGATGTTGCTATCGCTTGATGGACCAACAAACCAGCTTGCTGCACCAACTGTTCAACACTACACACACACCCATTCCCATGTGGGAACCTCTCTCTCTCCCCCATCTCTCTCTCTCTCTCTCTCCCTCTCCCGCTCTCTCTCTCTCTCTCTCTCCCCCATCTCTCTCTCTCTCTCTCTCTCTCTCTCTCTCTCTCTCTCGCCCCCATCTCTCTCTCTCTCTCCCCCTCTCTCTCTCTCTCTCTCTCTCTCTCCCCCATCTCTCTCTCTCTCTCTCTCATTGACCCTCACCCTTCCCCTTCCCCCCTCTCGTGTGGGCGTGGGAGTGACAGGAAGGTCTTGAAAGATCAGGCCCGGGGTATGAAAGGACAAACGGTGCCCATTAAATAAACATACCCCACAGTCAAACCGGGTCCGGCGGTGATGGCCCGGGAGCAGAGGGGAGCGCTTGATTCGCTGGATGACAGAGCAGCTGGCCTGAGGTAACTCCCGTGGCCGCCATGTTTGCGTGCCAACTTCCACTTAGCGCTGGTGTTCACAGCAGTGTAAACGCACAGGCTGAGGCAGGCTGAGGTGTGTGTGCTAATGTGTGAGTTAGTATGTGTGTGTGTGTGTGTGTGTGTGTGTGTGTGTGTGTGCTCATGTTTTATTGACGTATACTCCTCGGAGGGCAGCTAAAGCTGGCCCTGTGTGTGCCTTCAGAGAGCTGTGTGTTTTGGCTGAGGGGAACTGTAGCAATCACACACAGATAAAAACATCACAATACAGAGAACACGGATACCTCAGCATGGGAACAGAGGGGAGCAAGAACCGGCAGGGGCGTGCACACGCACACACACACACACACACACACACACAAACACACACACACACACACACACACACTTTTACAAGGAGTTGATGTTGGATGCTCGTGTCAGCACACATGAATTGACAGGGATGCATGCTGGTGTAGAAACATGCACGCACACCTGCATAGGGTACACACACACACACACACACACACACACACACACACACACACACAAGCATAAATGCTCAGTAATGCACACACACATCCACATAAGGGAGGGAGGCTTACAGAAGCTCTTCACATCACATAGATGCAAACACACGGACACTCAATGTTATGTATGAGCACGCTCACCATAACATTCAGATAGTATGGATATATATTCTCCTCTCCTCATTTCTCCTCTGCTATTCTCTCCTCCCCTCTTCTTTACTGTCTCGTGTTCTATTCTCCTCTCCTCTCCTCCTTTCTCCTCTCCTCTATTCTCTCCTCTCCTCCTATCTTCCCCTCTCCTCTCCTCTATTCTCTCCTCTCCTATCTTCCCCTCTCCTCCTTCTCTCCTCTCCTCCTTTCTCCTCTCCTTCTCCTCTCCTATCTTCCCCTCTCCTCTTCTCTCCTCTCCTCCTTTCTCCTCTATTCTCTCCTCTCCTCTCCTCCTTTCTCCTCTCCTCTCCTCCTTTCTCCTCTATTCTCTCCTCTCTCCTCCTTTCTCCTCTTCTTTCCTCCTTTCTCTTCTCGCCTCTCCTATCTTCCCCTCTCCTCTTCTCTCCTCTCCCCTACATCCCTTTCTCCTTACCCTCCTATGCTCACTACCTCTATCACTACCTCCCTCCTTCTGTTCTGTCTGTGCCTCACATCCACCTCCATCCATCCTACCCTCCTTCCTCTCTTATTCCTCACCCCTTTCTCCCTCCCTCGTCTCTCGTCTCCCTTCATCTGTCCCCCCAATTCTGCCCAGAGCCTGAAGGGGCATGGGAGAAAACATGACTTAATCAGATGAGATCGATCCATCCGCTCGTTAATGTTTGCTGTCGCCTCCACATTTTAGGTAGAAGCACAAACACACACACCGAAACGATCACGCACACACACACACTGAAACAAACACAAGCCCATGAAAACACACACACACACACACTCACTCACACACACACACAAACACAACGTTGACGGGGGATCTGCCTCCCTCAGCACTATTATAAAGCTGTCGTCAGCAAGACTCGACCAGCAGGTAACTGATGGTTACCCAGGACATGAGTGTGTGCGTGTGCATGTGCGTGTCTTTGTGAGGACCGGTGTGAGTTGTAGACCTTCGGAGTGAGGACATTTTTGGGAAGTCCTCACTTTTTTTTTTTTCATTTAATTCACCTCCTAAAGCTGTATTCTCTGGTTTTCTCAGAGGTCCTCACTTGGGGCTCAAATTGTGAGAATGTTCTACTACTCTGTTTTCACACACGCTTGCTCTCTTACTCCCCCTACAGCCTTTAGTGTTGTAACTACACCGTAATTATCCCATTGGCTGGCATGTTGGAGGGAATTTAACATATATGTTAAATGGTTTTTAACATATATGAAATATCCATAGTAAAATTTGTATATGTACATATATACAAAATTTGTATTGTATGAATTTGTATATGGTATTATATGTTGCAACCATAATATGTTAACAATATATGTTTAATTTATATATGCAAGTTTATTAAAACAACATATATACAACATATATAACATAAACATATGCCTCTCCTCGTTAGTGTTGTGGCCCCAACTGTGGCTCAGGAGATAGAGTGGGTTGGTGTCCATTCAGAAGATCATAGGCCCCCGCATCCTCCAGTCCACTTGTCGAAGTGTCCTTGGGCAAGCCTGTTTTTGACACTGTTTTTGTCATCCCTCTGCTCTCCAAAACAAATAAATGATTTCACATCTTCAAAACAACGAAATGCGCTACAGGGTTTGTAGGTTTGTATTTTATGTGCAGGAGTGCAATTTGGGTTACTCCATTTTGTTGTTTTATTTTGAAGTTTGCTTTTATTTTAACTATGAATCGTTTGTCTACGATGTTGTAGGTCATTCAAAGTTAAAGTTAAAAGATGAAGGAATAACAAAAACATATTTGGGTGACCTTTTGAGAAGTGATCAATACTGGTATGTTTCTCTCTGCAGTCCCTCTCCTGGGACTGTCTTGTCCTTCAGGTTATATTTAGTTATACACCACATCTTTCACATCTAGTAATCATCTAGAAAGTATCTCATATTTATTACTCAAAATATACAAAAAAATCAATGTTTTTCAATCCCGGTCGACGGGGCCCAAGGCCCTCTGGTTTTCATTATAGCCATCTAATCAAGGACTATTTTTCTACTGGGACCCAAGGTGAATGTAATTAACTACTTGGTCGGATAGAAAAACCAGCATTATGCTACTCTGGGTCCCGAGGCCCAGGATTGAAAACCACTGCTCTAAAATGTTATTTTGTACGTTAGAGTTACACTAGGCAACTTCGCACATTTGTTGCTACAAATACCAATGAGGGGCAACTGAAATATTTGAACTTCAGTAGCCAGAAATCCTGTAAGGTGCTGTCAGTGAACTGCACACAGCACGCTCACGTTCATGCTCATGCTCATGTTCATGCTCATGTTCATGCTCATGCTCATGCTGTGCTGTGCTATGCCGGTCTGTGATGTTTCATACCAAAAGATACCTCCAACATCAACCCCTGAGCCTGCTGCTTTCTTCCACGCACACACACACACATACCTCGACCAAATTGCACTACTTGTATATATTTTTTAAAATATTTTTTATATATTTTCAGGATATCTTGTTAAAGTTGTTTATTGTATAGTGATGTGTGCATCTCTCTTGTTTTGTACTGCTGCATATCGGGGACATCTAATTTAATCTAATCTAATACCAAAGAGACGAGAGAGGAGAAGATCTAACGTTGGTGAGTCCATCTTCCTCTGGATGGAGCCTCGCTGCTGTTCAGGAGAATGAATCTCCTCAGTTTGTTCATCTTAAACATCAATTTCTTACTCCCCAGTTGCTGCATTAGAGCCACTATGTGATGTGACATTGTTCTGTAGTAGTTAAGGCCTCCTGCTGTGGATCCTGCTGGCCCAGGATCAGATCATACCAGAACCTGCTCTCCTGCTTAGCGTTCCTAATGTCTGTCTTGAAATGAATGTAATAAAAAAGTAGTATAATACTAATGTGAAAGGACTGTCCATCCTCCTTAGAAATACATGGATAACGTTCATGCATTAAAGACGCTTGTTCACAAAAGGATTCAGATGAGGTAGAAGCCCATGCAACCTCAACATGATTTTCATTAGAACTGACTTTCAAAACACAAATCCTTCAAAGAAGAACCAGAAAGGAAATCCTATCCTAGACGGACGCAGGACAGATAGACGACGAGAACCTTAACAAAGCTGCCTCAGCCAGCGCTGCTGCACACGCTGTCAAATTATCCTCCGTGATAAATAATGTCTTCATTAATGGCCTTTACCACCTGAGACCAACAGGCCAGCTGGTAGGCCAGACAGGAGGCAACCCGGCCAATGGTGGTTGTTTATACTGAAGAGGCCAGGGAGCAGCCAATCCTCAGCAGTCATCATTCTCAATAGGACCCTCATCTCTCTGTGCTACAACCTGACCTCCAGACTGACACTATGTCTGTCTCTGTGTGTGTGTGTGTGTGTGTGTGTGTGTTCATGTGTGAGACAGAGTGTGAGAGAGAGTGTGAGACAGAGAGAGAGAGAGAGAGAGAGAGAGAGAGAGAGCTACAGAGGAGGAGATGGATTTGGGGGGTGACGGGTATGGATGAGGCGTGAATGGGGGTCCCAGGGTGACACAGAGACTTGACACCTCATTATTCAGACCCTGGTGTGTGTGTGTGTGTGTGTGTGTGTGTGTGTGTGTGTGTTTGTGTATCTGTTGGGATGGAGGGCAGGGGGTTTAGGGATGCCAGCTGTCTGGTAAATTCCACACACACACACACCCTGCCCAACATGCTTGTTCACATGGCAATCTTCTTCATCATTCCTAAATGCTGTTGCATGGTTCGCATGTTGCTCACAGCAGCCCAGCCTGGCGACACTCACCTGAACTGGAAACACTCCAGACCTCCTCTCACCTGATTGGATCGTACCAAACCTGCTCTGTATTGGTGTATTTCATGATGTCACAGGAACCAGGAACCTAGGAACCATTGCTGGTCAGATGTAGCTTGTTTCGTTGGAGTTTTGGTAACCTGTCATCCCAGCAGGTTAGAGATGTTGGCGGTTAGGGGGGGAGTCTAAACCCATCTGGTTCCAGCTGAGCATGATGGACTGGTCTGCTCTTCTCTGGTGTTCATAGAAGAAAAACACATGGAGAAACATCTGAACGTCAGCCACAGTCCAGACCTCGCTTCATCTTGTCACGCTAGGCTCTCCAAGCATGAGGAGCTGCTGGCTATCAGATGTCAACATCCATCTATTTGTACCCATAATCCCTTGTGTTTTCGGGGTTGCATTTCCTGCAGTTGGTTCAGATTACGTTATCAATCTCTTGGAAGAGGACCACCGAGACACGTTTTCAGGCATTTCGGTGGTTATTTGGTGCCGTCTGAGTTCAAACGTTGCTCTCACCTGCACAAATGGACCGAGCTAAAGGAGGAAACTCTCCCTTACATATGTTCATGCCTCCATTGTCAACAGAGTCTGTAAAGCTAACAGGCAGGAAGGGAGACTGAGAGCAGTGCTATCCATTTAGCTCAACCTTGTAAATTCCTTTTCTTTTCACCTCAACACAGAGAGAAGTACCTGTCTACCCAGTGACCATATATCCTGGTTCCTGTAGATTCATCAGTTAAGCCCGTACTCTTGATATACAATGTGTTGTCCTTGCCAGCTTGGTATACTTTGTCAGTTTAGCATTTGTAAACTTTTATTTATCCAGGAAACGTTGACACACATTCACATCTGCACAGTGCAACCACAGTCTGCTACTGGTGGCCACTGAGCATCCCGTGTTCCCAGTAAACCAAATACTAAAAATACTTTCTATACTATGAGCTACGTCTGGCACAGTGATCCAGGAGGAAAACCTGAGCGAGGATGTGTTGAATGTGCAACCACACAATGTGCATCTGCTCTCGCTAACTATCTTGTACTCAGTCGTTCACAGATGATGATACAGGTCTGATATCCTAAAGCAAAAGGCGCTACTCAACTCAGGGCTCTTTTCCTCTGCTCTCCTTTCCCTTCCCCGACCCAGAAGCCAGTCACCCAGACAGTCTGAGGTGTCTGCATGCATATCAATACACTGGGATCGTCAATTATTGATCAGCTCGTTGACCTTTGCTCAACCACTTCCTCGTCACGGCAACATCACTTGACCTTTTTAAAACGGCGAGCTGCTGAATTGGAACAATAACTATGGGGTCAGACCAAGGTCACACGGCGGTTATCGAATCCAACAATGTCAAGTCGATACTCGCGTCCTTGTGGAGAACAAACTTCTCAAGAACAAGACGACGCATCTTCACAGTTTGTGGTCACGCCTTCAGTTCAGACACACTGATGTTCATTTTCGTTCTGTTTCTCGCAATGAATGACTAAACCAGACCTTCATCCAGTCCTCGGTGTGCTTTTATTTTGGTGTCGTACTTTGGAGGACAAGAACGGACCAGAACACAGTGAGAAAAACCATCATGTCAGTCTGTTTAACTCGTGTGTAGCTGCTTGTGAAGACCTGTTTCATTCACCAATGTTCATAGGGTGTTGCTATACGACGTTGCTATATTTTGTAAAATAGTTGAACATCCAACACAACCACAAGAAGTACTGAAGCTGTTGATGTCAATGTGCTGTCATGAAGGTAAAATGACTCGACAAACAAACAAACAAACAGACAAAAACAACAAACGGACCTGCGCTGTTTTCCCTGAAGCACTCGCTACTTTTAGAGTCATTTTACAACTTTGATAGACAGGAAGGAAGTGGTAGCCAGACCAGAGCTAAGAAGATGCTAAGCCAACCTGATCCATTATTAATCAGCCAGCAGCTCAATCAGTGTCACATCGATTACAGGTCCTGTTTTTACAGCAAGCAGTCAGACTGGGCTGATAAATACACCCCAGAGAGAGATGGAGCAACGGGTCGGGTGGAGAGAGACAGCAGATAAAAACACCCAGACAGTAGAGGAAGGGGAATTTCAATGGTTTCAAATGGTTTATATCTTGTTATGAGTCACTGAGACGTGAGTTTGTAACTGAGCACAAATGCTTTTGCACATATGCACACACACACACACACACACACACTTTACTAGTGTGAACCACTATGTAACAGATTCTAGTTCATGAGCCTCTTCTGTGTGGTGTGAAAGAAGTACTGTGTGAGTGTAAACTGTGTTTTACTGCCCCCTGTAGGTCAAATACTAAAATCAAATAAATAAATAATATAAACATCACATTTTAAATCAGTAATAAAGAGCAGTGTCCTCCAACATGGGGTGTGTTGGGTTACAGACATTAGTCAAGCATATTGGTAGACAGATGTCATGTTTTCAATGGGAATTCTTACTGATGATGGTGAATGGAGAATTATGATTCTCTGAAGAGTGATCAAAGACCCCCCCCCCCCCCCCCGGACACACACACACACACACACACACACACACACACACACACACACACACACACACACACACAGAGAGAGAGAGCGAGAGAGAGAGAGAGAGAAGACCCTCGTCCCTTTATTCCTCTCCAAGTCACATCAGCTTGCCAGCTTTGTCTGCGACACATCTCACCGTATGCCTCGCCATCTGGGGAAGTCCTCTCCTCCCTTTGTTTCATCCTTCTGTCCCTCCCTCTCTCTCTCCCCCTCTCTCTCTCCCCCCCCTCCCATCTTTTTGATTCACCCCCCAACTCTCTCTGCTTCTCTACCCTCTTTTCCTCATTTCCTGTCATCTGAGAGAACCTCTTTCTTTAACGGTGAATTTCATCCATGGTATGTTGTGCTGTGTCTCAGATGAGACCCACCCTCCCACCCTCCTCTCCTTTCCTTTGTCAGTCTCTCTATCTTCTCTCGGGGAACATATTAATTGCTTCTGGACACTCATCAGTGGTTATTAGACATGCCTGTATTCTCCATAACAGATGCTCATACTGAAGCATTTGTTGGGTGTTTGTTCGCTCGATCTTCCCTTCTTCTAATAGGCTTTTCACACTTGAATATGTTAGCCCAGGGTTAACTTTAACCCTGGGTTATAATAGCCTTGGGTTAATTTATCTCACGTTTCACACTATTTTTCTTTAACCCTGGGATAACAATTGACCCTGGGTATTCAGTGTTCAGGATTTCACACTGTAAGCTTGTAGACCCCGGGTTAACGTTTAATGCTAATGTTTAACTCGCTGTTAAATTCTAACCTGTTACATTCTAACCCCTGTTACATTCTAACCCTGTTACATACTAACCCCTGTTACATTCTAACCCTGTTACATACTAACCCGTTACATTCTAACCCTGTTACATTCTAACCCGTTACATTCTAACCTCTGTTACATTCTAACCCGTTACATTCTAACCCCTGTTACATTCTAACTCCTGTTACATTCTAACCCTGTTACATTCTAACCTCTGTTACATTCTAACCCGTTACATTCTAACCCTGTTACATTCTAACCCCACAACGTTTCACACTATTGTTCTTAGCACCGCATTTCGGGCATAGTACCACAAAACCGGTGCTAACCCTGCTTCGTAGCAGGGTTTGTTAACCCAGGGTTAAAAGCGGTGTTAACCCTCTTTCCTTAACCCAGGGTTAAGAAAGACGTTAGCCCGGGGTTAAGTGTAGTGTGAAAAGCATACAAGAGAGCCATCGAGGCACACGAGGTACGAGGGCTGAGCACAGGATGAGGCATCTGTAGCGTTAGTGATCGCTCAGTCACTCTCCTGACCTTTCCAACACTTCCTGGTATGAGTTTGGGACAACACACACACAACACATGTTACGCTTCATCTTCAGCCCCGTCATCTCCGGACACCACGCCATGACAACCTGAGAGGTGTTTCCAAGACGACAGGCATGACATGGATAATGATGACTGATGATGTCACGTTGCGGTGCGGTTGTCGGGGTGATGAGCCAACCCACCTAATGAGGCCCAATCCAAGCCCCACAGATCATATCAGCCTAACAGTGGTTGTTTGTGAACGGTGGCCTCAGGGGGGTCGTTCATTTCGGGCCCATGCTGAAAATGAAAGCGGGCATGATACTTTGAATGCAAGTCATCACAGGGGTGGGCGAGAATCGTGTTTATAATTGTAATCGCGATTTAATGATGTAATAGCGGCAAATTTTCAAAATCGTTGATTTCGATTGTTATTTAGGCTACAAGAACGAGGAACATCTAGAAGCGGCAGTTAGCAAAGCAACCAGTGTGTGTGTGTGTGTGTGTGTGTGTGTGTGTGTGTGTGCACATCAGACGTAACATCACTTTCCCGTGAATGAACAGGTTCATGAACTGTCCCCTTAAAAAATACTACGTGGTATTCAGTCACGTCCCTCCGCCCCGTCCAGTAACGCCGTGTTCAGACAGGTTTTTTGACCGTTTTTCAGACCATTTGTTTTTTGCGACCCGCGAGCGAATGTATCAAGCTGGGCAGGAAGCCAGACACAGGAACGGCATATAGCATCCGGTCAATTTCAAAATAAAACAAATTTCAAAATAAAACAAAACAAATAAAATAATCGTTCATTAATCGTAATCGATGTAAAACTTTGAAATAATCACAAAATTGATTTTTAGTCATATCGCCAACCCCTAACAGATACTTCTTCCTCCAAAAGCTTGATATCATTTTTACATTTTCCTATTTCAAATCCTTGTCTGAATCCAAGAGCATTCAACACATGGAATAAGGTCTGAAGTAGGATTAGACAGATCTATCGGTTTGATGATATATTGGCCAATATAGGAGTTAAAGAAAATAGTCACTGCCACTGATGGAGGATATGATTTTACTCAGTCTGTAAAACCGGCCATGAAACCACCGGACCTTGAGGAGCTGCTAACCCACCCCCAAAACAAATCATTAATCTGGCTTTCATTGGAAACCTCTAGTGTCCAACGTTCATCTAAATGCTGTTTCAGAGGCTTCCCCACCCTGCCAGGCAAAATATATTTTGAGTTCTTCTATTTTTATTTTTCAAGAAAAAAAAACCGTATCGGTCAAACACAAGTCAGAAGGCATTCACATAAAAACAAAACGAAGATACAAGCATCTACAGGACAGCGACAGTACGCCACAGCTCCACCTCTCCATCACACCAGCCCAGCAGGGAAGTAGTCCAATCCACCTCCAGCGACGAGGATCCGGTTTGCTGCGTTGGCTCCCGTCCCCTGTCAATGACAGTCCTCCCGCTGATTCCTTCATTTCTGGGTCACGTCCATTAAGAGCTCTGATGAGGACGCCGCCATCCGATTAGCTCGTTAATGTCCGTCTCATCACATTAGAGGGGTATATCTCTCTCCGGGTGACCACAGTAGTCATTAGTGTCCTGATACCCAGAGGGGTGTATCTCTCGCTCCCGTCCCTTCATCCGGCTTCCTCCCTCCCACAGCCTATCATATTGTTATCGTCCATCAGGAAAGGCGTAATTATCTTCTTACCCCGCAGGACTGTTGGACGGACGGACGGACAGGTGGGAAGACATCATGTCCCAGGTATATTAATAGGTGGATATTATAACAGGCTTTCTTCATTTATCACCAGTCTCCAGGGCTCACCTCTGTCCCAGTCCCATGTCTCCAGGCTGGTGATGGATGTCCTGATTTGTTTCTACCATGTGGACAGGAGGGTCACCAGTATGGTGGAGCAGGGACAGAATCTATTTGGACTTCTATTGTTCTTAATTAGTTTTCACAGCAATAACACGCTCAAAGCTTCCAAGGGTAAAGTTTGATTCTTTGTTTGCAATATCTGTGTGTGTGTGTGTGTGTGTGGTAAGACATGATACTCAATTAACTGGGCATTAAAAGGTCTCTATGATTACACACACACAAACACACACACACACACACACACACACACACACACACACAGGGACATACTGGCTCATATGTCATTCATCCAGATGGCGCCTTTAACTGGCCTTTTAACTGTCACTTGATACCATAAACACATAATACAAACATGCACACACATGCATACACACACACACACACACACACACACACACACACACACACACACACACACAAATGGTAAAACATCTTTGAGACCATAATAACAGTCATTCAGCATCCATTAGCTGTAATTCTCACATGAGCGGATCAGTTATCATTTTTTCTCAGCATCATCGTATCCGTTCGGTTTTGCAACGTAAGAGAAAATACTAAAAGCTTTTACTTTCTGCAATTCGATACATTCTTACATCTTCTGTTGCTCTTTCAGCGCTGTAGGTATAATTTACCGGAATTGGCCTCCGTTAAGGGAAAAACATTCAGGGAGTGGGAAGCATCAGGCAGGCCAGAGCATATCAACTAGATGTATACAAACACCGCTGACATGTCGAGTCCACATTTATAACAGTTAGAAGGAGAAGTTGAGCAGTAGAATGAAGGTATAGGTGTAGGTGACATTGGTGCAGGTGTGTATTCTAAGATGAAGGTTGTAGCATTCTGTAGATCTAGTAAATACTACCAGGGACAAACACAAAACAGAACGAAAAGAGGCAATAAATAAGGTTTTTACTGTCCCGTAGCACAAACTCATCATAATACATCTGTGGGGGTTTGATAGGACGGTTGATCAATACCAATAACTGCTGAGATTTCTGGCTTTCAAAACTCACTTTCTGCCCGACCCACTGGAATTCCAAGCCCAAACAGTGTTATTATTCCGGTAGTGAGCGTGGTGGTGGAGTGTTACCTCTCCACCAGACGCTTCTGTTGGATCTCTGCTCTAATTAGTAGCTCGCTGCTCTCTATGGGGAAAATCACACTTGTTTTGTTTGTGTCAATTACAGGCCAGATTCACTCAACGGGATGGGAGGGGCGGGGGGGGGGGGGTGGGAGGAGATACGTGCAACTGATGTTGTTGCAATTCCTTTGGTAGAAATCAATCAAATTTTACTTTTTTTATTGATGCATTTATTTTATTTTACGCACTGATGAGTAGTGTTGCCTTCAGCTTGCACTGTACAGAAATCAACTTGATTGTTGTGAGAAATGAACAAGATTATGTTTTAGTTTATTTAGTTCATTGATCATTATTTATTGATACGGTTGTCTATTTAACATTATTATTAACATTATTTACTTTTTCTGAATGTAATTGAAAAGAATTGGCTCATTGTAAGACCCATACATCATATACCATGAGACTGGACCTCCTCATGGTGCTGATAGGGGAGGGTTGTTGTCCATACTGATCCGGTGGTTCAGATCACCACTGGCCTGCTTTAGCCATCAGATACTAATTAGGACCATTAATTAGTCCGGTCCAGTGAGATTCAGATTAATAACATGGTCTATCTGGAGTGTTGAATATATGTGTCATATATGTCTCATTTTCTATCCAACATACATTACAAAGGGGGGTGTTTTTTTATACTCTGCACTAATTACTTTCCGACAAGTTAACTGATGAATCCTGGGCTAGGAATAATGTAATATAATAGAATATGTCTACCTAGGCTCATTCTACACATTGACATGAAAAAAAATATACTTCTAACCTCAGCAAAGCCACTCTTACAAGAAATATCTACAAATTAGGGGAGTCAAGAGGGGGTGATGAGGTGTGGATGTTTAAAAGGCTGAAATTGTCAATAGCAGAGGACGGTGGTTGTTGTTGGCGCTGGTTGGCAGGTGTGGGCGGGTCGCAGCAGCAAACTCTTGACATTGGAAAAGGTGAAGACAATAACAAGACAAAACATATTTCCTTGACAACAAATCTGAAATGCTGCTGTTTTATTTGTTTGGTGAAAACAGCCAAACTGAAGCATCACAGCAGCATTATTGAAGCGCAAATAAATCTAGATAATGGTCTAGATGTCTAAATGTTCTGTAATGTTCCATGATTTGTTCTCACGTCAGCCATTATAATAAAAATAAACCTTATTTATAATGCAGAGTTTACAAAGTGCTTTACAGGAAGATAACAAGAACAGTAAAATGCATAATTAGGAGATAAAAAATATGGAGCATAAGCAAGGGGACCACATTAAAAGGATAATTAGTAGATCTAAAATGAAGATTAGAGAAAACATGAGAAACAACAGAAGGCTGAAATTGAGCAAGAACAAAAGATGCTCAATTAAAATAATAATAATAAAAGTGCATTTTAAGAAGTGATGTAAAAGATGATTGTTAGCAAGTTTAAGTTCCTTAGGCAGGTTGTTCCACAGTCTTGGAGCCCTGGTGACAAAAACGCAACCACCTTTAGTCTTGGGTCTAGACTGAGGGAGGGTTAGGAAGGCCTTCAACCACCTTTAGTCTTGAGTCTAGACTGAGGAAGGGTTAGGAAGGCTTTCAACCACCGAGTCTAGACTGAGGAAAGGTTAGGAAGGCCTTCAACCACCTTTAGTCTTGAGTCTAGATTGAGGAAGGGTTAGAAGGGCCTTCAACCACCGAGTCTAGACTGAAGTAGGGTTAGGAAGGTCTTCGATCAGCTTTAGTCTTGAGTCTAGACTGAGGAAGGGTTAGGAAGGCTTTCAACCACTGAGTCTAGACTGAGGGAGGGTTAGGAAGGCCTTCAACCACCTTTAGTCTTGAATCTAGACTGAGGGAGGGTTAGGAAGGCCTTCAACCACCTTTAGTCTTGAGTCTAGACTGAGGGAGGGTTAGAAGGGCCTTCAACCACCGAGTCTAGACTGAAGGAGGGTTAGGAAGGTCTTCGATCACCTTTAGTCTTGAGTCTAGACTGAGGGAGGGTTAGGAAAGTCTTCGATCACCTTTAGTCTTGAGTCTAGACTGAGGGAGGGTGAACCTATATCCATAAAGATGCTCAGATTAGCTATTAGTTAGATATTTTGGGAATATCATTCTTCATATATTGTATGATTAGTGGGGGTTTTCACTCATGAAGCACAAGCAGGCAGATTCTGTCAGACAGTAGGTCGTTAAAACACATGCAGCTAGCTCCCCCCTCAGGTGAAACTGTGTACATGTCTAAACATCAGAAATGAGAAACAGATGACACATAGAGCGACAGTTAAAACATCTCAACACAGACACAATAATAATAATAACAAGAAGAAGAAGAAGGGGCGGGGTTAACTTGTTAGAATGACCACTACTGGGAAGTCCACAGGTTCAAGCCCACGTACCGTGTTTTGGAAAATGTAAAAAAAAATAATTATATATGAATAGAACAGATTTCTTGTGTTTTCCAAGCTGCTTTCATTTGTACAGACGTTACAACACTACAGCCTACAGTAGCCTTCTGTACTATGTTCATGTAAGACATCCTTACATGAACATAGTAGTACATCCTTTGTGTGACATTTTGTTTCTTTTAGACAAATGTATAATTTTGATCAAAGGCAACTGTCCTGTACTATAGATAAGTTAAATTGTAACATTTTCCATTTATAAGATAAATTGTTGCTTCATTCATATCAACTCAGTCAAGTCCAGTCCAGGAGTTGAGGGACATTTTGTTTGAATGGTTTAAATACACATAAATACCTTATATACCATACAAACAGAATACAGAGTTATTTTACAGGCATACATTATTGTGCCATATAGAGATGTCATTATCTTGTTGATGCTATTCCATTTGTGTCATATGGAGAGTGAATTATGATGCTGTTATTTGGTAGAGACACATTTTGTGTGGCCTTAGTGAAAGAGACAGAAACATAAATATCATATCATCTGATGCAAAAATGACAATGGATACCTTGTTTTTTCACTGTCTATTGTACGGTGTGCACTGTCCTTGCACTGAATGTAAGGTGTTGTTATTCCTGCAGCGTGTACTGCTGATATGTCTGCATCAATGTCACCAAGGCACAATCCTGTACATTGATCGTACCTGGCAAATCAAGTGGTTCTAACTCTGAAGCCTGAGGGGAAATATAACATTACACCTGCTAAATTAGCTAGTAGATGTCAGAAGCAGCCGGTCTATCAGTCTAATCCCTGGCCACCAGCCTCATTCTACCAGGTCCTAACAGACTAAATTGTTCATTACACCTTTATTCATCCAGACAAAGGGGAGTGAACATGCAACCTCTTTTCTATCAACACCCTGCTTCATATTCACGCAATTACACTCATAAAATATAAAATGTTTTGGTCAGTCTGGTGTGTTTCAGAATGGCCAGGACTGCTTTGCTGGAGGATCTCAGGTTGCATTCTTGCCCTTGTGGTGTTAAAAGATCTGAGATGGTGTTCCCAAACATTCCCCCATCTCTGCAGCCACCATACTGCTGGCCTGGGTCTGAACCCCACCAGACATTTCTCTGCTGTGCCACTACTACTTTGTCACCCTCTCTACAGTCTGACTAAACAAAAAATGCTAAAAGTGAGTGGACTGCCTGATCACCTTTAAAATACTTTTTCACAAAACATCATATGAGATGTATCTTGGAAGTAATCCCATTCTTGTGGGGAGTGAGCAGCTGCCCCAGAGCGAGGAGTTATCTTGGGGTCTCTTGGGGGCTTTGAGACCAGCTCTTCTATTTCTGTCCTCATACAATTGTGTCCCTTTACTGTTGATTGTTATGTGTTGAAATGTTTATTACAGAGGAAGTAGCAGGAGGAGACAATATTTACATTGAACTCATGAATTCAATTCATTCAAAATCCATCCATTTATTTGTCCGATGAAGAATTCTTCTCATCTTGGCAGGAAAGATTGGCCACAGTGTTCCCAGTCTCATCCTGTATTTCATGAATTCATGTATATTTCATCAGGATGTGTGATGTAGAATAAAGCATTAAAATACCACTTAGATAACATTATGCACTAAGGACTTTTATTGCAAGACTAGACAGTGGGCAAACAGCTGAATCATGAGAAAGGATGTGTCTGGTCAGCAGTCACAACATGTAAACATGTCATACACATGTAGACATAGACCTAGGCACATGCACACACACACACTTAGATGCACACACTCTCACCCATATGTCATTATTATCATTATTATTATTTTCAAGCTCATTTGACCTCTTTGTATGATATTGATTATAGTTATAGTTGTTTTGTATTGCAACAAAAGGCCCTGGAACCTCCGAAACAGGCAGTGCAACACAAATAAGTACACACTAATCAACTAGTTCCTCCTATATGATGAAATATGTCTCTATATGCAATCCATCCATGCATCCATCAACTGTATCTCACCATCTCCATTAGCCAACAGACACACCACAATGCAGCTGTTAGATTCTCCACTAGATGTCAGGGTTAGTCAGTCTATCAGGCTATGGCCTGGTTTCCTGCAGTAACAGATCCAGCCTCGGCTCAGTCATTATTTATGACACCTGATTTCCCCTCACAAAATCAATTATTTGATTGCGTTCAATTTGGAACTGATTTTCGTGTATTCCTTTGAGAGACTGTGCTAGCCTGGCACAAATCAAACAATTTGGTTTTCATCACACCACATGGGTAAAAGAAAAACAATGTATTTGCATACACTGCAGAGCAGGTCATGGTGGGATTCAGTCTCGGGCAAACAGGGATATAGGTGATTTCACACGTAAGGGATTATGTTAGTCAGATACAGCAGCGTTGGAGGATGTGAGGGCTGAGCTGCAATCAACAGAACTGCATGACTGTCATGACACCTACAAGACAAGAAGGAAAGGAAAGGAAAGGAAAGGAAAGGAAAGGAAGAAAAAGTCGAGAGAACCAGAGTAGGGAGACACAGGACAGAAGGTTCTTGCTAATTGAATGCTACATGTGAGTCACAAAGGGTCACATTGGAGTGGTTTATGACATCATAATCAGAATATGACATCATAATCAGAAATACTGAGTCTGTGTGATGTCACTTACGGCTCTTCTTTCATTCCTGTCTTGAAGTATCGTGGGACACAGAAACCTCTGAAAGTGATTTTAAAGGTACATTAATTAAGATACGGCCCATGGAACAAAGTGATCATAATGTCTGCGGGGGGTTGATAGGGTTGATCAATACCGATGACTCAACGCTTGCTCTGCCAGGCACTGAGATTCCTGGCTTTCAAGTCAGAAATGACTTAATGCCTCTTTAAAACACAACAAAACAGAACATCCAAATCATTTTTAAAGTGGAGTTTTTCAAATGCTTAATGTTCTCTCTGTGAAGTGGTTTACCTCCCTTCTAGGTGTTCACACAGTAAAACACACAGTACACACAGTAAACATGCACACACATGCTAGCAGGATGTCCTAGTGGGTATTGAGGTGCTCTTCCAACTGTAGGGCCAGTCCCCTGTGTAGCCATACCTGACAAAGTATCCTCCCTTCCTGCTCCAGTGCCACACCCTGGATGACCCCCCTTCTGGATACAGGGCAAAAAGAATTCCCCTTGTGTGGCGTGAGTGAAATATATCAAATTAAATGTATGCACACTAGCACAAAAATACACACACACACTTTCTCACAAACATACGCGTACAGCTACTAGCTAACGGTGTGCAACCATCTCTATGGTGGGAAGTCAATCCTCATTAGCCAGCGTGCTAGCTCTATCAGTCAGCAGCTGGTAATGGCTGCTGAAGCCAAACCGCTAACCGCTAATCAGCAGCAACTGTTAACCCAGATGGTAGAAACCCAGAATGGTACGACCTCATGCTCGTCCCAACACATCATGGCACCATTGCTTTCTGTGTTTGACTAGTTCACTTCCAAAGTGGTTACCCAAAGTGTGTCATTCAATATCTTGAGAGTATAACAGTATATATATACAGTATATATATATATATATATATATATATATATAATATAACTGTAACAGTGTTGTCATTTTGGCAACCAACAAGTTACCTTACCTTTCTTTTTATTAGTATTAAGTATTATCATTAGTTGTAACTATCAATCATTTTGAGTAGGTCCCGCCTTTTTGTGAATAGTAGATATCTCATTTGGAAACGAACATTTGTTTAATCATTTCTCACTCTCTCTCTCTCTCTCTCTCTCTCTCTCTCTCTCTCTCTCTCTCTCTCTCTCTTGTATCTTACAGGTCAAGGAGACCGGGTCTCCTGCGACACAGAACAATTGATGAAATTATCCATTTCCCCATAGGAATAAATTATTCTTGATCTTACATATTCTGCTTTTAATCAATCAAGCTTGACATGTTGTAACACCAATCAGAACTGCAGCTCACGCTCTCTCCTGTTAGAAATGTGTGTACGCACACACACACAACACATGTGCACAGGCCTATGATGTACCAACCAGGGTTCAACCACAGGATGTGATAGAATCATGATAAACACTGAGAGGAGGCGAGGGAGTGATGACCCTGGAGCGATGGGAGCAGGGAACAGAGATGGCTGAAGTACAAGAGCTCGTTCTGGGGTTGATCAGTGGTTGAGTGCCTTGTGAATACTATACTTGAGGAACTGCCTTCAAATGACCCTCATAGAAGGAAAGAAAGAGAGAGAGAGTTGTCTGTATAATAAAACTGTCAACGTTGTAAAATCTCTTCAACACTTTCCCAAACTGCTCTCTGCTCTCAGCTGGCTACAACCGACAGACAGAGACACCGGCAGGAGTGGAGAGTTCTCGTTTACATCACAGCAATGCGACCCGGTAGGGGTGGGCGATATGACTAAAAATCAATATTGCGATTATTTCAAACTTTTACCTCGATTACAATTAATGAACGATTATTTTATTTGTTTTTGTTTTATTTTGAAATTTGTTTCATTTTGAAATTGACCAGATGCTCTATGCCGTTCCTGTGTCTGACTTCCTGCCCGGCTTGACACATTCACAAAAACGACCGGTCCAAACCTGTCTGAACACGGCGTTACTGGACGGGGCGGAGGGACGTGACTGAATACCACGTAGTATTTTTTAAGGGGACAGTTCATGAACGCAGTATTGGGGAAAGTATTTGGCCCGTTCATTCACGGGAAAGTGATGTTACGTCTGATGCGCGCACACACACACACACACACACACACACTGGTTGCTTTGCTAACTGGCGCTTCTAGACGTTCCTCGTTCTTGTAGCCTAAATAACAATCGAAATGAACGATGTTGAAAATTTGCCACGATTACATCATTAAAATCGCGATTACAATTATAAACGCGATTACCGCCCACCCCTACGACCCGGTCTGGACGGCTGCTTTCCAGCGCCGCCTCTTTCGGCCACCTCACCTCCCCTCTCTCCCGGCCTCGGAGCGCCAAAGCTGCCAGCCTCCAGGCTTCCAGGACCCATCCCAGCTCCGACCTGACCGGGCAGCTCTTCCAGGATGCATCCTCCAGGATCAGGTGGGCCGCCTCTGCCGCTCCCGCTCCCTCTCAGGTCCTCAGTTCGACTTCCCGCTTCCCGCTCTCCTGTCGAACTCTCCCAGACACTCACAGGTTAAAAGGGCCCGGCTGCAATCGGCCTTAATTGGCTGCAGCGTACAGGAAGACCCAGCCCACTGGCTCAGCTCTCTCCTGCATCCAGATCTACGCCTCACCCCCCCCCGCCTCCCCCCCCGCCTCCCCCCTCACCCCCGGTCTGCCACAGTCTGCAAAGCCGGCTTCATCAGCATGTACCGCACAGTAGTGGACAGGGCCGGTCAGCGAGGAGAAGAAAGTGGGACTAAGAGTTACAAAGAGCAAAGAGACTTTACTGTATAAATATTCAGAGAGAGAGAGAGAGAGAGAGAGAGAGAGAGAGAGAGAGAGAGAGATAAAAAGGCTCAGTCTCCCTGTGCTTGGTCTGACACACACACACTTGTATGCACACACACTCCTCAGATACAAACCCTGAGTGCACGCTGGGTTGTGAGTTGAGCTCTACTAATCGTGTTTCTGTTGACACATTAATATTTCAGTGTTCTGCTGCTGCAACTTATTGAGCATCACAACATGAACCACAGTCAGCTGACTGGACGGGTTCAGGACGTTTCAGCACTTTGATACCGAGAGACAAAGGAAAATTGGATTTGTCTGTGTGTGTGTGTGTGGTGTGTGTGTGTGTGTGTGTGTGTGAGAGAGAGAGAGAGAGAGAGAGAAGGAAATATATTAATGAATCTGGATTTATAGTTGAGGTGTGTCAGCAGAAGAAGCCAATATGGTGTTTCACCTCCTGTAGTGAGGATTAACTCTAGACCAGTGGAATATGAAACAGATATTTTCACTGTATATATGTGTGTGTGTGTGTGTGTGTGTGTGTGTGTGTGTGTGAGAGAGAGAGAGAGAGAGAGAGACAGAGAGAGAGAGAGAGGCACGGAGAGTTATAGACTGTGCTAGTTTTTAATAGAGTGTATTATGCCTTTATGTGTGTGTGTGTATGGGTGTCGATGTGTTTCTGTCTGTGTTCATCTGTGACATCATTGTGTGTGTGTGTGTGTGTGTGTGTGTGTGTGTGTTTCCCCGGCCGATAACAGGAAGCGTGACATAAGGGTTTACATCTGAACAGGCGGACATCTTTTCCGGCTGTTGACGTTTCTGCTGGCCGGTGGTCAGTTGTTGTTTATTTTCCGCTGGCGTTGAGTTTCCGTCTCCCTGTAATCCCCCCGCTCTCTGAGACAGCAACACTATTCTGTCCATCTCTCTCTCTCTCTCTCTCTCCCTCAGTGGCTTGGTCTACCTGTCTATCTGTCTCTCTTACTCCCTGTCTGTCTTTCTTTCTTTCAATTCAATGAGCTTTATTGGTATACAAGTTGAGAAACAGTATTGACAAAGTGACATATTTTGCAGCAATCAAGGAGGTTATGAAGATAATCAACTTTTCTTCATCGCTGAAAAGAGGAAATTCAGCCACTACTTCCTGATTCCCATCTTTCCCACCGGGAGGAATATTGTTCCCAGTGGAGGAGGAAGTGACTTTCTCCTTCCACCTCCCCCATCATTCCACATCCTCAATCCTCTCTGGGCAGCCAAGGCTTTTTATATATCCTCTTTTTTCTCTAGCCAATTGGTGGTCACTGAGCCTGAAGACTCTCACTCTCTCTGTTTGTCTCTCTCCTACTCATTCTCAGTCTATGTCTCTCTGTCAATCAGTCTCTCTCTCTCTCTCCTTCTCTTTCTCGGTCTGTCTCATTATGTCTCCATCTTTCTCTCTCTCTGTCTCTCTCTGTTTCTGTCTCACTCTGTTATGTTTTTACATGAGTACCAGACTCAAAAAAAGTTCCTCCCCTCCACCTGTCTCACCCTATTTATTTTTTTATTTTTTTGCAAGGAAAGGTAACGGGTTGAAAAGAGTTGTTTTTGGATTCTGTGGACGAAATCAAATGAGGTGTTTTTAAATTTCGTGTGACAAAAATTAGTTTTGTGGATTAAATTCACAGGGTAACATTTGGCGCCACGTAGTTCAGAACAGCTTGATGTGTATGTACACGGAGTACAAGGCTGTAAAAGGTTGTTTTTCTGTTTGCAGTGTTTCTAGAGTAAAACATGTTCTCGTGCTCTTCTCTGGCTTGTCACTCAGAACTGATCAAGACCAGATAGTTGGGAATCGATCGTCAAACGTCAATAATCTGACGCCACAGACAGATGCCAGAGATTCACAGCTTAGGTGCCCTCGAGGATAGAAAGGTTCCATCCTAAGGGAGTGGGAGTTCAGTGTCTGCAGTGATGGGGGAGGCCTTATCAGCAGGATGGCAGGGGTTAGGATGGGGGGGGAATCGGAGGAGGGTAAAGAAGCTTCATCCCAACCTGGGTGTTGTTGTTCTGGACAGATTTCCTTTAATAAACAAAACAGACCTGCAGTTTGAGTAATGATGAACTGAGAACACTGAAAAAATTAATCTCATATCCACCAGTTACATTAATATTTTGGCATAAAACCGACGTGTTCACATATCTGAACCAGATGAGGTGATCGCCCTTGGTTTACCATGTCAGGCACTTAAAGGGGAACTCCGGTATTTTTAAACCTGGGCTCAATTTGTACAAATTCATCATTTATACCGCAAAATAGGTGCAAAAACTTTTGGAGTTGCTCCGGTAGATCGCCTCAGTCGGCAGTCGCGAAACGGGCTGCTATGGCTGCAACGTAATCCTTTGGGGCAAGTGGGACGATCAAAGTACGTCCACTAAAAGTGCTTGCTTCTGCCACTGACAGGCTCAGATTGTTATTGCAAGTGTCTGACAACATTACGGAAAGGATCCTACAGAGACAGACCTTTTGTTTAAGCAGAAACCTTTGTTTAACCTCTTCCTGCAACAACTCACCTCATCTTTCAGATTTCAGAGCGAGACTTCTGTGTCTGGTTAAACAAAGGCCTCCGGGTTCGGCCCTCCACTTCCACTACTGAGTGCTGTGTTGTTGTAACAGTAACTTTCTGAGTCAGTTAAGGTGAGTCCAATATCTGTGGACTAACTCGATATTGAAGAGATTAATAATGAAGAGGCAATACCTGACCTGAAACCCTTCAATTAGAAGTTCGTCTCACCTCCCCCCCTCCCTCCCTCACACTCTCTCTCTCTCTCTCTCTCTCTCTCTAAATATTTTTTATTAAATTTATTCATGCCAGATACTAAATCACCGTCAAAGGGCCTCGAGAGACGACCACCACTCCCAGGACAAGATGTATTGTTCACTCGTCACACATTCAAGACACGTCCATGCACTATCTGGACGAGGTCTATGACACTATTATCCTTCATGGGTACTGTAGGAGACTTTCAAGTGTTCAAATTGCACCAGTGCTGTGACTAATGAGTTTATATAAAAAGTTGAAGTTGAAAAGCTGAAGACATGCTGTTGAATTACCACCGACCACAACTCTCTAAGGGCACGATGCGATGCCGTACTGTTAGCTTACTACTTTGTTCTGAGGTGGTGCTGGATTGTTCAGCAGACTTGTTAGGTTTCCTACATGATGATCTAAATCTGGTGGTGCTAATAGTGATCATTTATTGTAGTAGCATTACAGAGGGGGACCAAGTCATATGTTTGACTTTGCACCGGCCAGACAGACTAGCTGTGATTGCATCCTAAATTTGAGCTTCAGCTTCTCTCTTCACGTTCTGAACCAAAATACTGCAAAATCAACACTTGAACTCAAGTGACAAAACAAATTTTTTAATTGAACTTCACAGAATAAAATGGTAGAAGGAGCAGCAGCTGTGTTATGTGATTTACAGCCAGCGACGCTCAACAACAGTTCCCCTATGAAGACGTCTGACCAATGGCTGCATGGCGTTCAGGCCACGCCCCCAGAGCCTCTTTAATGGGATTCTGATGAGTGTTTGTCCAAACTGAAATACTGACGCCAGTGTCAATACCTACAACCAACACAGCAAAACTAAGTGTGTGTGTGTGTGTGTGTGTGTTTGAGGTTATCAGTGCATGTGCATATCCATCTTGGGTGTGTGTTTGTGTGTGCATGTATGCATACGTTCATGTTTGCTTGCTTCCCTGGGTGTGTGTGTGTGTGTGTGTCAAACTGTTTGATCATATTCTACCACTGCACACACTCCATCTATCAATCTAACTCTCTGCCTTCTGGGAAAATTAGCTGCAGTATGGTCCAAGCGTTTATTATCTGTGTGTGTGTGTGTGTGTGTGTGTGTGTGTGTGTGTGTGTGTGTGTGTGTGTGTGTGTGTGTGTGTGTGTGTGTGTGTGTGTATTTCTGCCTCTTTGTGCATGCAAGTGTGTCTGTGTGTGTGTGTGTGTGTGTGTATTTGAGGTCTGCTATCTCTATTATTCCTTATTCAATCCACCTGTCAATCCAGCTCACAGTTTCTCTTTCCCTCATGGGGCAATTATCTACAGTCTGGTTCATGTGTTTATTATCTGTGTGTGTGTGTGTGTGTGTGTGTGTGTGTGTGTGTGTGTGTGAGAGAGAGAGAGAGAGAGAGCGAGCGAGAGAGAGAGAGAGAGAGAGAGAGAGAGAGAGAGAGAGTGCATATAGGTGTGTTTACCAGTCAGTGGTAAAAGGGAGATGAGGATTCTCTCTCCTTCATTTCCTCTGGGAACAAACTCTCTCTCTCTCTCTCTCTCTCTGAAGTTCCCAGGTTCTCCCTTCTTTCCTCCCAGCATCTGTTTCCAATTTCTCCCTTTTTCAATCTATCTCCCTCCCTCCCTCTCTCTCTCTCCTCCCACTATCCCTTTTCCCCTCTCCCTTTTTCCCTCTCTCTCTCCTTCCTCTCCATCTCTCCCTACCACAGGCTCACCTTCCTTCTCTCCCTCCAAACATACTTTCCCTCAATCACTCCCTCCTCCTCTCCCCCTATCCTCCCCTTCTCCTCCTCTCCATCTATCCTCCCCCTCCCTCTCCCTCCTGCCTCCAGGCTGATCTAAACGTTAGCGGGGCAGCAGGAGCCACGGCTGCCGATCAGACTGACATCCTCTGGTGGAACATGAACATTTGCTTGTTCCTACCTGCCGGATCACGCTCATCTTTCTAAGCGTAGTACAATATTTTACCTTCACCCGTTGTGAACCTCATACCTTCTTGCTTCCCGTGTACTTTACTGTTTCTACTCCTCCGCTCTCCTTTCTTTACCTCACTTCTTCTTCGTCTCGCCTCCTCTTCGGGGAAATGTCAAAAAGCAGTCATTTGAAGGAGGCTGCTTCAGCCGGCTGAATAACACTCAGGCACATAGACACACATAGACACGCATGCACGTAGATGCATACACACACACTTACCACACACATGCATGCACATACACACACACACACTGAACCAGAATGCACTGCGGTATGCTCTCCTACTTGACAGGAGGAGCTCAGTCTACTGACGGTTCAGCCTCATGCAACACACAAGACAAGTTTTAAAATCCTAACCTTCTTTACTTCATTACACTTCATTACATGTTCTTTAATTTCAGGACTAAATCCTGCACAGTAAATTACACAATAAAAGCCCTTTTCATACAGATATTTTGTAGTTGAATTACTATTTTAGAAATTAAAAGGCCCAACATATTATCCAAAGGTTAACAAATAGGAAGCCCACGACCAAAAAGGAATAATTGGAAAACTCATTGTTCTCTCTTTTTCTCTACTTGATTGACTGAGGTCTTTATATAAGTTATAAATCAATACGGTCCAAAAAATCACAGATTGGGCCTTTAAATGTACTTAAATGTGTTTTTTATGTACACAGAATATTGCAGAAATTGCAATATTACAGTCAGAGAATCCTAGGAGGATCTGTGAGCCGGCCCAGTACAGCTGCCAGGGTTCGGGGTTCATTTCTGGTCCCAATGGAGTATTCACACATCGTACTGTAAGGCATTTTGGATAAAAGCACCCACCAATTGGTATATATTCTGCCACTGTACGAAAACTGTAGCTGTTGAAGAGAGTGAAGAGCAAAGTTTTGTGTTTAGTAATGTTGGTTTTCTGCCGTCTAGCAAACTCTCTGTCTGTCAGCAGGCTGCAGCATCTGCTGACAGACAGGAAGCAACGCAGCACAGCGATGCGGCTGACGGTACTGTCGGCTGATCTGAAACCCTGATTTTTAATGATGATGATCAATATGATGTTGATATGATTGATATGAATGCAGTCAAACTGGATCCACATCATCTTCAATTTTTAACCACAGTCAAAAAACTGTCAATATCAAAAATATCATTTTTTGTCCAGAGAATGTTGCAGAAAATACAGTTTTTCGATTCATATGTGTAATATGCATTGGTATGTTCAATAACGAGCAGCTGGGACCAAAACCTAGATTATATTCTGGTGGTGATAATAATTGCAGCCAATGGGTAAAGCGGTAGCAAATGTAACATCCTTTATGAACGGGGTTAAGCTCGTATCACGATTGTGTATATCAACCGTGAATAGAGAAGCAAAATGGAAAAGATTTATCTGAACATGTCATGGGTTCGTACTTTCTCACACTAATTTGCCGAGGTAGAATACAAGTTGCTCCACCTCAGGCGTGGGCCGACCCAGAGCCTGCAGGGGGATCGTTAGTCTGAATGGCCCGATAGCCTAGTAGAGCCCGGGGCCCTCGCTATCCCTGACCCCACGCTGACCATCACACCCGCTGGCCGCTAACCGATCTGCACCCACCCCAAAATCAACTCGTTCTTTCAGGCATTCTCAGGCATTCAGTTCAGGAAGCCGGACTGCTCCTCCTGGGAGCTTATTTGAGGTGGAAGATGCTCCACGATGCTCCAGCTAGATGAAGCCCCAGGCAGCTGCTGACCTGGCTCTCTGGCAGCATCACCAGTGGGTAACTGGTCTGGGATCAGTTCCACTAAACTATCTTCAACAACGCACAGTGCATGTACTGTAACTCTGCATGAGATGTCAGAGTCAAATATACACAGTTTATTATGTTACTTTATTTCAGATTAATAACAGAAAAAATAATTCATGTGTGTTTGAAAGTGTTACTTCACATACACAAAACCCAATAAAAATACACACGCATGTATCTATAAACACATATATCTTTGCAGATACACACACACACACACACACACACGCGCGCGCACACACACACACATACCTGACAAGTGTTTAGTGTTATTTGGCAGAGAAGCCTATATCTCCTTCCCATGACCGATAACCCAGCTCATCCCTCAGTCTGTCAGGCTTACACACACACTTGCGCACACACACACACACACACACGCCATCAGTGTAAACGGGTCCCAGAGAGCAGAGCAGAGTGGCAGCTATGGGCTGAAGGGCTTCATGCCATCATCATCATCCTTCCTCTCATTCGTTCATCTTTGAATCCAAGTTTGGTTTTATCTCCCATTTTCTCACTCAGTTTTTATGTTTATATTTCCTTTTTCTTATTTCCTCTCTCTCCCTTTATCTCTCTCTGTCTCTCTCTCTCTCTCACACACACACACACACACACACACACACACACACACACACACACACACACACACACTCTTTATCTCTCTCTCAATTCAATTTAATTTAAATTTAGTTTGCTTTATTGACATAAACAGTATTGCCAAAGCCAAAAGAACACACAAACACACATCTCTCTCTCTCTCTCTCTCTCTCTCTCTCTCTCTCTCTCTCTTTCTCTTGTTGTTTTCATCCTTTTCACTGTCTGGTTTTCTCTCTCTGTGTCTCCCCTCCTCTCTTCTTTGTCCTTTTCTGTGTTATGAAACCCGTTCTTCTCCCCGTCTCACCTCAACATATTGCATCTCAACACGCCTCACCCCATGACATCACACGTCATCATCACACATCTGTATCATTCTCCTCCAATCATCCCTCGTCTCGTGACTGCTCCGCCACTATCTCATCTCATCTCGTTACACCTCGTCTCATCTCACGTCTCCTGATTCAGATGTTCTCCTTCAGTGATGTTTCTCCTCAGCGGGTAGATGCACCACAGCTGACCTGCTGACTAGACCGGTAACAAGCTTCCAGTTACACGAGAGAGAATATATCACAATACTCACATGTAATCAATACAGTCCCAGAGGAAATTGCAACATGAATGAGGATAAATGCCGATGAGTCAATGAAAATAAATGATCCAATCCTATTAAACTGAAGGTAATAAAGGATTGATAATGGATAAGGTCATATCGGAGAGCACAAAGTCACATGGTGATTGATTGATGCTTCCAAACAAACTAAATAAACAGAGTGTGTGTGTGTGTGTGTGTGTGTGTGTGTGTGTGTGTGTGTGTGTGTGTGTGTGTGTGTGTGTGCGTGTGTAAACATCTCAATAGCAGACAGCAGAAAAGTGTTTATTGATGATGTTAGTGATGATGATGAAATGTTGATGACCAGAATGAAACCATTGATTGGGTCTGTCCTTGGACAGGACGGCCGGGAGGGAGGAATCTGCGTCATCGCTCTCGCTCACGTAACCGCACACACACACACACACACACACACACACACACACATAAACACATACAGACGTGCACAGATGCGCCTTCTGTACGTGCACACGCCACACACATACATCCACAAAGTGCACAGACGCATATAAAAGGAGATGCAGCAGGACACCGGTGACGCACCGATGAAGCTGACATCAGATCGGATCAAGGTCTTTGTCGCTGGACTCTTTCTTCTAGACTAGAGGGATACTGGCTTCGTGACATTTCTGCTTTATTGGTTGAGGACGATGGGCTGAGAGAGAGAGAGAGAGAGAGAGAGAGAGAGAGAGAGAGAGAGAGAGGTGGTACATGGCATGTAGCTCAGCCCGTTGTGTCACCGAGAAAAAGTGTAATCCCAACTCAGCTCCCCTTGAGATGTCCAGAAAACACATTAGCTTGAGTCAATAATACAACAGGCACTATCTGCACAGGTCCTCAGGTCCTCAGGTCCACAGGTCCTCAGGTCTACAGGTCCACAGGTCCACAGGTCCTCAGGTCCTCAGGTCCACAGTTACAATCCTCCAAGGTCTGTACCACCAACTTTCAAACCTCTGAGTGCCCAAAACTGGATTTTTGACAATTATTTATAGTCTCATGTAACAAATCCTCCCTTGTTTTCAGACCGCTACCCTGCATTTGTCTTTGCTGTCTTTACATTACAGGTGTAATAAAGAAAGATTGTAAACTAGTGAAACTGGTCATCGTGTCTTTGGCCAGTTGAAACGACCTGCAGTCTCTTCCCTGTGTCACCAATGAAGGCACTTCTACAATTCAATGTGTCTACCAATGAAACCCTTTCCCACCCACTCAGGCTCCTCCCACACTTCCTACCAAGTAGTGAAAACTTAATTATCATCTCTGTTAGCATCATGCTCCCTGTGGACTCGGAGGGTTAATTAAGGCCATCTGTACAACACTGCAGACCAGAGCGGTTACAGAGATGTTTTAAAGGGAAATACCACTGAACTGTAAGAACTGACACATTTTTCTAGTAACCAAAAATCAAATCAATCAAAGACAACTAAAACTTCAAGATGTTCCTTTGACTATAAATGGGAAACTGACTTGATGATCACCACAAATGTTGTCCAGTGACTCTGACTGGCTGCACAGTGGTGTGAAATACTAGACTGGGCTCGGGGAAAACTCATCTGTCACTTATCTACACTGGACTTTAGTGAAATGGCACTTCAAATGAAAAGATAACTGGGCATAAAAATAATAGTTATCACTCTACAGCAGCTTCATTCCTACTGAACTGTATTTACCTACTGAAAAGTATCGTAAGTAAACAATAATACTGTGTTAGTACGAGAGGAAAATATCCATAAAGCATAATGTACTTTCCTGTGTGTAACAGCATGAAGTGTAACTGCTAAAATATGTACTTACTTGTATGTTATGTTTACATTATGAGAAAAAAGGTAAAAGCCAATTCACTGAAATTAATTATGACAATGTCAACCTGGAAATATGATTTCAGTAAAGAAACACTGACATAAACACTCACTTATAAGAAGTGTTATGAACCTTTTTTGTACTTTTTTGAGGACATGACAAGCAGATTTGTGAATATACTTAACTTGTTTTGTAAGTACATTATGTATAAAGTTATTTTTCAAAAGTATCGTGTCTATTACAGCTATAAAAGCTGCAATAAGGTCAACGTAAAGTGTTACCAATAAATATGGTATGGTGTTGCCCCAAACCTTTTCTAAGGTCTTGGAGGTTTTCATTTGAGCATTGCAACCAAATATAAAAAAAGTCGTAAAATAACAATTTTTCTGGTGGGAACAGTTTAATACGAGTTCATTTGAGATCCAGATGGGGCAATCACACTTTGTTAATCTCTAATTCTTAAGGCAATTAAAGATCCATCTCTCTCTCTCTCTGCCAGCCATTTAAGCCATTATGTGATTAGGCCAGGATGCAGCTGACGACTGTCTAAGAGATAGAAATACTGTAGTATCTAATGACCCTTCCCTCAGCCCACACATCCAGAGTCAGACACGTACAACACACACACACACACACACACACACACACACACAGTCTAATGACACTCCTCTCATCGGCTTTGCCCTCATCTTTCTGTCAATACAGCCCTTTCACAGCCGCAGCTACGCTAATACGACACAAAGACTATAACAACATTGGGCTGCTCTTGTGTGGAGAGGCTGCTAACGCTATTATCATTAAGCAGCTAAGAGCATCAGAACAAAGGAGCTAACCAAATTGGCATGGGAGGGAGCAGAGCGGTTTCGTTTGATACGCTCCGGTGTTGACAATGCTCATTTTAGCAGATGAGGATTTGTGCAAGAGAATGTCACCGTTAGTCACCGTGCACACACGTCCTCTTAGCGCTCTGCACAGCGACCTGGGAGAAGACCGAACATCGCCAAACAAGATGAAAAAAATCCGGTTTCAGTTTCCCATTAGCAACCATTTCTAACATTTTGCGATGCATTTTTAACCCGGCGGTTTTGCCCACGAACCATGTTCCTGTCAGAAACCCAAATGTCAAAATCGGGCATGAAGGGATTTTGCGGCACAACACAGTTTTCACACCCAGGCGCCACGGGTCTCAATACTGCAGTACATACAGTAATAATTTACAACCTGCTAGATGTTTCTGCTGTGCTATTCCTTTTGAGTCCAAGTCTGCAGGGTGTCAGCACCATTAACACACACGCGCACACACACACACACACACACACGTGTCAGATTTGACTTGGCGGTGTGAGCAGTCAGAGTGACAGAGTTAGAAAGGTCTAATCTTGACAGGCACGTCAGCTTATTGAGAGACAGGAGATGGGAAGAAAGGGATGAGGAGACAAGAGGGGAGGAAAAGGAGAGGAAACGAGGGGATGTATGTTGACATGAGGGGAGACACGGATCAGATGAAGATGAAAGAAGAGGGGTAAACGGAGGAGGAGGAAGAGGAGGAAGAGGCGGAGATGCAGGATAAGGAGAGAAGGAAAGGACAAGACGGAGAGGAGAGGAGACAGGAAAAGAGGGAAGAAAGAGGAGGCGAGAGGAGGAAACAGAGGAGGAAACAGAGGAGGAGAGGCATGACTGGAAGACGTTTTAACCACTAAGCAGTTCTCAGCCCGCCTGTCTGAAAGTCACGTCCGTCTGTCTGTCTGGCATTTTGAAGCCCAAACTCCCCTCAGACCGCCGAGCCTGCAGGAGTGCTGATCTAGGTTCATTTCGACGTTTGAAATCATCAGTGCAATTTATATGGTAATATGACCTGACCGGTGATCCTAGATCAGTTCTCTGCAAAGCGAAGGGACCGTGAAGTATGTCAAGGGGACATACTTCATGAAAAATCGATGAATATCAATCACGATAACATCTGAAAAGCCGTTCCCCGTTTGACCCCGGGGATGCTGCGGACCCCGTCTAGACGAGGTTTCTGTCTAGGAAAGCAGCGCTGCAGGTCGCATGAGGTCATCCTCCTTTCTGTAAAAGCAGAAATAAACCTGACACAGTGAATAATGAAATAACCGGAGAATGGTGTTTACAGTGATTTGGGGGTTAACCTTCGTAACCTCTTCATAGTTTCGTTATAACTTGCTTTCTGTGAAGAGACTGACAGTTTTTATTAGAATCAAAATACTTGGTTGAGGCTAACGTCTCAGCTTCTGTGAGACTCGGGACATTGCTGAGTTAGCTGTCTAGTTTAGTGAGAATCGGAAAGTCGCTTTGTTTCAGGGGGATATTTTTAGATTTTGTTTTGCTGATTGGGGGACGCCTAGTTTCAGAAGATCCCCAATGTTGTTTGTGACTGACTCATGTTGAGAACATGAGTCTGAATGTCCCTTCTGAGAGTCAGAGGATTTATTAAGGTTTCTGTCTTTAGACCATATCAAGAGTAAAAGTTCCCCATTTCCACTGGTGTTGTGGTGAGTTTACTGAATGATGTCTCAAATAACTTCTGAGGAATTAAGGTTGTATGGGTTGTACAGGTTTAGTGATTCCAACACCGAACACGTTTAATGATTCCAACGCCAAGCGGGTTTAGTGATTCCAATGGGGTCTAATTTGTTCTGCCTGCTGTCTAATATTGGTGCTGAATTCAGATACAAACTCTATCCCCAGTGTCCTTCCTCTCTCAGAGAATGATTATTGCAACACTCATCAACGTTTATCTGACGAAACATTTTTCATTTTATATTGAGATGAGGACGGACGGATCATTCTCTCAGTGAACTGACCTACTATTAAATAAATGCATGTAAAAAAAGATTATTTTGGTATGTAATGTGCATGTAAAAGCACCCAATTTTTCAAGTATCAAAGTATTTCTACTGTACTGTACTTTAAACTACTGCAGTGTTCTTCAATAATAATAATAATCAGGAACATTTTCATATAAATGCTTTTAAATACAAATCACAGAAACCTGCAGAAACTCAAACTCCATCAACAGAAAATCCAAGGAGAAAGACGTCACAGTGCCGGACACACTGTTTGATTGACAGGTGATCTCCGGGAAGTGGAGAGCAGCGACACCACAGCGCCGAGCGCCGAGCACCGAAGATGTCACAAAAATAAAACCAACAAGAACCTTGCAGATAATCTCTTTAAATTCAAGTTGGCAGTCCACTGACTTTAGAGGAAACACAGGAGGGGAGAAGTCTGCCAGGACTCACTCCTACGTCAGTGGACGATCAAACGTGATGCCGGCGGTCAGGACTTAACCACGCAACCTCCCGAACAGGAACCCGGGTAACCTCCTCTCAGCACCATTTCCAAATATCATACACAACAAATCGATCGAACAAATCTAGGACAGACGTTATAACACATCAGCAGAAATTAAGTTTTGCTTGTCTGAAAACTTTGACGATAAATTTGATGTTCTCACTTTTTGTCAACGCCGGCCAAATGCAACTTCTAAAGTTCATGACACCGCTGCCAACCCGGCTGCCAGACACTCGGGAGTCAAATCTGATTATGGTGATTCAGTCCAAAGTTCAATCTTGTTTCTGCCAGTAAAGAAATATCTCTAAAATGTCATCTTGTTTCAGCTAACTTAACTGTTTTTCTCCCTGAAGCTCCTTTTTTTTTACGTGCAACTACGTACAAGAAGTGATCATCAGGGTATCAGAAGCTGCCTGAGGGTCCACCCTGCCTCTACTGACATAATGCTCCTCATGCTCTAGTGCTGTTGTCCATTTGTTTTGTTTAACAGCCAGTATGAACTTTGAGTTTTACTGTGTGGGGATTAAAACCCTTTAACACCTAAGACTCAAAATGTCCACCTGGACTTTTTTGCTTATCTTGACTATAAAAGGGTCAGAAAATGTCCCGTGAGTAAGTGCTTTTTCCCGTTTTTCCAGAAAACTTGGAACTTTCAATATCTGGCAGTTATTTACAATTTACTGTAAGTTATAAGAGTGTAATAACAGTTTGCGGACTTCCGAGTGAAATTACCATATTGGCTGTAAAGCGCAACGTCTCAGCTTTCAGAAACCGTTGGAATTTTTCCCATAGCGCAAACTGTGACGTAATTATGGTAATCCAAAGTGCGCTTGCGCAACGTGTCGCCGATGACACACTCGGTGTTAACCCAGCAGAGCCACATGTCAGAGAACCTGACTATAGTAATAACCTCTAAAGGTCAATAAATATATATATGTTTGGGCATCTGGATTGCTGATAAATTCACTTTCAAAACATACATGTATACTCTGGTCAAAGAGCTGTGGATGAAACCTGTTACCTCCCATGTCTGCTGGAAACAAGGAGGTAGCGGAGGTGTACGATACAGACGTGACCCCGTCCATCATCCAGCTCTCAGATTCAGAACTGGGATTCATGACTACAGCACTCATCGTTGTACATGAGACAGACAAGTGGGCTTGTCATCATCGGTCAGCGTTGGTATCTTCTGCACAAACTGTCTTCATGCATCACATCACTGTACTGAACCTGATCACCGGAGTGGCTGGAGCTCCAGGTACCTCCAGGTAAACTGAGCTGCTTTTAAATGTGCCGTCATACCTGGTAGGAACTATGTACTTTGAACTTTAATACCCTGGTAACATTTTCAAGTATTTATTTCTGAATTTGGTTTCATTTGACTGCAGCTGCTGAAACTGGTGTTTTGTTTTCGTTTGCTTCTTTTTTCGTGGTCTTTAAACTTCACTCCTCCTCCTCCTCCTCCTCCTCCTCCTCCTCCTCCTCCTACTCCAGTGCTATTCAGCTATTCAGCAGTTAGATGTGGTTTACACACCAAGCGCTCTATGAATCAAGTGGACTGAGTTTAATGTTTAGTTAATCTCAATCATTTCACCAGTTATTTCCTACTTGTACCCTGTTTGCATGCTTTATCAATTCTGTCTCGATCCCAAATTATTGGTATTTCCATCATACAGTCGTTTAGAAATAAAAATGATGACAGAATGGATTTCAACTCACCTCGTGTGTGTGTGTGTGTGTGTGTGTGTGTGTGTGTGAGCGAGAGAGAGAGAGGGAGGGAGGGAGGAACATGAATCACATTGACAAGCATTCAAGTGGATTACATGAAGGATGTGGAATAACAGAAATCAGTCTCCTGCAGGTGTGGCCACCCAAGACTCCAGCAGCACCCTGCACCTCAGAGCAGCTTCAGCTACTGATTGGCCGAGAGTGAAAGGGGTGTGTCTTCACCTGTCACACACAGCTAATGCCTGACTCCCTCCCGCCACTCATAAACATGTTCAAATACGGTGAACAAGACAGTAAGAGACAGCAGACATTCATGGACCTGTTAGGATTTTTTTCATTAATTGGTCTTTCACTACTTTATTTTTACGCTCCGCTGCTCTTATTTCATGCTTTTATTTACCGTGTACCTTAATCTGGTTTAATCTGGCTGTAACCCCTGTTTTATAACACGTTTGGTACTCTGGGTTTCGTGTTTTTAAAGGACCATGTAAATAAAATTCACTTGACTTGACAAAAATGTGTTGTAATCTCTTATCAGATACTGTATGCATTTGAGAGTGCATGGTATTTATTACAAGAGCATGATATTTTATGACACATGGTGTATTTTTTTGTGGTTTTTGGTGTGTTTGATTCGAGGTGCAGAGAGGACCGGGAGGGACGGTGTCAGACGGCCGGTAACGAGCTGCGCTGCATCGCCGCCGTAGAACCAATTAGCTTAAAAGGGTCTAGTACTACACCGGCTGTACAGGATGGATCACTTACTGCTGTGTGTGTGTGTGTGTGTGTGTGTGTGTGTGTGTGTGTGTGAGTGAGAGTGTGTGTGTGTGTGTGGGCAGGAGCTGTAGTGTCGTGTCAGCACAGATATATTACCCAGATTTATGCTCACTTGTCAGGAACGCACACCGGCCCACGCGCGCGCACGCACACACACACACATACGCGCACACGCACACACACACACACACACACACACACACACACACACACACACACACACACACACACACACACACACACACAGACACAGTCACACACACACTCTTACAGATACACTCTCACACACACACATGCATAGTCTGTCGCTTTCTCTCTCTCTCTCTGTTTGTCTATGTCTCTCTCTCTCTCTCTCTCTCTCTCTATCTTTGTGTCTGTCTCTGTCTCTATATTTGAATTTCTGTGTGATAACACTTCATAACTGCTTCACTACTATTACATCTACTACTACTTATAACAATAAGAAGAAGAAGAAGAAGAAGAAGAAGAAGAAGAAGAAGAAGAAGAAGACAGCACAGAAAGAGCAGAAGACAAAGAAGAAGAAGAAGAGGAATAGTAGTAGAGTAGTAGCAGTATTTAAAGTTATTATTCTATTTATTAGAAAATATAAAGGAAATGGTGACAGGCGGTCGGGACCTGCCAGTCTGATCCAGCACTGAGACATTACTGGTCATTGCCAGTGTGAAGTCAGGTTATGACACACCTGAAGATGAACTGCTACATGAAGGATATAAAGAGGAGGAAATACAGCGTCTGTGTCTCTATCGCACTTCCTGTCAACATTGCAGATTATATGATGAAGCTCTCATAATAGGATGAGTGTGGACGGCCCACGCCTTCAGTTGTAAAAGGAGGAAATAAAAAAGTCTCTCTCTCTCTGATTAACGGCCCCAGAAGGCAGGGAGCAGGGCTAACTGCTCCTCGTATATCAGCCTCTCCTCCTCCTCCTCCTCCTCCTCCTCCTCCTCAACACGGGTAACCAGTCGGCCAAGCAGCCGTGAGACAGACAGCCAGGCAGGACGACATGGCAGACAGAAGCGGCTGGAGGACAGACGGGCTGGAGACAGACAGGCAGGTAGAGGTAAATGACATCACGTACAGTATATACTATATCACCTGTATCTTATTATGGTCCTAGTCATCCTGCCTCGTAACTGTGACCGCAATCATTGGGAGCCATTATTGTGGCTTCGGTCATATTGGCTGTTCGTTCCGGTCCGCCGGTTCCAATCGACCAATTAAATCTCTGTTTTAATCAGAAGCTAAATGTCACGGCGCCGCTGCATCATCACGCCGGCGTGTGTTTCAGGTCGCTCGTTTATAATAAAACACTTCCGCCCATCAAACAGCCGAGCAGCCTGTGACGGCCTCGCCTCGTGTTCGGCTGTTCCCTTTCATCGCCGTGGAAATGCTCATCTCGTCCAATCAGGGCGCGTCCTTCTAAACAGGAAGTGTCTTGGCACCGCGGTATTGGCGTTCCTGAGTTCCTGTTGGTTTCCAAACAGTGTTGAGGTGTTCAGAAGTTTACCGTCGCAGCCGAAATGCTATTAAATTTACTTCCTGTGTCAATTTAGTTTGACAGACAAGCAAACTGCCACGCCACAAAAGTTGCCCTCGAGTTGCCAGACGGTTATTTCTTACCTTCAATTCTTATATTAAATCTTCCTGATCCGTCTATATTTGATGCTCTATTCCAGTGGAACCAGATTCCTCTCTTTATTAAATAGAGCGTCAGATAAGATTTAAGAAATATATGAAGAGTTTCATTCTGAGATGAGATATCCGCTACTCGAAAAAAAGTGACACCTACATTTGAGAGTTTCTGCACTTTTTTATCATTTCGGTCCGTAATTATTTTCTCCAAAAATGGTACATCCATCCAATAATTCATCATTCAGTATTTCTGGAATATAAAAGAATTCAATCTCTACGGACTGAAATGATAAAAAGTGCTAAAACTCTAAAATGTACGTAGTGTTTTAGGAATGAACTCTCAAGGATGAAATACCGGTAGATGTCAAATCATAGCACATTACTCTAGCTAAGACGGCACGGCAGGTTTCTGATGGTATTGTGGACACTATAATGACAGTAAATGATCCAGGTCTGTAAAGGTCTATTTTAGTGGGAAGTATTCTAGTCCGTCACTTTGACACTTCTTTACTACACAGAAGCAATCGGTCCTGTATTAGTACCTGGACTCCAAGTCGAACTGGACAGGCGAATCCTGACACAACACTTGTGTGTTTTTCTCGCGGCTGCTTGCCAGACGTCCATTTGCCTCCTGACAGCTAACAGGACAATCAAATTTCAATTTTCCAAGCGTTTCCTCTCGGGAGCAGAGCAATATTGCCGCAGTAATACACTTTGGCATGCAGTAAAAAAAAAAAAAAGGGATTTCTTTTTTCTTTTTTTTTTTTTAAACTTTATTTATACAGAGACGGTTTTGCTGAGCATGCATGCTATCTTGTAGTAATACATCCCAGTCCAACCTACTACTGTAGCTCCACTGGAGTAACTGGGGTATCAGTGTCTTGGCTTTACCTGGTTCACGTTCTCCAGCTCTAGTGTTCGATCGAGCTGCTCTCCGCTCACAAGAGGAAGTGTGTGAAGGTGAAGCAGTTAACTTTCCCTGAATACATGAAGGTTGAATAAGAAAATATATATATATATATCCAGCGCCACTCTCCATCCCAAACAGCCTCGTCCTGTATCACCTCAGGGCTCACACCTCCCGTCTAGTACTGGATTCACTTATATCCTGCGATGTTGATCGACTTGAGATCTGGGTAGTATTTAGGAAGCCGGTCACTCAGAAGAGGATCTGAGAAAAAAAAATCCTTACAAAACATTATTAGCCTTTGATGTTTGATCTCTCTTGGCTTTTTACTCACACACACTCACACTTCCTCTTCCTGTTTCTCAGTCCAGACGCATGCACATTCAAACTGGAGTCCCAACAGACAATCTAGCAGTCAGGTCAGGCTCTCTCTCTCTAGGAAGGGCTGCATAAGTGTGTGTGTGTGTGAGTGTGTGTGTGTGTGTGTGTGTGTGTGTGTGTGTATGTGTGTGTGTGTGTATGTGTGTGTGTGCGTGTGTGTGTCGGGGCCCCCTGGTCACTGAGCTCCATTCCTCTCCATGCTGACACTGACATGATGCTGCTATTTGCACCACAATAAAGGATTTAGACTCTCATGCAGGATTTAATTTAACACACACTCACACACACACACACACACACACACACACACACACACACACACACACACACACACACACACACACACACTTGTTAATACCATTTGCTAATGTTTGAGTCTTACAGCAGATTGTAATATTGTGGATTTCAGGCCAGTTGTGGAGGCGCTGGAGCTGAACTTTCCTCAGAATGTGTCGCTTCAAAAGAGCAGAGATTTAAAACCCATCCTGCTGCGCCGCGGCGTCACCTGCTGTTTCACGGGTTTAAGTCTCGGCTGCACACACACACCACCAACGCTTGTGTGTGTGTGTGTGTGTGTGTAAGAAAGAGAGATAAATGAGAAGGAAGGGGAATAAGAAAAGGAAAGAAAGAGAGACTTTAAATGTCTGCCATGTTCGCAGCAGTCTTGGGACTGTCGAGAGTTCAGACTTGTTTTTCTGCTTCTTTCATCCGATGCCATGAAACACTTTTGAGAGAAGAGGGGGGAGGAGGGGGGGGGGGGGGTGTCAATTGACCCGTTGGGAATTTGACAAGAACTACCAAGGGGAGAAGTATCTGGCTGATAGCTGCCTTACCAAATCAATTCATTCTGCAATAAGTCATTGAAGTAAATTCCAAAATAAAACTGAAAAACAAGAAAAACAAGAGTGGTGTTTCGTTTTTTGGGTTTTATTTACTGGTAAAAGTTGAGCCCGATGTTCCTGAGTTCCCTCAGTCCCACTGTTCCCTGAACCCTACGTCCTTACAGTGTCACCTTCCCTCAGCTTAGAGCTCCACTACTGAAACTGTCTTCAGGTAGAAACAAGTGGAAGATGTAGATATTTTGTGCGTCCCTCATTCATCATCATGGACCGCCTCACTCGTTCAACACAAACACTAAACTGATGTTTACATTTTCATCACTGTTTATTTCTCAAGGACATTTTAAATTGTGATGCAACATAAAGCTGTGGAAACTTTTCTAATGTGTGTCCTTCAGTATGTTTACAGTAGTTCAGCAAAGGTAATGAAAGTATCGGAATATGAGTTGGGATGCTGTCTCTCATATTATGAAACATCCTGGATTTCTATTGCCATTTATATGCTTTATGGGACAGTATACCAGGGGAAGAGACATGGAGGGAATGACATCCAGCATGGGTACTGACTCCGTGATGTACATAACACAGAGATGAGGTAGATTGGAGAGATTGGGTGGAGCAAAAATCAGGTTGGTGCAGGGAAGGGAGCTTATAAGAGCTAAGAGGACAGGTATGGGGGTGTAGGGCTGGACCGTGGCCTGGAGGTATGGGGGTGTAGGGCTGGACCGTGGTCTGGAGGTATGGGGGTGTAGGGCTGGACCGTGGTCTGGAGGTATGGGGGTGTAGGGCTGGGACGTGGTCTGGAGTTATGGGGGTGTAGGGCTGGACCGTGGTCTGGAGGTATGGGGGTGTAGGGCTGGAACGTGGTCTGGAGGTATAAGGGTGTAGGGCTGGAACGTGGTCTGGAGGTATGGGGGTGTAGGGCTGGACCGTGGTCTGGAGGTATGGGGGTGTAGGGCTGGACCGTGGTCTGGAGGTATAAGGGGTGTAGGGCTGGAACGTGGTCTGGAGGTATGGGGGTATAGGGCTGGACCGTGGTCTGGATGTATGGGGGTGTAGCGCTGGACCATGGTCTGGAGGTGTAGGGGTGTAGGGCTGGATCGTGGTCTGGAGGTATGGGGGTGTAGGGCTGGACCGTGGTCTGGAGCTTTGGGGGTGTAGGGCTGGACCGTGGTCTGAAGGTATGGCGGTGTAGGGCTGAGATGGTACATCCAGTGGCGCTCATTTGGTGCCCTAGGTGAAATCACCTAAGGACGCCCACCCCCCGATATACCTGATGTACTGATATACCTGATGTACAGATTCACCTGATGTACTGATATACCTGATGTACTGATATACCTGATGTACTGTATGGACTGAAATGTGACTGATTTAGTAGTTCCTGGTCCAAGTTTGTTCATGGCATCAACAGAAGCAATTTTAAACTGAAAAAAAGTCCAAACACATTTCCTTATCCTGATTAGGAATCAAAACACCTCATGCCCATCCTGACCTGCATTACCCCTGGGCCCTGTAACCCAGGGAGCCCAGCTACAAACCTGAAAAACATTTCAAATCACATCTGAACTACTGAAGGCTTTGAACTCGACTAGTGCAGACCACCTTGGATAGATCTGACCTTGACTCAGCTTTGCCCCTCTCTATTTTCTGAACCCATCCATAAGTTAAACCAAAAAGCAAAAGGAATAAGTATGAGGACAGTACGAGTTTAAAATGCACTGCGGTAAAACACAGCAGGTTGAGGGGACAGACCCTGTGCTGCTCCTAGATCAGTAAAGTCTTCCTCGACGATACATCTGTGAACGGCTCAATAATGCATCCACAGTGCTCTGTCACCACTGAATAATGTACACATGAACGTCTGTTTGTTTTAATAAGATTCGTCAGCACACTGGTTCTGCTGAGGTCATCTCGCCCTGCTGAGTCACATGTCAGCGGTGATGTTAGAGGAGTGACTCTCTCGGAGCTCGTCCCCACGCTGTGTGGATGTAAGGACCTCGTCAAAGCCTTCAGTGGCCGTTCATTTGTCTTGATGTTTGTTTTGATGCCGTTAACCAGAGGCGTTAGCAGGGAGTCCCATAGGGCTTTTTTGTGGGATGGAGTTTGAAATAGGACGTTGAGTTTCAGAGTTTGTTCTTTAACTATTTCTATTTGCCCAGCAGTGTTGCTTTACTGACAACGTTGTATTTGCCCTTGTGTTATCTCCCTCTGAGGGCATCAGATTCATATGCAATTTTATTTTTGCATTTATTTTGTTTAATTGAATTAGGAAAGTTCACCAAGTTGTTGTTGTTGTTGTTGTTATTCACCACCGTGTCACGTCACTACAGTCTGGGACTGGTGGTTGCTGAGCTGCTCCACTGGAACAACTGTGGGTGGAAGGAAAAATCCACCCTCAAACACTTTAACAAATATATTCTATTAAATATATTAAATATATTAGTGATAGCTGATTTCAACAGCGATCTAAAACCAAACCTGTCAAACCAGCCAATCAGAATCAAAGAGCAAGAGCTTCTTTCTAGACTGACGATCAACAATCATACAGGAGAAATCCATCCGAGGAGACAGTAGATAGACCAGAATGCAATGCAGTAGCCAAGATAGATCAGAATGCAATGCAGTAGCCAGGATAGACCAGAATGCAATGCAGTAGCTGAGATAGACCAGAATGCAATGCAGTAGCCAGGATAGACCAGAATGCAATGCAGTAGCCAAGGTAGACCAGAATGCAATGCAGTAGCCAGGATAGACCAGAATGCAATGCAGTAGCTGAGATAGACCAGAATGCAATGCAGTAGCCAAGGTAGACCAGAATGCAATGCAGTAGCCAGGATAGACCAGAATGCAATGCAGTAGCCAAGATAGACCAGAATGCAATGCAGTAGCCAGGATAGACCAGAATGCAATGCAGTAGCCAAGATAGACCAGAATGCAATGCAGTAGCCGAGATAGATGCTATGCAGTAGCCGAGATAGACCAGAATGCAATGCAGTAGCCAGGATAGACCAGAATGCAATGCAGTAGCCAAGATAGATCAGAATGCAATGCAGTAGCCAAGATAGACCAGAATGCAGTAGCCAGGATAGACCAGAATGCAGTAGCCAGGATAGACCAGAATGCAGTAGCCAAGATAGATCAGAATGCAATGCAGTAGCCAAGATAGATGCAATGCAGTAGCCAGGATAGACCAGAATGCAATAGCCAGGATAGACCAGAATGCAATAGCCAGGATAGACCAGAATGCAGTAGCCAAGATAGATCAGAATGCAATGCAGTAGCCAGGATAGACCAGAATGCAGTAGCCAGGATAGACCAGAATGCAGTAGCCAGGATAGACCAGAATGCAGTAGCCAGGATAGACCAGAATGCAGTAGCCAAGATAGATCAGAATGCAATGCAGTAGCCAAGATAGATGCAATGCAGTAGCCGAGATAGACCAGAACGCAATGCAGTAGCTAAGATAGACCAGAATGCAATGCAGTAGCCAGGATAGACCAGAATGCAATGCAGCCAGACTTGTTGTGGTTTGAGTCAGGGTTGTGCCTCTCGGTGTCTTGCTCTCACCATCACCATCATTATCACCGTCGCTCCAGTTTCCTCAGATATAAACTGTTTTTTCCTCTCAGCTTGTTGGAGCTGATCGGCTGATTGAGAGCATCGACTGTTCTTTGACTGTTTGAGTTTCCCTCGGCCCCGTTGGACTGTATTGGAAAGCAGCGCTCCCTGCAAACTCAGAGCTCCACAGTGAAGTAATTCTCTGCTGAATTGTGTTGAGTGATGAAATTCTGACCGGAATCGATCGGCACGATGGCAAAAAGTAGGAAATGAAGGCCCAGATTGAATTATCCTTCAGCTGTGCACAGAGACCGGGTATGCAAACCTCTCACCTTTCTCAGATATTTGCCGCTTTCAGTGCAAAATCGATCATTTCTGCTACATATTACACTGTAACTGTACATGTGAGCAAATTAAATATCATCAAGTGCACGTGATGATCCGTGTTTGCAACTTGAGAGTTTTGTCAGCAGTACCAGTGATGGGATGCAAACCTTATATTTCATGTAACGTTTGATTCGATGTGTTTTTTAGAAATGGGGTCGTCACTGTCTTGACTGTAAAGGGTGATCTACCCGTGGTGGGCTTCCACACGTGTCTATGTACATCCACGTATAGGAACCAGTGACTAAAGCAGCCGAGGTGTGAATGTTGTGTTGTGTTTATTAACTTTGTTCTATCTTGAAAATGATGCAGCCTGTGAATGTGATGCACTTTGACTTCATACATTTTTAGATCCTGCTCTGCTCTCTTTTGACTTTCTGAGCTGAAGTCTTGATATTAGTTTTGTAGCAGCAAAATTACATTATTTTGAGTTAAATTTTTTAAAAAATATCAGAAATCCATATTTTTCAAGCTGAATTGATGCAGATGTTTCACTTTTATTCAGACGCCGTCCTTTTCTTTGGCTTTGCTTGACACCTTCCTCCCCGTCACCTCCCCTGTCACCTCCCTGTCACTTCCTCCCTCCCTCTTCTTTTCACTCCCCCACCTCTGCATGCTGTTTGGACACCAACCAAATCCCTCTTCTCTCCTCTCACCTCCCATTTAGCCTCCTCTCATTCCTCCTTCACTCCCTGCCTCACCTCCCCTCCTCCCCTTCTTGTCAGGATGCTGACCCGTGAGACCTCTGCAGTATGGATGAGGCTTTGTCCTCCACTCCTTTCACCTCCTCTTTTTTTTTCATTTTATTTATTTTTTATCTTGTCAGAAAGACGAATCCCAGGAGGCTTCTTGACATTCTCCTGCTCCTCTCCTCTTTCTCTCTCTCCTCTCTGAGTGCTCTCATCCCTCTTGTCCTATCAAAACATTTCAAGTTCTTAGCAATCACAAACATGCACACGGCCATGCTTGAAGTCTAGAGAGGCAGGCAAACACAGACACGTGCACGCAAACACACACACATGCACGCACACAAACACTTCTACAAACACACACACACACAGCTGGCAGCAATGCATTAGATACCCCAAGCTGTTCTCCTTGCAGACATACACACACAAACATACAGAAACACATTCACACATGAATGCATGTCTGAATATGTGCGAGAGTGCACACACACACACACACACACAGCAGGCAGCAACATAATGCACAATTGCACATATGTAGCATTTTAACGTCATTAAATCATTACGATCATTCGCTGCTCTTTATAACATATTTTCTGATATTTAGAAACATTTCAAAGCATCTTCACTTTACAGATTTATTTTTATTTGTGTCTTAGACTTCTGCACAGTATTGAATGATGCTGAGATCCTTTTATTCATCCAACTGATGCTAGATATCTCAGGATCTTAGTTTCAAACAAGGGAAACAGATATATATATTTTATATATATATATATATATATATATATATATATATATATACAATTATGGCAATTTTTCAGGTTTTGAGAAAAGTGTGCCTTTTACTATTCTTACTGTCTTTATTCCTGAATAACCCAGAGATCCCTCTCCCTCCACTGCTAGTGCAATATGCAACAGAAAAGCATCTTCACACTGGTTGCCCTGTAAGTTTTGAATTAATTATGAGATTTTACCGATTGCTTTTAAAGCAAAGCTAGGCCTGGCCCCTGCTGGCCCCCGCTGGCCCCTGCTAGCCCCCGCTGGCCCCTGCTAGCCCCGGCCCTGCCCCCGCTGGCCCCTGCTAGCCCCTGCTGCCCCGGCTTCACCTGAGACCTCTTAACCTCTTCTGAGTCGGACCGCAGCCTCAGGCCCCGGGCAGCAACCATCCAGGTTATAGTGAAGTCTAAGGTTAAGACGAAAGGTCGTCCGAAGCTCCAGGCTCTGGCACACCCTGCCTGAGGAGCTTAGTCTGGCAGCAGCAGTTTAGAAAGGCTCCTGTATTATTTGTTCCTATTAAACTCTTGGCTACTGTAATGTTTTGTATCCTTATTTTTTTCATTCTTCTTCTTCTTCATGTTATAATTATTGACAGTAGTAGTATTGCTGTGTTATTATGGTTACTGAGGATGTGAGGTGGGATTATCACATTCATATCCCGTTGTTTATCTACAGAGATGAACTGGAACATGAGGGACATCTCCATCCAGCAGAATAGTTGCTGCTCAGATGTGTTATTACATGAGACATTTCCTGGAGAGAGAGTGCTCTGATATTGTCAAACTGGCATCTCACTTGGCCTAAGAGAGCAGGGCAACACTCAGGAGGGGATCAGGGATCACTTCAATTTTATTACCTGTGTTGATGCACACAGATGAGCTACCATGTTACCCAGAGCTCCTCCGGTCTGACACATTCATATTTTAGAGTGACTAGTCCTCAGTTCCTCACATAGCAGCACAAGTATGATCTTCTAACCCACTTAGGATGACAGAGCACAGTACCACCATCCACTAACAACACAGTGATCAGATATAGCCTTCACTGCCAGCTTTAGGCTCCGCCCACCATGCGTACTTCACTCCTAATCTTTCTCCCTTACAGCCAAAACCAATTTTTACTATCTTCCTTCCTATTAGCTGCTGAATTCATTAATAAAAATATCACAATACTGTGCTGGTACATGTTATAGATTTTTTTTTAGATCTTTGAGAAATGTATGAAATTGAAATATTTCTGTAAATCTTGTTCACACCAGATGTTTGGTTCAGATATTAACACATGTATGCTGCTAATACACAGTGTGGATTGTTTTTAGTTTTTTATTTAACAACTAAAACCAGATATTGAGGAAATGAATATGGTCCTCTATGTGTTATAAAGCTAAGCTAGCTTAGTGTGAGGAGAAAACAAATCAGGGGAGGGAGGTGGGGTATCGTTTTTAGATACTTCAACTTTGATCTGATATTAATAAGGGATGATAACAAAAGTAACAATTTCTTCATTTCTGTTTATAACTGTAATATTATTGCTGAAATTGAAATAGGAATTTGATACTCCTCTAGTCAGAAAACAACATTATTTTAACATGTTGCCATTGACTAACTCATCAGTCTAACAAGGTTTATTTGAGTATATCATTGCGCCGACTACAAAGTGGGATTATAAATATTAAATAAATTGCAAAAACCCTCGTGGTTTGTCTCTAGTTTGTCTCCACCTGGCTGGGCATGTTGCAAACCCCACAGCTCCTCTCTAATATCCACGTTTTGTTTTTCTAAATATCCCTTTCCTTTCCCTTCTTTCCCAAAGCAACCAGGCTCTTCAGAGAGACGGTCTGCTGCGGGCCAGGATAAACATATCTTATAACCAAGTTGTTGTGGATTACTCGTCAGCCATTGATCTTGGCTGGACGGGGAATTGGAGGAGTAACTGGTTTAAGAAATCTGTTAGATTACATGCAGCGAGTCTTTTCTTCCTCACGTCTGATTCCATTACATTTATTGTGTGAGATTAGCAGAGGGAATACCTCCTCATCAGGGACGATCTCCAGAACTTTTGGATGAAATTAATAGAATTTAAATTGAGAAAAATCAAATGTCTATCAGTCATCAGAGCACTGTAACAAAATTAAACCACTGAATGGAGACAGAGTGGATGTAAGAGAGTCCTGTTTCAATTATAGTTTGGCTTGATGAAAACAGCTAGGTAGGTTTCAAGGGGGGGGGGGGGCAGGGTTTTCAATCAGAGTGCTCACTGAGGCGAACACACACACACACACACACACACACACACACACACACACACACACACACACACACACACACTGCAATCTGTGCAATCTGATTCATATTGAACCTGGTTATTGTAAGTGAGAGGCTTCCACCATTGTGGCTGCACTTTTCATCAAAATGACCTGTCACATGGCACACACACACACACACACACACACACAGTAATTGTTTCCCTTTTTCCCCACCAGAAGTATATATTCGACAGGCCTCCCGCTGCTGATAGCCGTCATTATCTGTCTTGGCAGACTCTCACAATAGCTGGTCCCCACCGAGACCCCGGCCCCCCCGGCATCCAGACTCCCACCGGCAGCAGTTTGCCTCCCCGGCCGAGCCCATCGCATTAGGGCTCAACGCTGGCCCACGAGGTCTCTGGAGAGGAGGGAGAACTACTCAACCGAGCCAATGAGAGAGGAGATGCAGGTTGTGACCGGATCAGCGGTGTTGTCCAACGCTTCTCACCGTTTCACGTCGAGGAGTAGGGATGCAACTGTCAGGTTTTCTTTAACAGTGTGATCAGCCCATCGCCGATCTGATCGCAGATTGAAACGATACTAACAACGACACGCGATGTACAAATGCAAGTAACATGCCCATGCATCACTGTGTTTAGCAGATTGATGTTATGGCTGGATGGTGCAGCTGTCTGTCCACGTGTAGATGAATCACAGGTTTCATCCGAAGACAGTGATGGTGACATGTTGGTGTGTTTGATGACGGAGGTGTTTCTCCCCCGTCGCCACTGCTACTGCATGAAGCGTTTGTCACTGTGACACCCACCTGGTTCTCTGCAGGGGTGGCAGGAAGTAGAAAGTAAAGCTTCAGAAAGTAGAAATCCTAACCACGTATTTGCTCCAACCTGCCTCTTACCAAGATAAAGAGTTGTGCTAATTAGAATCACCTGGAATATGGGATGGGTGGAGGAAAAACATGGTCAGTACTACTTTCTACTTCTACTTCTACTTTTTACCCACCTGGTTCTCTGGGGCATTTAGAGGCTGCACAGCCAAATTACCACTAACTGCAGCATTTAAGGAAAAACCAGAGGAAGTAAAGGATGCAACGTGTGCATTTCCCCATCATGAGCTGGGCGGGGCTAAGGCACAGTCCAGCTACACTGAAAATACACAGAGGTTCAGAGAGTATATGGTAGGGGTGGCCAATAATCATGTTTATAATCGTAATCGCGATTTTAATGATGTAATCGTGGCAAATTTTCAAAATCGTTGATTTCGATTGTTATTTAGGCTACAAGAACGAGGAACGTCTAGAAGCGCCAGTTAGCAAAGCAACCAGTGTGTGTGTGTGTGTGTGCGCGCATCAGACGTAACATCACTTTCCCGCGAATGAATGGGCCAAATACTTTCCCCAATACTGCGTTCATGAACTGTCCCCTTAAAAAATACTACGTGGTATTCAGTCACGTCCCTCCGCCCCGTCCAGTAACGCCGTGTTCAGACAGGTTTGGACCGTTCGTTTTGTCAAGCCGGCAGGAAGTCAGACACAGGAACAACATAGAGCATCCGGTCAATTTCAAAATAAAACAAATTTCAAAACAAAACAAAACAAATAAAATAATCGTTCATTAATCGTAATCGAGGTAAAAGTTTGAAATAATCACAATATTGATTTTTAGTCATATCGCCCACCCCTAGTATATGGTACAGCATATGGTTTTAAAATGTATTATCAATGTCAAATAAGAGTCAAACATTTTGGTTATTGCACCTTTAACTAAACCTAGAAATGTTTATGTAGCAAAAGCTCCAGTCTGCCATGTATGTCAAGTTCATGTGTGACAGACACGTGAACCATTCCCTTGACGTGGTGTGTGTTGCGCTGACTGTGCATCTGTCTTCTCTCGCCTGTCTGTCTGTCTATACCGATATCTTCCAACCTGTCGGCCTGTCTGCACGCCCGTCTCCCACCCTGTCAGAGAATCGCTGATACGTCTCTGCCAGCGAAAGTCGAGACCTTGCAATAATAATTGAGTGGGTGGAGGTTTGTAGAGCCAGCAGCTTGTTTGCGTGTGTGTGTGTGTGTGTGTGTGTGTGTGTGTGTGTGTGTGTGTGTGTGTGTGTGTGTGTGGCTAGGGTCAGGGAGAGGTTGGGCAGGGTCATTCTGATTGATAATTGTAATCATAAAGAGTCTTTGATGAGTGGAATCTTATTAGAGCTAATGTCACACACATCCTTCATGGAGTTCCCTGGATTACACACACACACACACACACACACACACACACACAAACATTTCATGAGCTTAGTTGTGAGCTTAATATGAACAGAGGGTGTGATAAGCGTTGTGTGTGGCTTCACTGGGACCGAGGTGTTGAATGATATATTTACCAGAGTTACATCTTGTCAGTCAGCCCAGATTTGTTGGCAGCATCCCGCATGCACACACACACACACACACACACACATACACCGTCACACATGCACTAACACTGTACCTAGTGCCACCCCAAAAGCTTAATTCTAAATACAGCTATGAAACAATGCTAATACACACAGACATAAAGATAGGAGAGTTGAAATGAAATGTCCAAGGTCTGACAAGGTTAACAGTCCAGTTAAAACTATTATCTTTATCCTACCATGTGTGTGAACAGCTACGGCTGATATACTGAATTAAAAACACTCCATCAGATTTGGTGTTTTCTGGTACTTCATGGTTTCCACAAACATTTTGTCATTCATTTATTTCGTACCTGAATGTGTTCTCTGGTCTGATCAGAATCTACGTGTGTTTGGAAGCAGATACACTGAAGTGGTTTCTATTGAGGAGGTTTTATTCTTCATGCAGAATTTAAAAAGTATTTACAATATTAAGTATTTAATCCTGTGGCCTGTCCAGGGTGTCTCTCTCTCTTCTGGTCAGTGTGTGTTGGGATGGGTCCAGCCCCCCACCAGCCTGAAGGAGAGGGTAGGAAAAATGAATAAATGGATGTCTGAATGCATGAATGAATGTGAGATACTTTCTTGTCGTCTGCTGAGGTATTGTTATGTCAGGTATTAAGGTCTTGCTGATTTCTCACCATATTTTGATGCCTTCCCTTAATCAACAGAGAGATTCCAAACTATGGGAACAGTCAGTTATTGTTCGGGTCTCCTGATGATTCTCTCCCTGATTTTAGACCTGTTGCCCTTACCGCTCTTGTTGTGAGAAACTTGTTAGTCCTGCAGCTTTCCACAGGAAACAACATCTGCTGACCACCTGTCAAAAACCTGCAGTTAGAAAAAGAAAAAGGTTTCTGTAATATTCTGCAGCCTTTAAAAACAAAGTAAAATATACAGTTTAATCATCTTAAATTGTGCTTTTCTTTTGATGGTTTTGATGGATCAGAACTAACTTGTTGTCTAATAAATAAAATAATAACAATAAAAACACTACCCTGTAATACAAAAATACAAAAATAAAATAGAATAGGTCTATCAGGTGTAAATTCATTCATCCAACTAAATCTCAGTAGCCATTTGTGGGTCAGTACATCTTTAACATCTGAATTTGGGCATCTGTATGGATGTTTGCCCTTGATGTCACGGGGGATCGTTACATCACTTCCTGTGTATTAGTAAATGTAATCGATGTAGTCATTAAGACTTGATTGCATCCTGTCTTCACCTTTAACACCTTGTTTACAGACCTGTCCTCCAGGGCCTCCACTGGAACAAGCCGTCTAAATGAAGGTTGTAGTCGTTATTCGTCGTGGTCCGGCAGACAGACAATGGTAAAAGTTATGTTGGTTGAGACGACATGATTGATGGGGGGGGACATCTCGTAACCTAAAGGCCACAGGTTCAATTCCACCAATAGCTAAAGTGGCCCATCACAATCATGAGTCTGAGACAGTAAAGCCTTACCTCACCCAGCCAATCAGCTAAATGACTCACATGACAGTATATCAGGTCAGCACTGAAGAAAAGTACAAACTCTACACTGGCTGTGTACTGTAATTGTCCATTTATTGTACTGCTTATGTTCATGAAGCATCTGTAGAATTGATATCAATGTAAATCCAGGCAATAATAAAGCACTTGTCTGTCTATTTATCTGAATGCTTTCTATAAGTGGGTGATAGTCGTGAGGTCTTTCATCAAGGACAAATGTTATGGGATTGTTTTTGCATTCAAAGTGGAATCATCATCATCATCTTAATCAAATGTTGACTCAGTGAAACACGAGAGGCTTCCCCCCCCCTCAGCTTCACCACCCGATGTTTGGATACGAAGGAGTCGGAGCCATAGAGAGAGTTTGCCTTGCCGATTAGATCAAATACGATAGACGGATCGACTTCCTGTTGGATTCATCCGCCGGCTCTCGGCTTGTTTTCACAGCATAAGCAACTTTCTCGTTTTCATCAGCACAACTGCCTCACCGCCGCGGCGTTCTCCGGATGACATGAGCTGGCAAGACAGGGGAAATATGAAGGACTGTGGAGGACCTCGGCAACTCTCAAACAAAAGCCTCTCCTTCCTTTTCCTCGTCACACTTTGGTTTATTCATTTTATTCATTTCATGCTGTCAAGCACAATTCCAGAAATGTGATTTATTACCTTCTGATGCCTCTTATTGTCTGGTTTGGTTGAGTATTTTGAAAAAACCTGTTTGGCATTGCGATGTATTTCCATGTCTTCCCTCTGTCTCTCTCCCACAGGATACAGAAGTCCTGATGAAGTACTTGATGTGGGTAAGAACAGTGGCAAAGCTGTTTAAATACTGGACCGATGACTTTGCCTGTAAAAGCTTCACTAACAGGTTCATCCTCACACAGCAAGGCCTGCAGGAGTCCTCAACACTACCTGGGTTCACAGCCCTCCCCCAGCCTGGCTACAGATCCAGACTCCAGGACCATGAACAGTCACCACTCTTCAACAGTCTCACAAAATTGTGTGAAATGACCACAAACATTTTCACATCACGTGAGGAGTTTAGTAAGTTTAGGCCGGTTAAACACCTTCGATTCACATCAGGAAACAGATTAGGTCAAGGTCAAAACTTGTATCCACTGTTTCAATGTCAAACTACTTCCTGTTTCTGGTCATGTCTCCCGTATGTAATCCTTTTGTGGTGGGGAAACATATTTCTCATATTTCTCTCACTTTTCATGCACAGGGCAGGAGGAAGGACCATTCAGGTGAGCTGGCAGAAAGGTTGGGGACACACTGGAGGATTACCGGGTCTACTTACGCCAGATTGGCCCGTCGCAGCAATCGATTGGAGGCTTGGCCGAAGCTAACGGTCAGCAAGGATTAACTGGTAGAGGGTAATTCAATCTCACAGGCTGGTCTGAGCCGGTCATATCGAACATGTTTGATACTCATGATCTGATATCAAACCCTGTCACACATTCAGAGTGGAGACTGCCAATGAGAGCCAAGTTTACACTGAGGTGAGGAGGAAATGTTCTATTAATGAAAATAATGAACTAGAGAACTCCACTTAACTCCAAAGTTACCAGTCTAACTAACACATTGCATCGATGTGTACATTCATCAATACACAGGTCAAGAAGTTACTACCCCCTGTGCTATAATCAAGTAGACGCCCCATTCAGGTATTATACAACAGCAGACATCAGGCCTGCAACTTTAATACATATTGATTCACATTGGATAGTGTGAGTTCCTGCAAGATTAGAAATCCCAACGCCAGTGATGTTTGGGGAGTTGGCGGGATCATATATCTATATATCCTTATCATCTACTGTGGGTATATTGAAATCCATTGTTATGTCTGATGCATTTTCAATACCGGTTAGGGTTGTAAAAGTCTTTCAGTGTGTCCCTTGCCAAAGCAGAAGACTCCACTCGGTCTGTCTCTCCACTTTCAGAAGGTGTGAACCTCCACCTTGACCTTTCCTTTCTTTAAATATATCATCCTACTAAGGGTTCGTTACATCTGAGCGTTGGTGCTCTGCCCCGGTGGCACATCCCCACACCGAAGAGGTAAGACGTTCAAGGTGAATAGTACCAGTGTTTTTATGGAGCATCATGCTACACTTTGCAAAAGCATTATTATGAACCGAAACCAAAAATAAATGTACAGGAAATTATCTCGGTAGCCTTGATGCAGTTTTCCATCATATGAAGTCACTTCCTGGAGGCAGAAGGAGCCTTAACTGTGAGAGTACCAACGTGTTGCTTAAAGCATGCTCAGTCGTCCTTCCCAAGTGTAAAGTCTTTAAAAAAAATGAAGAAACAAGATAATTGAGGTGAATTGAGGATAACCAAAAGGTAAAATGGAAATGTTTATGAAAATTCATCAGATTTGTCTCAATCTGTATTTTCTCAGTGGATTTTTGAAATGTTTCGACCAGATTTTCATTTTCATTCAAGTCAAATTGATATTTTTCAGTGCTATCATGAAAGAGATGTTCTTATATTTTCCTACACAGGACTTTGTTGAGTGATAGTAGTGAACGAGGATGGGGATGATTTAACTTGGAACAAAACCATCCTCTACAAAACGGTGATAGCGACTTCACCACAAGCAATCCTTCTGGACTGCAGTCGATGGTCTTTTGACCACGGGTCTCTCTGCCTCTCTTAGATCCCAGCCCAAATGAAAATGCATCATGTAGCTTTACATTTCTGAGATCGAGAGAGAAAAGGGTGAGAAAGGCATAAGTGTGTTTTTTAATTTTGCTCAATCAAAATCCATAAATTGTCAATATCATAACAAAACTCATTAACTGTCCCTGTGGATGGACTAATGGTTAGCAGCCAGCAAAATACAAAACTACAATAAGGAGTAACAACAACAGTAATTATTTTGGAGTTAAATAAAATGAAAAAGCAAAACGTCTTTTATTCTCTTTTATTCTCCCCAGAACATCTCTGCCTCCAGAAGACAATATGGCCACATGCTGTCTCTGACATTGTTGTTCTATCATTGTTTGGTTAAATGTGAGAAAATAATGTTGTCTATGTACTTTCCAGAGACAGGCGAGACACAGGTGCACAGGAGATTGGAACAAGCACACACTAACTGGGGATAAATGAGTTGTGGGTGAGGATGGAGACGTTATAATGGAGCCATAATGACTAACATTGTCACATCCACTCAGCCCTCACCCTCACTTCCCCCTGACTTCCAGCCTGTCTGTTACTGTCTTCCTGTTGTCGTGTCTGTCTCTCTCTCTCCCTGCAGGTTGGTGGGCGTGTCCCTGAGGGCTGATCTACACAGCTGATTTCAATCCATCATCTCCCCCCTGTGTATATCAGCTCTACCCTCACACATGCTCATAGTGTCATTTATATGAATGTGCCATACCTGACATCACATTTCATATTGGCTACAATATTCTACCTTTTGATATGTTACAGGGCTTAAGCCTTGATTGTTTGTTTTTTTATATCAGAAAATCTCCAACAGTATCTGGTCAAAACAATGAAACTTGTAATTAACGCATTTCTACTGTTTTTTCGATAAACTACATCAGCAGGAATGATGCTGGTAGCTGTGGCAGTGGGGGCTGGAGCAGTGGCTTTCAATCATGTGTCGACGTGACTGGCGAGTCAGCAGCTTTCCAGTACAACCAAACACTACACGAGCTGATGTCACTGATTAGCACATCTTCAACTGGAGAGGGGGCAGTCAGTCAGCGAACTGAGCTGCTGTAGAGTTTGGTTGGCTTTGTTCTCAGTAGCATGTGGATGGGAACAGCTGGGCTAGAGGGTTAGTTATGTCTACACGGGGAAACATCCTTCGCAGTGGTTGCTTCTTTTTCCTCATTATTTTTAATGGAACCTGCTGGTACATCCTGACAGCCCTAGAGAGATTGAGCCTTGCATGTTTTCAGTAATACTTTAAAAAATATTTTAACGGTTAGCGAAAGAGCACTTCCCCTAAACATCTGTCTAGTGCTGCTAGAAAAAAAAGGCTGCTTAATGGATGGAGGCTAAATGCTCAGCTGGTGAGGTGATTGCTGAACGACCGACATACACTTTATATCTCCCTGTCTTTAAGAATACACTTTCAATCTCATTCACACTCGCTCACTCTCTCTCACACACACACACACCCCAACACACACACACACACACGCCTGATGTCAGTGCTAACTCTGCAGTAGTAAATTATCACATCATAAATCTGTTGTTTCCACAGTAGTGGGCCAGACGCCATCCTCTGCAGAGCGCATGCATCACCACTGCAATCAGCAAAGAGCTGATCAAACACACACACACACTAACTCTCACATGCATACATGGGCAAGATGTACAAACAGAGAAAAAAACATGCATGTACTAACATCACAAACACACATGCATGCAGGTACACACACACAAATAGTACATGCACTCTTACACCCAGACAAGTTGACCCGCATCGAGCCTCTGAGTCTGAATCTGCAGGATCATAAAGATATGGCTGAACTGTTGTTCCATCTGTTCGGCTTTGTTATCACTAGCATAGTGAGATGTTTGTATGACGTCGCTAGCAGGACTGGACAAGGAAATGTCAATGAAACATCACCTGTCAAACATCAAAATATTCTTGTGTGATCCAAATAAGTTCAAAACTAATAATATATTATGTTTTTATCAGATAGAATTGCCCTTTTGTGAATGTGAGTCATTTTTGGCCCAGGTTATGTATTTCATGGGGTCTGATGTATGTTATGTATCAAAGACACTTGAGTCTTTCCAAAAAAACAGAATGATCAACTTGACTTTCACTGCAAGACAATTACAGATGTGGTTATTGTGCACATAGCGATAACACCACCACAACACTTTTCACTCATCACATTACATGTTATATATACAGTATACCGACTTGCCCTTGCAGGAAGGCCTATGTTGGCCCAGACCAAAATACATGAACGCAACACATCCATACGTACTGGCAACACCAATTACACAACAACTAAAATAAAGTACAATGATTACAATACAATGATTTCAAACAGAAAGACAATCAAGGAAATGAGCAAAACAAATCCAGTTAGACTGGAATGGTCTTGTAATGTTCCTGGACTTAAAAGAAATGGGATTGGACCAATTTCTCACTCCAGATTCAAAGGCAATGCCAGAGGGACAGCTATACTGATCCACAAAGATATCCCCTACAGAGGTGATTCCCAGTGGGCAGTACGTCATTGTAACAGGCCAGCTCTTTTCCATTCCCATGATATTAGTGAACCTATATGCCTCAAATTGCGACTGTGTTTGTTTGTTTGTTTTTTACAAAATAATTGAAACCTTGACCATTCCATTCACAGTTACGACAATACTAAATTATAAGCAGACATTTCCATTTCTGAAATCCTTGTAGCTATTAAATCTAAGCAGCTCCATACGTTGCCGTGACCCAACGGGTTCAGAACGACATTTTATAAGATGTTTTCCACACAACCTGTAACCCAACCGCAGGCAATGTTTACAGAGGCACTTTCATTAGGCACTGGGACAGGCCTCAATCTCACTCTTGGCAAAAAAAAGATAACAGATCCTCTATAGTGAGCATCTTATCGTCCCCTTTCTTCGCTAACGTCACTCTAGGGGTTTTATCTAAGGTCCTAGCTAAATGCTGGGAAGGTGTACTGTTTGTACTGATCAAACAGGACACAGTCAAGGTCGACGTTCACATTTGAATTTGAGGATATTGACATTATCTACACTTCTGCATCAAAAAGCCCTGAGATAACAATTTCACTTGATGTGACCAATCAGTTCTTTATGTGTCCCCCTCGAAAAATTCATCTTTAAAGATAAATTCATTGTCTGGATCAAACTGCTTTACTCTTCAATTCTTGCAGTAGTGATCACCAATAACAATCATCGATTACCTCCCCTCAGGTAGAAGGGTGAGACAGGGAGGCCTGTTCTCTGATCCAGCCATGTCCCTCTCTCACATACTAGGCATTTTAAATAAATTGGGTAATTTCCTGGCCTACAAGCTAACCTTACAAAGTGGATTTTTCACCCTCTAAACCCTCAAGCAGATGTGCTTCCACCTAACCTTTCCCATAATGGTATTACATTTTTGTGAATTAAGGTCACTCACTGCTTCCCTAACATATTCACAAAAAGCTTTGGTCCTCCACGATCGTCAACAGGATATGGTCTGGTGGTCTGCTCTAGCTGGTGGGGTTAATCTTATTAAGATGATAGTACTGCCCAAGTTAGTGTACCCTTTTCAAAACATGCACTTCTTAATTTGGAAATCCTTTTTCAATCCGCTTGATAAAAGCACCATCTCTTTCATATGGGTGAACAGAACCAGTCAGATCAACAAGACCTCTCTTCGCAGACCAAATGGTTCTGACTATCTGTCATTACCCAGATTCCTTTATTATGACTGGTCATGTAACACAAGCTGGTCATTGGTTTGAAGACAAACTGATTCTGGAGGACACTTAGGTACAGCTAGGGTTGGACAAAGACACTTGGGTACAGCGAGGGTCGGACGAAGACACTTGGGTACAGCGAGGGTCGGACGAAGACACTTGGGTACAGCGAGGGTCGGACGAAGACACTTGGGTACAGCTAGGGTCGGACGAAGACACTTGGGTACAGCGAGGGTCGGACGAAGACACTTGGGTACAGCGAGGGTCGGACGAAGACACTTGGGTACAGCTAGGGTCGGACGAAGACACTTGGGTACAGCGAGGGTCGGACGAAGACACTTGGGTACAGAGTTCTCTTCTTGCCAACATCACTTAGATGACTCTTGGCCCTGCCCCTCTTTAATAGCAACACCAAAATGCAAAATTTTCATCATGACATCAGCATGTGCCCACTGTAGCTTTATCTTATTGTTGTTAGTTGACAGTGGAAGCCAGCAATGCCTTCTGCTGCTGTGGACAATCCACTTCAAGGTTCAGTTGTGTGTTCTGAGATCCCCTCCTGCCCATCACTGTTTTCTTGTCCTCTGACTTATCTCATCATCAAGGTGTTTTCGCCCTCAGGACTGCAGCTGACTGCTGACTGGGTGTGTTTTGTTTACCACACCCTCCTTGGTAAATTCTAGACACTGCTGTGTGCAGAAATCCCACAATGTTGGCTGTTTCTGAGGTGCTAGAATGGTGCTGGAACGGTCATGCCATTTTCAGGTTCATGTACGTGTCTTGCCCATTTTAACGTTCAGTCATACAGTAACTGAACCCTGTCTGCATGCTTTATATACTGAGTCACAGTCACAGAACGTATTGCCTGGAGGAGCAAGCTGTTTTCATGAACAGGGAAGTGGATCTAATGGAGTGGCCATTTAGAGCACATTCATCATACTTTCTCTATGTGCTTTCAGACCCTTTAGTCTGAGAGTGCCTGAGCACCTAGCGGTTAGATCTTTACATATGTAGCTGACAGGCTAAATCCCTGCAACAGCCATGTGCCCTGTCAGAGTGTCCTTGGGCAAGACACTAAACCCTACTCACTCATTTTAAGTCACTCTGGATAATAGAGTCAGCTGAGGGCCTCGAATGGGTCAACAGGAAAAGGTTTGAATCCAACTCATAACATTTGTCATCCACTACCATGCAACAATGGTTTGAAATCAAGAGAGCACCGAGATGAAGACATAATCAAAGGCCATATAGATATAGACATGCTGAGGCAGTGTGTGTGTGTGGCCCATTGCCATATTGATTAGTTTACAAAAGCTGCATGCTCAGGGTTTGTAGTGTATTTGTGTATGATTCACTTGCCTTCGTCTCTCACTTAAAATATGCGTATGGACGGAAGAAAAAAAAAACAGGAGATGGAGGAGAGGATAAGGGAGAGGCAGAGAGTGAGGAAGTCAAAGAGAGGAAGAGAAAAAGAGATAGAGAAAGGTAAAGAGAAAGGGGGGAAAGGAATCATGGGTCCTGAACAAAGGCCAGATGTAGAATTACAATTTCCCTATTTTACTATTTAGTATGCTGAACACATCATGGATCACTCATCACTACCCAACTGCCTTGGCACACAGGGCAGTTCTCTCTCTCTCTCTCTCTCTCTCTCTCTCTCTCTCTCTCAGGCTTTGAGGCCAGTGAGCTGAGGGAAGGAAGGGATGGGGGGAGGGGCAGAGTACAGTCGACATGCTGTGTGCAAAATATTTCACATTCATTGATTGTCACCAAAAAAATGACACGTTGAAGCCTGCGGGCTCACTGGGAGGGATTGTAATGCAAAAAACAAGAATTGGCACATCACTCTCCAGGCGAGGTGTGAAGCAGAGACTTAACTCATCAGTCGAAAGGGTTTGGAGCTTTTGAGATGATTTGGGCTTTTAGCTTGTATCAACTTGAAAGCAGTCAGGGAGATGCAACGTGAGTATTGGAGAGGAGCATTCTGGCAGAGGCTTACAAAAGGACAGAGGTTACAGCATACTCATTTTTACACTCACGTTTAGCTGATGTTTGATGGGGCTTTTATAGTTGTCATAGCCTATAATCAAAATATGAGAGAGACAAATTCAGTCCAGAACATCACTATCAGTTGTAATCTGCACGTCTGTATTTGATTTTACATCACTTCAAGTCAGTCAGTAAGGGGTGAGATCATTCACTCCTACCTTCAGACAGGGACTGTGTTTCTGGTAAGGTCAGCACAATGACAGTTTTTTTTCTTTGTGAGTTTTCTTAATTGTCTCATCTGGATTTCCTGCTGCAGTAATTTAAATTACATTTTTTTGTGCCTGGTACCCTATGACACAGCACTTAATTTTCTGCAAATGATGTCTGTTCTTTACTGAGCAGTATCTTTAGGGAAGTAAAAGTTTTATAATTGTGGACATTTAACTTTAACAAGAAATCTTCAGTAAGTTAGCATTGCATTTTCACACAAATCCCATAATCCTCCTCTCATTGCAAATGAATTTCACTTGACATTACACAATGCGACACTTTCTTCATCACAATTAGTTTGCAAGAACAGCTTTGATACAGTGACGACTGGCGTTAGAGCAAAATCTTTATGATCATAAGACAACATATACCTATATATACATTATATGCAAGTAAATTATATATACTTTTTTATCACAAGCAGTGCTTCCATGTTTTTCATGTATTATGACATTAAATTGAATGCTAGGTAACCTAACATTATTGTGTTATTCATAAAAGACATTAACATTAACTAGGTCTGTATGTACAGTGGTGACCAGAATTATTAGAACACTTGGCATATTTAAGAGGTTTCAGTTGTTTTTGTTCAATTGGCCATTAAAATACCCATAAAACGAATGAAATATATACAAAGCCATCATTAAGCTCTATAAACCAGAATAGAGCCATCATAAGGAGATTTACGTCATTTTCCTTACAAAAAACAAGCTAGGCCTATTTCACTGTCAATGTCACACAATCATGTTCCATTCAAGGGAAAGCCTTTGGCTTGAGTTGCAGAAGGCGGGATAACATTAGTGTTCAAGTTCTCAGGAAATATATTGACACTATGCCAGAGAGATGTGCTGCTGCAATTGCTGCAAAAGGTGGACATACCAAATATTAAAGTTAAAAGTAGATAAAAACAGTAGGACTCTGATATTTGTTGTGCTCAGAGCAACCATCTGCATGTTTCATGAACATTATGAAATTAAATCATGTTTTGGAGGCAAGAAAAGGTCAATATTTTCAGATCTGTCAGGTGTTCTAATAATTTTGGCCACCACTGTATGTATATAATTTTATTAGGCTAAGTTAGCATTTCCGCCATTTGATGAGTAGTCCAAAAAATATGAATGGGATTTGCAAGAAATGATCACTGACAGGGACTCCAAGTTTGCACAGACCTGCTGTCTCTGAGCCTTTATACATACTATATATATATATATACTATATATATAAGTATTTGTTTTATCCTTGTGCAAATGTGGAACATTTTGTGACATTCACACATTTACATCTTCCAAAAAGCTGACCAAGGAGTTTATAGGAATAATAATATCAGGGGACAATGAGACAACAAGTTGTGTGTCATCCGCATAGCCTCGGTTACAGATCTTGTGTTTTCTAATGACATGTCCAAGGAGGAGCATATATTCCAAACATTTCCAAGCCAAGTGTGCATTGCCTTGCCTTACTCTCTAGACCTGGGTCGAATAGTAAACATTTTTCATGGTTTATTTTTTTATTATTTGACACATAGGATAATATCCCATCCTATTTGAGTTTATACAAGCACATGTCAATTTAGCATACTGTGGTTTACACTATCTGAATCATCCTTGTGTGTACTTATGCAGGTCAAGACAAACTCAAATAATTATTAATAATTACAAATACAAATTTAAAACCATTATTTATCCAGGAAAAATTGACAGAGCACAAATTATTTTTCGCAATAATACACTACTTTGCATTCATATAATGACACATATTCACACCTCGGAGCCCCTGGGCCCCTCTGAATAACAGCAATAACAATTATCTTCCAAAATGATAACAATAACAATAATCTTCTCCTTCTGGCCACTGAGCAGCTTCACTTGAGCAGTTAAAGATTAAGTGCCTTGTTTGAAAAGCAGCTCAACGTTGGCTGTTGTGGGCGGGCAGGGGAGGCAGCTCTCATGCACTTTCCTCACCTATATTTTCCCAGCCACTGTGGGAGTATTAACTGGCAACCTCCCAGTCACGTGCCTCTCTAACCTCTAGGCCAGTACTGCACCAGGTGACCCAGGCTTGCCACATTTCCTTGTCAACCATCCTGACAAATATCCACAAAATCTCTGCTTTTATTTAAGATATAAAATTGAGCGCGTCATTTACAAAGAGTGTGTTTTGCCGGTGGGGATCGGTGAAGCGCTCAGTGGAGATAATCAGCACGCCGACAGATAACACGATGTCTTCTGCTCACCTGACAACTATTACTATAGCCCCGTAAATAAGCCTGCTCCTGTAGTGATCACAGCCAGGCAGAATCCAGATGATGATGTATGAGGAAGAAATCGTGATCAGAAGAGAAAAAGAGTAGGAGAGAGAGAGAGACAGATTCATCAAAGGACACAGACCCTGCTAATGTTCAGTCTACCAGAGTTGATTTTCTGACAGCCTGCGATTCCAATTAGTGCCCAGGGGAATGCATCTATTGGTGAAACAATCCAATTATTGTTTCCAACAGATGTTCTTTACAGAAACAATGCTCACCCAGAGAGTGTTTAGTCATTAGCAACGTGGCCTCTGGAGCAACATGTGTTGTTAAAATGAAGTCCCGGCTCAACCCACTTCTCTCTCTCTCCCTCTCTCTCTCGCTCTTTCTCCATTTCCCATTTCCGTCTATTTCCGTGTCTCACTTTTCCTCCCCACTTTTTCATCTGCTGCCTGGATAAAGTCAACAAAACAATGCCAAAATATGAGTCATCATCACGGGTGTAGTGTGAAAGATGTTTGCCTCTGCACCCCTATATATTGATGTATTTATTCAGGAATTCCATTCCTGTCAATCCATTTCGTTGAGTCCCTCCTCAACCTTCCCTCTCCTACCCAGTGCTAACTTTGCTCCACAGGGGGTGTCAGTACAAACAGATTGAGAGAGGATTTATTTTCACGTATCTATGCATCTACTGTATTGCATAGTACACAAATCATTCCGATGCTCAACATTTCTCACCAACGTCCATCGTGACATTGTTATGTTTAATGGGAATGTACAGTGTGTCGAGCCCGGAGGCAAACATCCATTATCTGGCCTAATGGTGCTGCATGCTGAGAGCATGTCAGAGGACAGAAAAATGTATTTGTGTGTGTGTGTGTGTGTGTGTGTGTGTGTGTGTGTGTGTGTGTGTGTGTGTGTGTGTGTGTGTGTGTGTGTGTGGAGACGATGGGTAACTAGTTGGTAAACGGGGGCAGAAACAAGGTTTGGTTATTGATCCATGATGCTTGTACGGTAATGGATCTGTCGACGCTATTTAACCTGCCTGTGCCGTGATAGACAGATTCACACTCAGACATAAACACACACACACACACACACACACACACACACACACTATGTGATCAGGATCCCATCTCACTCCGTCAGGGTTCCCATCAGGCTTCCTAATTGCTCGATAAGGGCTCTAACAGGATTTCCCCCATGGAGCAACTCCCTCTCTGATTGGGTGGAGGGTCCTGGAGGGCAGAGAGGAACGTGGGAGGTCAGAGGTGTCATCATTATCCGAAACCAAGACGAGAGGGAGAGGGTGACACACACACACACACACACACACACACACACACACACACACACACACACACACACACAGATACAGACAAGAGATGGATCTCATGGGATCACATTACACAGGGTGTCAAGCAGCAGCAGCTGTTATCAAACTGCAGGAGAGACATCCCTGTTGTTCAGACAAATAATGGTTGCTGTGTGTGTGTGCATGTGTGTGTCCACGTGTGTGTCTACATATGCATGTGTGTGTATGTATGACGAGTAGAAAGGTTCAAAAGTAGGCTGCCCTGTAGGGTACAGTGGAGAACCTCTGTAATGGTAATAACTGTCTGGGTAGCGGGACAAATACAGTGGTGCCCAATGTGATTTTACACTATCAGCATTGCCTCTCTTCACTCCCTTGCCAGTCTGCCATTGTCTTCCAACTGGGCTGAGGAAGTTCGTATGACCTTGGTACACAAACACTCGAGCAAGCATCCAAACTAATACAAACCCTTTACCCCCTCCATCACATGTTGGAGTTTCTTTTTAACTCTAATATGGTGGTGAGTGAAGGGCAGTTCTGCATCTGCCTCTGGCTGATAGTAACGTCTCTCACACGGCCACACAACCTTTTAAAAGTATAGACGTTCAGCGCTTCTCATTGACGCGATCCACTCGCCGTATACACGTGCACGAGGGTACATGTGTGTGTGTGTGCACGTGTGTCTACACATCGCTGTGTGTGTGTGTGCATCCTGTGTACGTTTGTATGGTGTTTGTGTTTGTGTGTATGCATTTCTGCGTGTGTGTATGTGTGTGTGTGTGTTATCGGTCCCCATAGTGGCAGGTCTGCTGTCTGTCACAGTAATACAAGTTGACAGCAGGGTCGTCTTCAATGAGCTCATTGGAGCCCGGCCAACAACCTGCTCTCTCCCCCAGTTAGTGCTTCTCTCTCTCTCTGTCTCCCCCGCCTCACCCCCACCCCCCCACCCCCGCCATATCGCTTTATATCTCTCTATCGCTCTCCTTTCCCTCTCTGCATACCCCTACCCCCCTCATCTATATTCTCTCCTTTCTTTGTCTCCCCTTTTCACCCCCCCTGTTACCTTCTGAAAGGTATCCTACCTTGGCGTAATGAGAGTCTAAACACAGGAAGAAGCTGCATCCGTCTAACTCCACCACAATGTCAAGACATCTAAAGTGACACTTCCATCAAAAGCAGCTGATGCCTTGAGAGCAGGTAAACAGTGAAATTCCCACCAGGGACGAGGCTTTGAAAACAGCCCAGTCACATGTTAGCTTTATAGAGATCAGAACCGCCGACTGCTGCAGGAGCAAACTGGGGAAAGGGAGGATCGAATGGAGTGACACAGCACAATAATAACAGGATGATAAGGAGAAGAACATAACAATAGTTTAAACTACACAAGACTAGAATAGGATAGAAAAGAACACTGATGCTGTGAAAACCTCATAAATCCAAAATGTTAACTTTTCAGGAACTATGAAGAAAAGCTTATAAAAGGGTTTCATAAGCCTTTTTAAGTAATCCTTACTTAAAGTGGAAATCTGCTGGTGAAGATGTGTCAAGCATAGACGCCGATTTATGTTTTTGCCAGTGGGAGCTCAGATGAAGTGAATACCACCAAGGTGAAGATTGTCACAACATCTCTTTTACTGCGCTTGCTTTAGTAATTACCGTGGTGCAGGCTACTGTCATCTGTCAACGTAGACACACACCCAAACCAAACGCAACACTGCTCTGATACAAACTCATCCCTGGTGGTGGATCCTCACTTTGACTGTCTTTACAATCGGGATCTCTCTCCGTTTTTTAATGACAAATTCGTACGTTTTTACCCGATCACCACCGTGTTTCACACTTGCTGTGTCGCTAGCTAGCAGCTACGTGATGGAACAGCGTTGATTCAGCCGACTCTAACGTCACATTGGCAGTTGGCTACGTGGCCACGCCCCTTAACGTAGCCTACACACACACAGAGCTGTAACAGATTTAATTGGATAATGTGATTTGTAGTTAAAACGTTCACCGATAATAATAAGTAATAATAGAATAAATAGATGTTTTGTTTTGTTTTTTTAAATGCAGTTTTTTAATACATTTATTTATTAATTAATTTTTTAATCGGCCTTTCCTTTGGGTGCTCAACCTTTTCGGTGGGTGCTCAAGCACCGGAGCACCCACATGATCGGCGCATATGGTGTCAAGTCAACTTAGTTTTCTAAACCAGGTAGTTCTGACCTTCTGAAAGAGCTTCTGTGAGTTTCCAACATCAACATGTTCAGAGTCATGTTACTATAACAACTGAAATAATAATGCTTATGTTTACAATCCACTTGCTCTGAAATATCGACATGCACTTTAATTCTTTAATTCACTCTGTCTAAATATAGTTCAATATCAAACCCCCTCTTTAGTTTGGTTCATTTAGTGTTTGTGCTGAGACAGTAGGCTCGCAGAGGGAACACAACCCACCGCTTTGTTGTGCAAACCCACTTCCTGATATTGATCAAGTCAATCAAAATGATTAACTAAGAGAGAGCGATGGGGAAAGGAGGAGGGGTGGTTGGCTGAGGGAGGATAGAGAGAGTAAAAAAAGCAAAATTAACATGGAAAGATGGGGATGAGGCAGATGGAGAGAAAGGGAAGGAAGGTGATGAAGAGGAGGATGAACGAAGAGAAAACGGCTTAGTGCAAGGTGGATAAATTGATCCAGGATGGAGGGAAGAGTGAAGGGGAAACACACTGCTGGCATGTGTCAAGAGTCATCACTCCTTTGCCATTTGTCAGCTTGATGGCTTTGAGTGTGTGTTGATGTGCATGTGTGTGAACATCACATAAAATGGGTCGGTGCAAGGCAAACTGTTCATAGCACACACCACGTATAGGCAGGGTGGGGATGGTAACGAAGCTTTGTGACATTTAAAAGACATTGTGACATTTTCTCTAATTAAAGATAACAAAGGATATCGTAGCTGAAATAAAACCAATAACTACCAATGCTTTTCACCAATTAATGTCACAGATTGATTTCTAGATAAAACTTTTAATTAATACATTTGCAAAAGTTTCCATTTACATCGAGGATTTTCCACAACACCGAGCCAGCCGGGTTATTGGCCAGGTACTCAGTATGCACCACAACACTGCTCTGGCCACAGTTGGTACATTTAACACAGATGAGTTTGAATGTGTGAAGCTGCAATAAATTCTGCATTGTAAAGCGGATAGTGAGTCGTATTTATAGATGTGGTGAAAAACCCGATAAACGCACACCTGTGACTGAATGACAGTTCATATAAATACTGAAATGTGTACTGAAAACCACCACCCATACTAGAACTAGAACTATATTATTACTGACTCAAAAATAAAAGATTTCTTGAAAATTTTGTCACGATCCAACCAATAATGGTGTGCCCTTACAAAAAGGTCACATGTGAAATCTTCCATTTCACATGTGAAAACTGCACTTTCACATGTGAAATTATTTTCTCACATGTGAAATGAAATTTCCACATGTGAAAATGAAGTGTGTGTCACAAAATCACATGTGAATTCGACATTTTCAAACTAAAGCACTGTGGGAAAAAATGTGGGAACACTCACATGTTGTTTTGCACATGTCATTTCCACATGTGACTTTTTTTGTAAGGGCAAGATCGAGAGGTAATATAAGTGATTATTTTTGTATTTATTTGGGGGGGTTAGCATTGTAGCCTAACAGCAAGGAGTACTTGGGTTTGTCCCTGCCTATCTTTATTATAGGGGTAACATGGACATTGCAGAGTGGGCTGACTTACTAAATGTACAGTTTACAAAGCTCAATACTGACAAACAGCAAAACAAAGTTCAGTCCATAACACGACTATGGATTGAAGAGACAGAGGCTGGCAAAAAGGTGGCGCTCTACGGGGATGCAAGATGTGACAGTCCTGACAGGCATTCTGACATTAGTCTTTATTCACTTTGAACGCCATGTACTGTATGTGGATATCTCTAAAGATATCATCATGTTGTATAATTGTACTTATTTCATTCTTTACAGTAGCAAATCTCAACATATTGATTTAAAGATGATGCTACCAAGGAGATAATTCATTTTGAAAGGGTTGAAGTAATATTTAGAATGTATTGCCAACCTGTGCAAGGATCAGCCGCTATTTATCTGACCGCTCTGATTCATGGTTGAATTAACGAGCCTGTTTTATGTGGATGTAGTATATCTTCTACCATTGTTGCCTCTTAGGGAAGAGAGGCATCGAGCTTTGTTGCCAGACCACCTTCTGTACATAGGAGTGGGTGTAGATGTCAGATCTCCCTCCATCCAACCAATCATCAGGGATAATACTGAAATCATTCATGAATTTGACCCCCGCCATGTAAGTACGTTTGTAGTTTGTGGCAAAGGTGAGATCAGAGAGCTGTAGCCATGGAGGAAATCAATCTTCAGTGACTTGCATTGGTCATGTGGCTCAAGTAAGGCGAACCTGAGGTACTAATGATGTATGTACTAACATATCCACTGACTAGAAGCCATTTCAACCCATCTATCATTCAAGGGTCAATTTGTCGTGATGGATTTCTGGAAACAAACTTTGACTATTCCTGGTTCTGCAGATTGTGTTTACATCCCTCGTGTGTGTCCTGTATTTACCTCGCCTCCGTATATCAACCTGTATATGTCTGCTGTTATGACTTTGGCTCATGGGCAGAGTTTACAGCAGAGGCAGGTAGAGACAGAATGATATATGACTGAGTGTGTGTGTGTGTGTGTGTGTGTGTGTGAGTTTGCATACGTGTGTTTAATTCTAAAACTTTAGTGCTTTGACAGACGCCTATAAAGACACACAGCCACAACAAGTTTAGAATAGCCCTCTCTCTCTCTAACACACACACACACACACACACACACACACACACACACACATTTTATAAGAATACTGTGTGCCAACTCTACACCAATAATACCCAAGGGGATGTTCTTCGCTGTGTCCTCAGGTAATGTTGAGATGCAGTTACGAAGAGCTTGTGCACGATTACATTTTATGAACATTTTATGAAATTGTTGCAGAATTTTTCACCTTATCATCCTAATTTTTTGTGCTTTTCTACGTGAAAACCATTTCCGGTAGATTTGCTTACAAATGACCAAAGATTTTCTGTCTCTACTTTATCGTTCTGCGTAGAGATGACAATATATAACTTGGTTACACTGTTAGACGTGACCCGTCTCTAATGGAAATGTTTTTTCCATGTGTCACTTCAGGGGCTCCAAACTCTTCTGTACAGCACAAACAAAAATCTGTTTGTTAAAATTTCTCTTTAAATAAAGTTTTCATCACTTGAAATAAGTCATAGAAATGCCCCCTGCATAACAACATGACATGTGGAATGATAAGCTGGTGAAATTGTTATTTACATTGAAACTGATGATTCATGTTCATACACAGGAATGTGTAAATAAAGAATATTGCCATTATAAAGCTTTCATGACATTGGTGTATAAAAATTCGAATATATAATTTTATTGAATTTTATTGAAGTTATTTATTATGTTTAAAGGTTGCACGATGAAGTAAAGAGATTAGCAGTGAAATGGTTCACACATTATACATTAAGAGAGCACTTAATCTAGGAACATGAATCTGGCTGGAAGAGAAGTTTTGTTTCTTAAGCAATCTGCAAACTGGTGGCCTAAACTTTTAAAACGGAGGATCTGAGCCAGTTCTCACCGTGATGATTCAGTTAAGTTAAATCAGCTCTACATGTTTTCGCCCCCTTTGAAAAAAAGTCTCAGGAAGCAAGTTCAACGTATTGAGGGTATCTTTGTGATAGCTGGTTTCAACTAACAAAGCTGGTTATCATCTCAGGTTTTTCCCAACCCAGCTATGCGCGCATTCACATAAAAGGTTTGGTGTTTGTTACAAATAGCCAATCACATGCACAGACCCAGAGCGGCGGATTTAAGATAAGATTAAACTATTGATCTCTGTGGGTAAATTAGCTCGTTACAGCAGCAAAGGTAATGGCATTCGGTTTGGAAAAGGAAATAGAACAGAAGCACACAACTAGAATATAAAACTAAGCCAAAAAATAAATGAATAAAACAATGAAATCAATATAGTAGACTATAAATAATTGAGTTATGTAAACATAATGATACCAACAATGTCTACACTTTAAGTAGAAAGTGGGAAGTAGGAGAATTTGTTAGTCTTGTTTCTGTTTTTTCTCCCAGGAAGAACAGACTATTATAATGAATTAATGTGAGCAATCTGAAAACATTATAACAGCAATAAAGTAGCACAGTTGCTGCTAAAGATGACTGCTGGAGAATAATTGCAGACAGTGGTAATACGTAAGAAAATAGGCTTATCGCTGCCCCTTCATTAAGGCACAGTGGGCGTACTTCTCACTGATAGTTTCCTGTCATCACATTGAGGCTGTGGAAAGATTTTCTATTCACAAAGTCCACCTCATGTTCCCCCGGGGCTGCAGCCATGGACTGTGGGCACAATCTAATGCACTAATCACTTTCAGGAACACTTAATCTGCAACAGTAAAATTCATTCATTACTGATAACTACAGTTAAATAATGTGAGCTACCTACTATTTGATAGAAGCTCTTTAATAGCCAGAGTGAGGAAATGGCCTGGAAAAACTAACATTCATTATGTCGCTGATATAATAGATCATTATGGAGAGCAAAGAGCCCTTCTTACTATCGATCAATTTGACCATATTGTTTTTGTTCATATTTTCTAAATGGAATTTTTCCATTAAAGGTTATTTAAAAAGTACCCAGGATCCTGCAGGAATGATGATGCCATTTTTCCAGAGAGTTGATTGTTGAGGAGGTGGGCGTTTTATTCGTTTGGATCCGATAGGTTAAACATAACTTGGTCCGGAGTAGGTTAGGTGCAGACTGAGTTACTGTGGCGATGTACCCTGCCATGGTGAGCTACTATCATGAGACCAAAGAGCCAGGGTTGAGCCCCATGTTTGCTTGGTAACCCACTAATCTTGCCTCGTAAGGCAGGCCCCTGATCTGTTACCTTTGTGAACCACTCCCCTTGGGTAAATCAGGGTATCTGTTATCTGAAAAGACAATGTAGAAGTGGAAATGGAAAGGTACTAGGTTACAAGTCCATCATCTTCATAGAACAAGCTACTTTTCTCCCTTAACAAAAGAAATCAAAGATGCAAGAGCTGCACACTTTGCCAATTTAATATCCATTAACAAGCGCACAGGTATTTCAACACCATCGATCGGCTTGTTAACTGTGAACCCCATGTTGCCTGCTGCCTTTTCATTTGAAAATGTTTGTCAATAACCTCCATCAGAGCTAATATAGCTGCCTCATTTCCCTACTGAGCTCTCTTCTGTCTCCTATTCTGCTAAACCAATTTGTCCCAATATCTTTACGTGATCTTTTGTTGTTGCTCTTGCACCTTGCAGCTCACATTTGTATTAAGCGCCGGTTACATCATACGAATGCGTATGCCTCCCTCTGCCCCCCCGTTCATACCACAGCCGAATGGCTTCTGACCCGGGTTATTCCCAGGTCGGGTCTGATACCCCGTGTCGACCCATTCACACCAACTCCTGTCACGGATCATTGCCAGGTAACTGCCCCAGTGTGAAAGGGGTTTACTGTTATTACATTTAAGTGCGGCCTGTTTTGTTTTCTGTGTATATGCTTCCCCTGGGCTACATTATCCACAGCTTTGGTTGTATTTTTTATCACTGTTATGTTGATGATACACAACTTTATATCACTGTGAAACACAATGACCACACTAAAGTTTCTACCCTGCATTAATGCCTTGCTACAATTAAGGATTGGCTGTCCCTCAACTTCCTCCAGCTGAACTCAGATAAAACCTTGATCTTGTTATTGGCCCAGATCATTAAACTGGCACAATCAAAGAGTGCCTTGGTCCCCTGATCCCCAACTTAAACAACATGTCGGTATTTTTTCCTTTGTTTCTGTCAAGGTTGTTTCATATTGTTGCTTCTCCTATCTGTAAATCACATTGTAACCCTGGTTTTTAAAGGTGCTGTATGAATACAGATTTACGTACGTTCTTATTGACTGTTGTCAAACATTTGCGCTGGAAGAACCACCTTGACCTCTAAGTAGTTAGTGTCAGTGGTGATCAAAACCTTACTGGCTTATTGACCAATGCTTACCTTTCACCTACTTAATTTTGATATAATATCAATGTAGTTACAGCTGCATCTTTTCAGGCTAAATCATAAAGTAGGGCTGCAATCACGGATCTGCAATTAAATCAACACAGGAAGACATAGCGAGCCAATGTAATCTGCTTTAGGTAGCCTAACCTGGCAGACACCACCAGCCTGAGGCAGCGGTCTTTGAGGACAAGGGAGAACTCCCAGAAAAACCCTTGGGTGGGGCAATTCAAAGAGGCATCCCCCACCAGGCTGGGCCTGCCATAGATTCCAGGAGAAAATGGGCCAAATAGTTTTATACTTTAGTCGAATAGTTCAGTCAGCCAGCGCTCCTATAGTTCAGGCCAATTGAAACTTATACTTATAAGCAAAGCTAAAACTAAATGCCATGGGCAATTTCTATAGCCACTGTTTAACTGTGTTGTTAAGAAAATAAATGTCTAGTTATACTTCAATGGAGCCAAAAAACGTACACAAGATCTACATGACTCATCGATATACAAACATTTTCCTAGTCCAGCATAGTCCATGTAATCCTTTTAATATAGGATTGTAAGTTCAGAGTTCCTCAGTATGTCTGAGGCATGAGTTCAAGAGTCAGGGGGAATGTGTGTGCAGGTGTGTGTATGTGATTATGGGAGTCAAAGGCAACCAGCACATGACTACGCTGTGTTCAATCAGACTGCTTCCAAGAGCAGGCAGAGCTTGTCAAAAGGTCGCTGTAAGATGTTCGTGCTAGGTGTTAGATGTTAGTGCTAGATCCCTACAAAATATTACATTTAAATGGAACATGTCAGACAGAATTGCATTTCCCTTAATTTCATAGCATATGCTCAACGAGAACGTAAATGTGGTTTTCTTATCAAATGGCTGTTTATTGACATACAGTAATTACAAACATGGTTGAGAGGATAAGAGTGTGCATGTCTGTGTGTGTGAGTGAGAGATATACCGAGTGCTGGTTTTTTAGCAATATCTCTTGAGTCCAAAATGCAGGGCATCTACGAAAATGTCATTTCCAACCAACGGGAAGTGCCCTGGTAGATTGGGTTTGATGTTTGGGGTCTTTTTGCTGATTCGCTGCATCTCTCCATTGCTGTCGCTCACTGCAGACAAACTGCAGGCCCATGACTAAATAATTAGGCTCTGTATCAGCAATAAATGAACATGAGCTGTCATTAGCTCATCTTGGAGCAATCTACAGTTTGAGATTCATGTTGTGCGTGTGTGTGGTGCCAGTAATACACTTTGTTGTCAACAGGACGAACAGTGAAAAAGATTGTGAATTCCTCTGCTGTTAGTTTCCACCATGATGAGTAGCCGAAATCACTCTGTCTCTCAGGATCCAGCTGCTCTATGATCAAAAGCAAGAGAATAACAAATCAGTGTTCATATAACTTGTAACCTCTTCTGTTCAAGGCAGACTACAAGGGTGACTGAAGTGATAAAGCTATGCAACACTGACTTGTGATTGAGTATTGATCATCAGAAATAATATCAACTCAAGTATCACTTCTTAACAAAGTTTCTAAGTGCTGTGAAATAAACACAACAAAACAATCATCTTAACCATCAACTACAAAAGAGAGAGGCTGTACTGCTTTCTCAGCAGAACAGAAATACTACTACTATCTAATACCAATACTATCATAATATCACACTTTTACATACCAATAATACTGTGGGCTTGAAAGACAAAAGGACAACTGATGCTGGTGGCTTGATACGATGCCCTGTGATCAATGACAGCACATCAGCATCCACTCTCTTTTTTAGCTCTGCAGTCTCACAGGTTAATCCACACTAAGCTGGTTAAATATGAAAACACATATTTATTTATCCCTTTTGGCCATTAGAAGAAGTTAGAAGAAGAAGAAGAAGTTATTACTGTGGACAATACGCACATAATATTCATTTTGCAGTGATTGATTATAGCCTGGCGCTCATTGGGAAGTCTCGCTGCGCCATTAGCTATCAGCCAGCCGTGGTGCTGCAATTATATCACCAGAATGACAACGGAAGAGAGACAATTTACAGAGAAGAGCGTCCCATCCCTACTAATTGGGCAAATACAGCAAATCTACAGGGTCTCAAATTATTATTCGGTCACCGGCGGGAAATCTTCTCCAACAGGAAGTGACTCCTGAACAAGCAGCAATCGAGCGCTCTGTGACTCGTCAATGGCGGCTGAAACCTCATCACCTCCACGCCCACCAGACACTGAGGAGGTCAGAGAAGTGGTGCAGGTTACTGGCTTCACCTCACTTTTGCACTTTTACAACGGTGATGCATTAGGGCAGTCGTGGTTCTCAATCCAGTCCTCAAGAACCCCCTGTCCTCCAGCTCTACTCAGGCACACCTGAACCAATTAGAGGCTTCACGTTGTCATGATACCTTAATTGGTTCAGGTGTGAGTAGAGCTGGAGCTGAAACCTGCAGGACAGGGGGACCTGAGGACTGGATTGAGAACCACTGCATTAGAAACCCCAAGTCCCCATAATAACAGTAAAGAACATGCAGGAGGGCAACGTCAGTTGTGATTCATTATTTCAATTTACAAATAAATGATTGTAATTAATCTTGATATTGTAGTTTTAATTATGTTTGGTTGTTTGATCGTTATGTTTCTGTAATGTGTTTCCTTCTGATTTATCCTGCTCGCTTACTCTTAAACTGTTTTCTGCTGATTTTATTCTACCTCTGCTGCTGTTTCCCTCTCTTTCTTTGTGTGTGTGTGTGTGTGTGTGTGTGTGTGTGTGTGTGTGTGTGTGTGTGTGTGTGTGTGTGTGTGTGTGTAGCAGTGAACTCCATTACTTCTCTCCTGCTGCTAACCCCATGTGTCTGATACCCTCCTACCTTGCCTCTGCTGTACCGGCCCACTGCTTCTTCCCTGCCACGCTGTCTGGTAGCCAGTTAACGAGGCCAGACAACACACACACGCACATACACACACATAGACACACACACATACACAAAACACACACACACACACAAATACAAAAACATTTAACAAAGTACAAACATCTGACAAGACGATGTATACTTTTTTGAATTTAAGAAAGAAGCCATGCAATGCCATTTTAACACACACACACACACACACACACACACACACACACACACACACACATAGCGTATCATAAAGAGGTGCCCAGCGTGGGGTGCTGTTCAGAAAAGCAGGTAGACAGAAACTCAGCAGGGGGGCTGAAGTCAGTTTCAAGTCATTCTTCTAACAAGCCAGCCAGCCGGACATGAACACACACCAGAACTAACCGGAGATCTCCTCGCTGTGATCTAGCTGTGCTGTCAAACCTCAATCATACTGACTGTGTGTGTGTGTGTGTGTGTGTGTGTGTGTATGTGTGTGTGTGTGTGTTATCAGACTTGGGCTGTGAAAAAGAGAAGACTGAGAGATATTTCCATACAGGTCTGCCCCACCATTGACACTTTTAAGTCCCTACAACTTAAAATCTCTTCCTCTTGAGTCGACCCCAATGTTCCTGTATGATGTTCCTCTCTGTGTCTCGGTGTGTTGTTGTGTGTATTGTTTGTTGTGCTTTTATTTATTTGAAACTGCACTTTGGTCAACGTTTTTAAACACGCTTCATAAAGAAAGTTGACTTGGTCGTATGTGAGGTTACATTAAATAGAATACAGCGGAAGTCGGAAATACAGAGACTGAAAGAGAGAGAAGAAAGAGAGACAAGAGGAAGAGAGGCGGTAGACCGTAGTACAACCCTGCAGCTCTCCAGACTGAAAACCCTCACTGAATTATAAAATCTACCTTCCTCCTTTCAGTGATGACTGGGGGATTCCTTAGTGGTTGTTATTATTAAATGCATCCAACCTGTTGATTGTAGTTTTAAGGGGAAACTATTTACAGGTCCACTGGCAGTAGAAAAAAAGAACAAAGCACCACAAACTTTGCGATCAAGAGGTGAAGTTGATATTTCCACATTTCCACATGTCAGACCAGATGGAGAAGAGCCTTGTTGACAGCTGACAGTATGTTGCTTCAGTCACACCTCAGGCATTCGTGCTGCCAAATTGCAGGTTTTTATACTAACAATTTCCCTAAACACCAATCAAGTCGTCTTTGTGTGTGTTTCTTTCCGTCGCTGCGTCTCGTTGGCATGGTAACGCCGGCTCAGCCAAGCGGCCAGAAATTATGACAATTGTCTGAAATGTATTTATCATCACCGCTGACAAATTCTGATTTGAGTGTTGGAGTACAAGTCACGTGTATGGATGAAAAATGCGACTCCAATGCCACGTTTTGCTGTTTGCACTGATCAGATCTGTGTTATGTGAAGGAAAAATTCAGAATTAAGACACTTTCAGCTGCAGTATTTATTGATTATGAAAATGCGCGTCTGTTTTTTCTTCATGTGTTTTGTGTTTGAGTTTACAGACTAGACTACATGCTAGGTGATGCTGTGTTAGAGCAAGCAGACATACCTCCAGTCAAACAAGAAGGTTAAAGAGGAGGAGAGGAAGAGGAGGAGCAGCAGCTTATCTTCTTTTCTGTCATGCCGTCTGCTGCACCTCGGGGTGAAGACGTGGGCACACACACACACACACACACACACACACACACACACACACACACACACATATGCACAAACACGTATAGACGCCGTGATGCCGACTCAAGAGGACGCTCAGTAAATTGGAGTGATGGAGTATCTCTCCTACTACCTTCCATCCAAACACCAGCCACACTTCCTGCATGTCTCTCTCTCTGCTTCCATCTGTTTCTGTCTTTCTGTCTCTTGGTATTACCTGTCTGTCTCTCATATTTCTGACTGTATCTTTCTAGGGCTCTGAGTCTCCAGTTATTGGTAATAATTGTGTAGATTGTCACTGGTTGTAATCCAATGTGACTCTTTGGAGAAGAAGACAGAGATGCAGAGATCCCCTGATGACACGAATCCCATGCCAACCAAAGTCGCTGTCATTTCAGTTGTAGTTTGTTTTTGATAGATTTTTCTTTCTTCTCCACATGAAATTTATATTTTCCTCCCTGTCAGGAAAGTGGGAGGCAGCAGTGGAGTCTACTGAGGAAGGTTTGACTCTGTTTTCGATGTTGCTTTTTGCGTTGCTAAATCAGAAAGTGACAAATTGTGAAATGAAACTCACTTTCTGCTGTTAGTGTCTGTCTTGCTCTCTTGTATCTCTGTTTCTTCTCTCTTTATCTTTATCTCTTCTATCACTTTTTGCTGTCTCCATATCTTTGCTGTGATAAATCTCTCTCTCTCTCTCTCTCTCTCTCTCCCAGACTCCCCCTTTCCACTCCAGTCTAAATAGTGCAGTATCCGCAGGATTCCTCACAACCACAGGTCAGAATGTTAATGTAAATTCTCTGACTTAGCCCTTACATAATCACACACACACACACACACACACACACACAGTGACGAGCCTGGTATTCTGTCTGCAGGTGCTTTGCTATTGCTGGATGCCTTAAATACACAGGTCAGGTGTTAATGTGAATTCTCTGACTTAGCATCCTTACATAATAACACACACACACACACACACACACACACACACACACACACACACACAGGGATGACCTATAGTACTCATTGCTTTGCTTCTTCTGTGCTGGTTGGTGGAGCTGGCAGGGTGCGTCCAGCTCCCTTTGCTGTGGTTGTCTTTAGTTGTGCAACATGCAACGCTTTTATTGTGAAAGTACCAGCGTCTTACCAGTCTAGTTCATGAAGTGGGGCTGCGACAGAGAGAGGACTCGCCCCTCCCCCTTCACTGTAGATTCTCTCCCAATATATCAGCACCTCCACCACCAGTCGCTGTTAGGCCCCGCCCCCTCCATCCATCACAGCAGCTCTTCCACGGGGGAAGCTGCCTGAACCTTGGCAGCAGCTTGCTCTTGCATCCTTTGACAAAATGTCCTCAGCGGTGTATTGTGCTTCACGCAAGGATGGCTTAGCCTCAGCGAGCACAGCCACCGGCCCTCTCAGCCACAGTTCAGGACCACGGCCAGCACCCACCAGCACCATGATGGCCGTGAGGAGGAAACGGAGCCAGATAAGAGAAGCTGCTGCCCGTTCGCACTCGTCCTGGCGGCCTATTAAAGGAGGAGATAGACAAGAGCATCCTATCCTCTCTCCACAGATGCAGACCCCCCGGAGGAAGCCTACCACAGCTCTGACCACGGCTTGGCCCCCTGCCCACCACCCCACCGAAGCACCGAGCCTCTCCGACTCCCCTCCCCGCTCCACCGCACTCCTACCTAGAAGTGACATTTTGGTTGGAGTGCTGCTCATGAAGCAGCCCTGCGAGGGTTTCTGTCACCAACACAACCCGAGTCATCGTGCGTGTTTTGCCCAGCCGGTGATTCGCTCCATTACAGTGGCAAGTCCTGAAACTTAGGAAAGCGAAAATATCCGAGAAGAGTCGGTACCTCCAATGACACTCCTAGGGTTGGTTATGGACAGACTAAATTGGATGTGTGTTGTTTTGTGGTCAGTGATGCTCAACTGACTGGAGCAATAGCAGCACACAGTTTGTCAGGTAGAGTTCAAATGAGGATAAGAAGCTTCATCAACATCGGTTTTGTTTGTAATTAGCAGAGCAAATCAGAGGAGGGAGAGAAGCTGTGCAGTTGTGATGGTTTCTATTGCAGCTTGAGAGAAAACTCAGTCAGAGCTCACCTGTTTTCCCCTGCTTTGTCTCTACATGAAATAACTGATGAATATCAGCTTGATCTGTTCTTACTTCTGAAGACCTGGTGTGTCAACAGTTTGATTGAATTTTTTGATTTTCTTTGCCTTGTTTCTCCACACATCTTATCTTATCTTAGGCAAAATACAGCGATACAGCAGGCTTTGTAGGCTAGTGGAGGTGATGTGAATGCAGCAGTAGATTACAATTTATTTACTACTTTTATTTGCCATTCCCAATCTTTGTTGTCTTACAATACTTTGCCCCTCTCAACCTATTTTACTCCAAACCTGCTCTGAGTCCAGATCTGAGTTGTGGATTCAAGTATGTTTGAAATGTGTTCGATGGGCCAAACTGGATTGGAAGAACTGAACATTAACATTGTGAACATTACATATGCTCTCACACTGCGAGAGCATATGTAGCATCTATCAGTCCCAGCAGTCAGCATCGAGTCACCAACATCAGTATGGTGTGAGCGGAGCTTCAAGGGAACTCTGCTTGAGTTGTGTGGACACAATACAGCGATAATACCCAAGAGGGGTTTTCTCTTGGCAGTGATTGTGGGTACAGTATGTCAAAGTACTTTTATACAACGATTACCAGTTCACAAGCCAGATCACTAGCTAGCTCCTTGGTTACCACCAGAGCCTGCATAGCAACCATAGCAGTGCTTCCTGGTACTAAGAAGTGGAGATCTCTGTTTGCCCTGCTCGGCTGAAACGACCAGTTACATAACGTGTCCTGTGATTCATTATGGCTGGATGTGGCCTTCGCGGTCACACAGCGACCTGTGACCCATGTGACAGAAACCAAGCTGAGGCTTTTATTTTTTACATTTCAGTTTCACTTTAATTGTCTGCTTGTCACTGAGGTCGTTCTGACCAGCACCGCAGGCCTTCACCATCATTTCTGATTTGCTGCTCATATCTGACTTTGTGGATAACTGTTAATATGTATTCTAGTATGTTACCTATATTTGATACCAACATGAACTGACTGTGATAACAAAATAGGTTTTGCATCTACGCTCCTCCTGCTTGATTCGGACATTTTAGTTATCGTACGTGCCTTCGAGTTTTGAACGAATTACTGATCAGGATGCTATTCATCTGTCTTTCCATTGTTTCCATCGTATGCAGACTCAGAAAAAAACTGCTGAAAAATATGACAATGGTCTCAGATGAACGCCGTGAGATATCGTTAAGTTCCAGTTTGATAGTTCAAATACAAGTTCCCTTGTCGGTCGCATTTTCTACCACGCGTCCATGTGGTCCAGATCGGTATTGAACGAAGCGACTCCATGTAGCTTTTTGCTGAGTAGTACATCAGATCTGTTTCACTTGAGGGAACGAAATCAAAACTAGGGACACTTTCAGGCACCTGATGCACAAACACTCAAGCATGTGGACATTGATAGTAAAGCAATAGAGGATTTGCCATCCTGACAGTCAGAGGGGGCTTGGTTCGGACTCACGGTGAGGGATCCCTGTCCTGGTGTGTGTCAGAGATTCAGAGACACCTACAACCGCTAATGAGAGGTGGGAGGAGCCAGCCGAGTCCACCTCCTTGCACTGTGAGATTAGAGGTGGTGACGTTGCAGGATAATCTCAGTTGTGTGGTTAAGTGTGTGAGACCCTGTTCCCCCCCTCATGGTCTAGTGGGGGCATATTTAAGAATGAGAGATAAAAAAGAAATCCACCGTTATGGATGTGATGCTTTTTTCAAAATCAATTGTAATAGTCTTCTAGTGTAAGAGGATCAGGTCTCCTGCTGTGGTGTTAAGCTGCATGGTTACATAAAGTTTCCCTCTAGCCAATTTAATAATAATACCAACAAATGTTCATTGTCAAATGTTAAAATCCTGTTGGTACCCAGGATGCTGGTGTTGCCTAAGAGAAGCGATGTCCACGGTGCATGTACCCCTGTAAGCCCAGAGGAGCAGGAGTCTCCACTGGGGCTTTCTGATGTTCCTCACATGTTCTGCTTTGATTGAAGTTGCTGGTTTGTCATCAGATGTGCTGGTAGCGGCCATGACCGCAAGGCAGGAGTCACAGCATGACTGCATGGTCCGATGTGATGTTGCTCATTACCAGCCTCTAGTTCCCCCTCCATTCTCCTTCACACACACACACACACACACACACACACACACACACACACACACACACACACACACACACACACACACACACAAGCGCAAAACAAGAACATATCAACTTTACTCATCATATCATCAGCCTCAGCCTCTGGTCAAGCCAAATCCACACACACACACACACACACACACACACACACACACACACAGACAAAAGGGCATATGAGGCATGCTCAGCACATTCCAGTCATAACCAGTCACGTAAACACACACACACACACACACACACACACACACACACACACTGAACTACAGCATGGATCTGATGTGACGATGACGACGACATAAATGGAAACTTTGAAGAACAAGGCTTCTGGAAATATGTCTTATTTTCTCAAGTACGAGTTCCATCCAGAAATCAATCAGTGAAATGACTGGTGACCAGTTAAACTATTGTCAAATGATCAATGGTATTGATTTTTTATTTCATGGTATCCCTATCCATCTTCACACAGCTCCATCGACAGACCCACCATGCCTCCACGTGAAGGTGTGCTGACCCGTCTCGACCCCTTTTAGCCGTAAGCTGCTGATCTCCGTGATCCACCTGATCCCTCTCGCTGCTTCGACTGCAACCGCTGCAGAACATTTTGATTTTCAACTCTGTGATATTCACGGTGGCACACGAATGCTTCAGCGCTAAAGAGTCGTAGTCGTCATTATTCTGGGGAAGGCACAATGAAATTTGATTTAAGCCCATCTGTCTCTCATCCTGGCAGACGGGGGTTTTGTTCTCAAAACCTCAGAGCATCAGTTCTGCTCTTTTTTGACTTCACCTGAAAATGATAGAATCAGACCCGACACAAATGATTTCAACCATAAAATACCATTTAAGTAGAAGAATATCTGTTCTCATTGTAAAAATCCTGGATTTCAAAATGTTTAAATTCTTTTTAAAGCCTGAAAATCGATTATTACGGCTTCTACACTAGAACAGCATGGCGTCTGTGGGCGGAAAGTGGAAAGTGATGTTACGTGGAAAGTGATGTTACGTCTGATGCGCACACACACACACACACACACACACACACACACACACACACTCACACTGGTTGCTTTGCTAACTGGCGCTTCTAGACGTTCCTCGTTCTTGTAGCCTAAATAACAATCGACATGAACGATTTTGAACATTTTAAAAATCGCCCACCCCTACCGACAGGTATTTAAAACGTTCCTCTCTCCCGTGAGGGCGTTTGGTTTGCAGGACAGGCTTCACATTAAAACCATATGAGAAATAAACAGCTGATAGCCTGTAGGTAACCATCCGATGATCAGAAGAGACAGGGAGCCTCAGGGTACCAGAGAGATCCGGCAGCTGAGGATGTGAGACTCTCTTCTTCCAGTCATTTCGGTGGCAGAATGATTCCCATTTATTCTGCTCACCTCACGGCGAACACCGTCTCCTCAGGGTGGCCACTTCCTCCTCACACACACACACCGATACACAGCAGGATAAACACACACACACACACACACATGCATTGAGCGTGCCCTCCAGGCTGCGGGGATTAAACTGAACCCTCCGCTGGGTTTGACAGCATCATCACTCATTAACAACGAACGTCACAGGGTGCAATCTATCACACATACAACACACACACGTGCATACGCAGACATACATGCATATGCACACACACACACACACACATAAACAAAAGGCCAAGCTACAGTAGTTTGGCAAATTTCATCTCCTCACTTCATAAATTTAGTCCCTGTGAGGAAGTTTTAAGAGCTGTCCCGGTAAAAGTCCATGATTCATGAGAGGGGTCAAGTAAATCCCGGGGCGTTGAGCCAGGTAGCCTGTAAACCCTCAACACACATTCTCATTTTCCTTTCACGCTCCAGACCTCCCCTCCTCTTCCCCACCTCCTCCTCCTCCTCTTCTGCCCTCCAGTCTCTCCTCCTCCATCTCCTTCTCCTCCTTCATGATTCTTTTCTTCCTCGGTGGTGCCAGACGTTCAGTTTAGGCTCATAAACTCTGTAACAGTGAACAGTTAATCTGGTGTGATCGGGTTCAACTCCGTCATAACTGCTTTGTTTTCAGGCTCGCAGCTCAGAGGTGTTGTTTGGTAAAAAAGCTGTTCTGAGATCAGCTGTTAAAGCAACCTGTGGCTTCTTGCTGCAACACATCAGTTTTACACCATCGTATTAAAATGTGGCTCAAATGTTCAATACATCTTTTATTTTCTCATCAGTACAAATTAAATGGGTTTTTTTTTAGCGCATTTATCTCCTGGATAGCAGCTAGGCAAGTGGTTGCTAAGTAACCGTAGGACCAGTGATGTCCAGTCATGATAACAGGTCTGACTTTCAACGTGACCAATCAGAACTGAGGACTAGAATTACCAGTTTCATGAAACATTTTCTATTTTATTCTATTGTTCTATTCTATTCTATTTCATTCTTTTTCTATTTCTACTTTTCATTCCTATGTCACCTTTGTTATGTCTCTCTCTCCCCCCCTCCTCACCCCACCTCCCTCCCCCCCACCCCCCCCTGTTGCTGAGCAGTAGAGCATCACAACCATTAAGCCTCCTGACCCAAAAACTGAGCCCATTTGAATTTTCTTCTTCTTCTTCTCTTCTTCTTCATCCCACCTCTATCCTCACCTCCTCTTCCCTCACCTCACCTCCCTCTCTCCCCCACCTCACCTCCCTTCCCTCACCTCACCTCCCTTCCCTCTCGGTCCACCGTGTGTTCCTCTCCTCCCACATCTCTTCTTCCACTGTAACAGCTTGAACGCCGGAGAAGACGAGTGAAGCCTTTTAAACTTTGTTCTCGTCCTTCCTGTGTCTCTGCTGGCCTTTTTTCTGCTTTTTTCTTCTTCATGGGAGTTTTCATAAGCTCTTTATCTCATCCACACAGTTTATATTCCTCCCTCTTTGAGTTTTTATCTTTTATGTGTATAAATAAAGTAAAAGTAAAGCTACCTCTCTTCCCTCCCCTCTCTCTCCCCATCTTCCTCCATAGTGAAGCGCTGGAAAGTGATTTTATTGGCTTCCTGGTCAGTGAGAATAGAGTAACATCTTAAGAGTGTAATAAATATGAAGACATTAAAAATACTTACTGTGAATACTTTTACTGGCTCTGCTGTAACAGGAGGTTCATTCCTCACCGTTTACAGAACAACATTCAGAGTTGATTTAAGAAAACAGGATGATCATGTTTTGGATGTTGACAGACGGACAGAGGGAGGGAAGCGAGGCGTGGCTGCTAGCCTCACCTTGTCAGCCACGCCCAGCTCAGCTCTGACCACGCCCACACAGATAGGACACGCCCCTTAACATCCTGAACATCACTGAAAAGACAATTCATTCAATATATCCAATTTATTTAAGATGCTTATTGCAGCTTTTGCAGTGAAACAGTTCAGATTGGATTCTGTCTGTCTCTCTTTACTTCATTCTCTCTCTCCTCCTCCGCCTCCTTTCCTTCCCATCCTCCCTCCATCCTTCTCTCTAGATGAATATTCCCCTTCTTTCTACCACTTCCACCTCCTCTTCACCTTCCACCTTCCACCTCCACCTCCTGACTCTTAACGTTTCTTCCCTCCACCTGATTCTGTTCCTCTTGGTCCTCCCTCCTCCCCCTTTCCTGCCCTCCCACCCCTCCCCCATTGTGCAGGGTAACTGGTTTAAAGTCTTGCTATAGTCATCAGTAAAACAGTTCAGATTTTATTGTCTATTGGAATTCACTCTTCACCCGTCTCTCTCTCTATTGGGATTCCCTCCTTCCCATCCCTTCCCTCTCTTCCTTCTCCCATCCCCCCATCCCTCCCCCCCCTCCTCCCCCATAGTAATAGTGCAGGACAATCAGTTCAGAGTTTGGAGTGGTGATCACAGCAACAGTTTAGGTTTTATCGTCCAGTGGAATTAATCTGGTCGATACGGGTCGGCATGAAGACCAAGCTGCGAGTCCAGATCAATAAAACTCTAAACTTTATTACGCCTATAAAACACACACACACACACACACACACACACACACACACAGACACTCAATAGACAGGCAGACAGGTGCTCACATGAATCGCACATGCATCAGCACACACAGAAGTACACAATTACACATACTTGTACACGTAAACAGACGTCCACATATACAGCACACACACAAGCACACACACACACACTCTCTCTCACACACAAGCACACACACACACACACACACACTGGCAGGTCTGCTGATCCATCTGTCAAACATCTGGGAGCAGCCTGACAACAGACAATGTCTATTCAACTCTAGCTTTGTGTGTGTGTGTGTGTGTGTGTGTGTGTGTGTGTGTGTGTGTGTGTGTGTGTGTGTGTGTGTGTGTGTGAGTATGTGTGTGCATGTGTTTGCACGTTTTGCCCTTGGAGGAGATTTTAGGAATCAGCAAGAGAATAGAGCTGCTGGCGGGACGAGACAGTCTGAGAGCAAGTGAGGAAG